>ML664659.1:4553340-4616449 GCA_007570785.1 Antilocapra americana | reverse complement strand
TGTACTTTAACTATTTTCTATAAGCATATCTCCTAGCAATGTCTTATATTAATTCATTTCACTATTGGAAAATAGCTTTGCAGCAAATCTTTATGTATTTACTTCTCAACTTATATATTTTATAGACCCTTAGTTTTGAATGTTTGTTCATGAAGAGAGAAACACCTATAATGCCAAAGCTTGCTACTCTTATCACATTTAAATGGGACAGTTAGTCCTTCACATGTATCTATTTGTCATTAACTTCAATATGCCAGGCCCAGTGTATCATGTATTTGAGTATAAAGAGGTTAAAGTGAATGAAAATGTGTTAGTCACTCAGTCGTGTCCAACTCTTTGCGACCCCATGAGCTGTAGCCCGCCAGGCTCCTCTGTCCATGGGATTTCCCAGGCAAGAATACTGGTGTGGGTAGACACGCCCTTCTCCAGGGTATATTCCTGACCCAGAGATCTTACCTGGGTCTCCTGTATTGCAGGCAGATTCTTTACTATCTGAGCCATCAGGGAAGCACAGCTCTTGATCAAATATCACTTTCTGATATACACCAAAAACAGATTCTTAAATATACAAGCTCAATATGTTGCTTAATCAAAACTATTAATACCATCCTTTTATTGTTTTGCACAAGTAAAACAACAATTCACCTTCTGTAGAAAACCTAGGTTGGCATGCTTTAAAATGTCAGTGTGCCTTTTAGGAATGATATTTTGACACCAGATTGACATATATGCTTTAAAAAAAAACACCTCAATTTGTAGATAATATGAGTTGCACTAGACAGGAATGTCAAAATATTTAAAAATCAAAGATCAAATACATAAAAATACAAAAAGCAAAAAGAATAGTACTATAATTTCTTAGAAAAGTCATATTTTATGGACAAGTTTTAGGGTTATAATAAAATATATGTGTTGACCAGTCTTTACTCAGAAATGCTGTTGTTGTTGTTGTTCAATCACTAAGTCTTGTCTGACCCAACGGACTGCATCCAGGCTTCTCTGTCCTTTACTTTCTCCTGGAGTCTGCTCAAACTCATGTCCATTGAGTCAGTGATGCCATTCAACCATTTCATCCTCTGTTGCCCCCTTCTAACCCCTGCCCTCAATCTTTCCCAGGATCAAAGGCTTTTCCAATGAGTGGGCTTTCCACATCAGGTGGCCATAATATTGGAGCTTCAGCTTCAGCATCCATCCTTCCAATGAATATTAAGGGTTGATTTCCTTTAGGATTGGACTGGTTTGATCTAGTTTAGCTTATCTCAGGGTGGAAATGTTTTTAAATTGAATCTTTTTTCTCAGCTACAGAGCTAAGGGGCTGCAAGGAGCAAGGGTATTGGTTTTTGTGGAATATACTTTTGAAGTAGAGCCTATTTGGCATGTAGACATGTTAGCCCCTGGTCTGTTCTGTGGATTAGTGAACAATGGCTTTATCATCCAACAGCTGGGACTGTTTACGAAAAAATTTCTGTAAGCTGGTGGTGTTGATTTATTTCTTGTATACATCGTTGGTGATATCACTGTAGACCAAATGTCCAACAAAGGTCAGAGAGTTGTCTCATTGCTAATCTAGTTTAATGCAGAAACTTAGAAATAATACCCAAGGAAGGAAAAGGAGGATGAAATATGCTTCTTTCCATGAGAAAGATTTGTTTTTTCAGTCTTAGTGAATTAGAATTACCCCTACTTAGATAAAAGGAAACATCTCCTCCCAAGCTAACAAATTCCAGTGGATGCCAAAAGGGGCTTTTTCCAACTGCTGGCATTACCTATTGATGAGATCTGTTATGGAAGAATTAACAAAATGAGAGAGATAAACTGTGACATTATCTGACCTAATCCCCCTTTCTTTAGGCTAAACCTTTCAGGATGGATGATTGTCTATTGTCTTGCAGATCTTAATGCATTTTAGTATTTTATCAATCTTTTCTGTTTCTCTAAAAATCATATTTCTCAGTTCCACTTAAGGGAATCTCTTCTTATTTAATAATACATGCACATTATTCTTTAATATTCTTTCTTACAAGTTTCTTATGATATTACAGATAGTAATTTAATCTATCCTTAACCCTTCATTCTGCAAGTTAAATAATCTTAATTCCTTTAACATTCTAAAAATAATATATTGCCTATTAGATCAATTATCTTTTTTACCCTCCAAAAGGAAAAAAAAGCCAGTTTCTTGATATTGTTTATCAATGTGCAACCAAAGTTTCACATAACATATAGAGAAACTACAATATCCAGAGCATGGATATGGACCTAAAACATAGGTTTACAAGGATAGAAAAGTGGTAGGTCTGGCCACCAGGGAAATGAAATAAGCTAGCCAAGAATTTTAATGAAAATTTTATAAATTGTATATTAAAATTCAACAAGAGCATATATATTGAACATCATTCTTGAGGTTCAATATAAATCATCATATATGTCTTACTTGATATATAAAATTTTTCTATAATGCAATTCAGTCATTCAAGCATCAATTCTTACATAGTGGCCCCCAGTGTCAGACCATCAAGGTTTTCTTCCATGATGATAATAAAGATTAGAAAATGAGCACACCACACTTATTGTATTAGTAGTCATTGGCTAAGATAGAGAAATATATAACAACTTTGTGGTATAGTTAGCATTAAAGTAATGACAATGTTGGCTTCCCTGGTGGCTCAGCGGTAAAGAATCCATCTGTCAATGCAGGAGACACAGGTTCCACCCCGATCTGAAAAGATCTTCTGCTGGAGGAAATGACAACCTTGTCTGGTATTCTTGCCTGATAAATTCCACGAATAGAGGAGCCTGGCAGGCTAGTGTCCATGGGTTTTCCAAAGAATAGGACACAACTGAGCGACTGAGCACCGAGAACAATGCCAATGCCAATGCCAAATCCACAAAAAGCAAAGATGAATTAAGTCAATTGAATCAAGGTATACTTTGAAGCTGAACACTCAAAATTAAAGCTCTGATGATGCTTACATCATCTATAGCATTCTAAACTTCTTAATGTATCTTGAAACATTATAAAACAATTTTAATTGCAGACATACTTTGTTCATTTTTCAGTAGAATATATCTACTGTTTCACCAGTAAATAAACTGCTTTTTTTCCTGGGGTGTGTTTCTGTATGTGTACATATTTTCATTTGGAGCAAGCATATAACTGCATCAAGAATTTGATATCAGAATCATGAAATCTTTGGGAATTCCCTGGTAGTTCAGTGGTTAGGACTTTGCTTTCCAATGCAGGGGGACATGAGTTCAATTCCAGGTCAGGGAACTAAGATCCCACAAACTGTCTAGAGCGGCCAAAATATAAAGAAATAAAACAGAGAATTCTTGTTTGTCTCCCATTAAAAAAAAGAATCATGAAACCTTGGAGGAGTAAATTTTAAATTGGATTGTTTTCCATTATATGTAGTGATGTATATATGTATGTATATTGTAACATAAACATCAGCACAAAATACAAAAAGAAATTCAAACAGTACATGCAGGCATTAAATTAAAACCACAAATAAAAGTCCTTACTTATGCCTGCCACAGAACAGTGAACTAGATATTTTGAAGAAAAAAAATGGAAAATTCCAGTGTGAAACACATAGATGCTGTTTAAAATTTAAAAAAAAAATGTACTTTTAAGTATTGGTGCTGTCTTCAGTTCAGTTCAGTCGCTCAGTCTTGTCCAGCTTTTTGTGATCCCATAGACTGCACCACACTAGGCCTCCCTATCCATCATCAACGCATGGAGTTTATTCAAACTCATGCCCATTGAGCCGGTGATGCCATGTAACCATCTCATTCTCTGTCATCCCCTGCCCTGCCTGCCTTCAATCTTTCCCAGGATCAGGGTCTTTTCAAATGAGTCAGTTCTTTGCATCAGGTGGCCAGAGTATAGGAGTTTCAGCTTCAGCATCAGTCCTTTCAGTGAATATTCAGGACTGATTTCCTTTGGATGGACTGGTTGGATCTCCTTGCAGTCCAAGGGATTCACAAGAGTCTTCTTCAACACCACAGTTTAAAAGCATCAATTCTTCATTGCTTGGCTTTCTTTATAGTCCACCTCTCACATCCATACATGAATACTGGAAAAATCATAGCTTTGACTAGATGGACCTTTGTTGGCAACGTAATGTCTCTGCTTTTTAATAAGCTGTCTAGGTTGGTCATACCTTTCCTTCCATGGAGTAAGGGTCTTTTAATTTCATGTCTGCAGTCACCATCTGCAGTGATTTTGGAGCCCCCAAAAATAAAGTCTGTCACTGTTTCCCCAAATATTTGCCATGAAGTGATGGGACCAGATGCCATGATCTTAGTTTTCTGAATGTTGAGTTTTAAGCTGTCTTAGGAAAGAGAACTGCCCAAGGCTGAAAAAATTAAACAGGGATTTGAAACAAGTGTGCTAGTGACATAAGGGTTGTTCATATCAGGAAGCCAAGGCTTCGTTGATAAGTGGCCAATCCTATCAAAAATAAGAAATTAGACCTTAAGCTGTGCAAGGTGAGACAATGCTGAACTGGGAATATCATCAAAAGTCCAGATCTTTGAAGAGGACACAACCTTAGTAAAAGTATTTGTGTGACATTTATTTTATTTCCATCAACAAGAGGATAAGATAAGTATTGAACAGCAAGGAAAGATAGAAAGGTGATACTTATTTCAAAGCGGAGGAAGTAAAATACTAATTTTGGACATCAAATACATGAGACATGAAAGAATCTAACACTTGACAAAAATTCCAGAGAAATAGCATGTTCTGGAGATAGTCTAGTTTGTATCAAAGCAAGCAGGGAGAAGGAATGCCCAGAGAAAATGTGTAAGACACAAGTACTGACTGATAGAGTGAGAGACATGTGTATTTTATCTCAACAGTCTCATTCATGGGAAATACCTATGATTTTAAAACTAATTGAATGATATTAAGTATAAATGTAACAATAAAATGCTACTGTGGAAATAATTTTTTGTCTTTATATACATATTGTACAAATATTCCAATGAGAGTTAAATGGCATAGTATTATAGAGTAATGGTTAATCCCAAATAAATTATATTTTACTTTAGGATGTTGTTTGAATATCATATTTAAACGTTATTTCCAGAGTTTTCCTCCCTAGTGTTAGTGATTGAAGAGAAGAATTAGAGATATAGAGAAGAAATACAGAGACAGTAAGGCTGTCCATAGACTACCCACACAGAAATAATTAAAAGTCAATTGTTTCCCTTAATTTCAGTTACCTTGTATTGATTAAACTATTTATTTATTTACTTTCTAAATAGGAAAATACATTTGGAAAACCTATTTATTACTCTCTGTAGAATTGTGATTTTTAATACAGAAGTTACAGTTATGTTAAAAAATATGAATAACTTTAATTTGTCTTTTCCTATGCTGTTGACATGAGGTATTATTTTTTATTATTTCTTGTTATAGTCACTCTATGATTTTGCTCAGCTAGCAATCTTAGTAATTGTTTTATCTAGTGATGGAATTCTTTTCAAGGGAATGAGGGAGGAAGATTGGATTTTTTTATTCAAAAGAAAATCTATGGTGAGGATTTCTTTGATACATGTAATAAGAACAATAGCTAAAATGTTACTCACCTGCTACCACATACAATCAAGAAACTTTCAGAAGTTTTAAATAAAATGTAGTTTTAAAGATTGATCTTGACATATATACATAATGAAGGTCTGAATAGTGAACAAGGTCACTGCTGGAGTAGACTAAAGGGATCTTTATTCTTCAAGCCATTTTCCACTGAAGACACTTAGTCCTTGAAAATATTTGACCATGTTATTTGGCACTATATTACCTCAGTAAACATGTAATAATAAAAATAAAAGAAATAATTGGGATTTATTGCAATTAATCTTCTTCTTAAAATCACTCAATTCTGCCCGAATTTCTCCAGGCCAGAATACTGGAGGGTAGACCTTCCCTTCTCCAGGGGATCTTCCTAACCCATGGATCGAATCTAGGTCTCCCACATTGCAGGCTGATTCTTTACCAGCTGAGCCACAAGGGAAGCCCAAGAATACTGGAGTGGGCAGCCTATCCCTTCTCCAGGGGATCTTCTTGACCCAGGAATCAAACCAGGGTCTCCTGCATTGCAGGTGGATTCTTTACCAGTTGAGCAACCAAGGAAGCCCAATTATACTAATTGTAATTAATATAAAAGTCTTATGGGGAATTCCCTGGTTGTCCAGTGGTTAAAACTCTGTGCTTCCACTACAGGGGATCTGGGTTTGATCCTTGGCTGGGAAACTAAGATGCTGCAAACCACCACATGGCACAACCAAGAAAAAAAAAATCTTATGAAATGTAAACATGGAATGAAAACCAGCATTTTAATTTGTCCTGTTCCAATCTCCACCTCCAGATTTTCAATAGCTTTGAGAAACAGGCACAAAGACAGAAATATAGACCAATGGAACACAATAGAAAGCCCAGAGATAAATCCACGCATCTATGGACACCTTATCTTTGACAAAGGAGGCAAGAATATACAATGGAGAAAAGACAATCTCTTTAGCAAGTGGTGCTGGGAAAACTGGACAGCCACTTGTAAAAGAATGAAACTAGAACACTTTCTAACACCATACACAAAAATACACTCAAAATGGATCAAAGATCTAATCATAAGACTAGAAACTATAAAACTCCTAGAGGGTAACATAGGGAAAACACTCTCTGACATAAACCAAAGCAGGATCCTCTATGACCCACCTTCCAGATTATCGGAAATAAAAGCACGAATAAACAAATGGGACCTAATTAAAATTAAAAGCTTCTGCACAACAAAGGAAACTATAAGCAAGGTGAAAAGACAGCCTTCAGAATGGGAGAAAATAATAGCCAATGAAGCAATGGACAAACAATTAGTCTCAAAAATATACAAGCAACTCCTGCAGCTCCATGCTAGAAAAATAAACAACCCAATCAAAAAGTGGGCCAAAGAACTAAACAGACATTTCTCCAAAGAAGACATAAAAATGGCTAACAAACACATGAAAAGATGCTCAACATCACTCATTATCAGAGAAATGCAAATCAAAACCACAATGAGGTACCAATTTACACCAGTCAGAATGGCTGCCATCCAAAAATCCACAAGCAATAAATGCTGGAGAGGATGTGGAGAAAAGGGAACTCTCTTACACTGTTGGTGGGAAAGCAAACTAGTACAGCCACTATGGAAAACAGTGTGGAGATTCCTTAAAAAACTGGAAATAGAACTGCCATATGACCCAGCAATCCCACTGCTGGGCATACACACCGAGGAAACCAGAATTGAAAGAGCCACGTGTACCCCAGTGTTCATCGCCACATTGTTTACAATAAATAGCCAGGACATGGAAGCAACCTAGATGCCCATCAACTGACGAATGGATAAGAAAGCTGTGGTACATACACACAATGGAATATTACTCAGCATAAGAAAAAAATTCATTTGAATCAGTTCTACTCAGGTGGACTGAACTGGAGCCTATTATCCAAAGTGAAGTAAGCCAGAAGGAAAAACAACAATACAGTATACTAATGCATATATATGGAATTTAGAAAGATGATAATGAGAACCCTGCATGCGAGACAGCAAAAGAAACACAGATGTATAGAACAGACTCGTGGACTCTGTGGATGAGGGCAAGGGTGGGATGATATGGGAGAATGGCATTGAAACATGTAAATTATCATATGTGAAATCAATTGCCAGCCCAGGGTTGATGCTTGGGGCTGGTGCACCGAGATGACCCAGGGGGAGGGAATCGGGAGGGAGGAGGGAGGGGGGTTCTGGAGGGGGAGCATGGTAAACCCATGGTGGTTTCATGTCAATGTATGGCAAAACCAACACAATAAAGTAAAGAAAATTTTAAAAAATAAATAAATAAATAAAGTCATTGTTCCATTGCAAAAAAAAAAAACAACCCACACTTTCCATGAAATCACCATCATAACTCAGGCCTTGCGATCACCAGAAGGAGCAGAATGGAGTTGAAACTCCTTCAAAGTCTCATTCCCAAAGAATTCACATTATTTGACCTGTCTGGTATTTCCCTGGAAGACCATGCTTGAAGGTTGCGTTATTTGATCTGACTTCAAGGTCACCAGGAGTAGAAAGGCTTTTCTCAGTTGGTATTTGTCAAAAATAGTTACAGGCAATTGATTAAATTCATGGCTGCCTAAAGTGGTAGGTAATGGGACAAAGAATAGGCTACCCATACTGATAATCTGTATTATCAGAAGTGAGGACTAAAGTGTATTGTCAATTTCATAGCTGAGTTTTAAAAGTGTCCACCAACATACACACAGATTCCCTAGGCAAAAAATGGAAAACTTGTAATATTAAGAAATATCTGAATAAATAATTATGTGACCAATAAGCTAAATCAGAAGATATTTCCTTCGCTACACATGACAAAGAATAATAACCCAGTTTACGGTGCAGATCTACCAAATCCATGATTCTCCTTGCATTCTTTATTTCTGCTAATAAAATTGTCAATCAAATGCTTGTGTGAGAAATCTAAGACTCACCTTTATCTTCTCTTTGTTATGTATTCCCTCTGAAATCCAATATATCTAAAAGTTCTATCTTCTAAATAACAAGAAAAATCGCCTTGCTACAGACTTTTTTCAGTTTCCCATCATTTCTGACCTAGTCCATTGACAGTAAATACCTTCCTTAATTCTTATCCTATTCTCCGCCTTTCCTTTTTCATTCCCTTCCTCACTTTTCTATTAATGATTAAATGTACATAACTGACTAATACAGACATATAACATATAATGCTATACTTTAGTTTCCAAGGGCTGCTGTAACAAATTATCACAAACTATGTGGTTTTAAACAACAAAATTTATTTTCTTACATTTCTAGAGGCCAGACCAAAATCAATGTGTTTGCAGGGTCGGGCTTCCTCTGAACGTTTCAGGAGTGAATAATCCCTTACTTTATCCAGCCTATGGTGCCTCCAGGCATTCCTAGATCAGTGGCAGCTTAACTCCAATTTTTGCCTCTATCTTCATATAGCCTTCTCCCTTGTGTATCTGTGTCTCAAATTTCCTTCTCCTTTCTCTCGTAAGGGAAACTGTTCTTGAAGTTAGGGCCCATCCTACATCTAATATGATCTCACCTTGACATCCTTAATTTAAGTATATCTGCAAATACCCTATTTCCAAATAAGGTCACAGTCACTGGAACTGGAGGGTTAGGACTTAGACATATCTTTTTTGAGGCAACCCACTGTAATATTTATATAAATATATAATGATTTATAATTGATTTTACATATAGTTATTTATTTTCTTAAAAAATCCTTGATGCCTACATTGTGAAGTTTGTTCATCTGTTTATTTATTCAACAAGTACTGTGCTAGGAGCTAGAGATACAAAGGTGAGTCTGACAGATACACTCCCTGCCATCATAGATGTCAGAGTCTAAAGACAGTGAAACTAATAAGTAAATATATGTGGTGTGCTGTGAGAAAAGATGTTCATGAGTCTATGGAAATATGTAAAAGAAACACTTTCCCTAATTAAAATGTTATGCTGAAGGCCAGAGATTGATCCTTAAGAGATTGATCCTTCACTATCTGATTACAATTCACTTTTCTTTCATTATCTCTCATTCACCAAAATGAATTCCATGCTCTAATCATATAGACTTCTTTGTAGTTCTGTGAACATACCATTTCATTCATACTTTCTGAATTTATGCATTCTTTTCTTTATTCTGAAATACCTTTCCCCTTCTGTATTTGCACATCAAGCAATCTCAGTCACCAAAACTAAACTCAAGTGTTACTATTTCTGTGAGGCCTTGTCTCTCCATCATCTGCCTCCAGTATTTTTTTCTTCCTAAAGAGCTTTCTACATATTTTTGGCAGTTATCTCAATATACTATAATTACTCATTTACATATCCATTTATACACATACACTATGAGTTTATTAAAGACTCTAAGTAGTATGATACATGTATACTGACAAAGTTCCACAAAAGTGATATAGAAATTCAGTGCATACATGATAAATCAATGATGAATATACAGAGCTAAAACAAAATATGCACACTTGTCCTACATTTTTTTACTATTCTATTTTATAGCCTTTTGTTATCTCCTCAGTCATCAAATAGATGAAAACAGAATTTTTGGCTACCAAATCATCAGCAATGAAAAAGTGTAATATACAGTATTTTACAGGAAAAATAGAGCTGGAGGAATCATGCTCCCTGACTTCAGACTATACTACAAGGCTACAGTAATAAAAACATTATTGCACTGGTATAAAAACAGACATATAGATCAACAGAACAGGATAGAAAGCCCAGAATTAAATGCATACACTTATGGTCAATTAGTCTATGATAAAGGAAACAAGAATATACAATGGAGAAAAGACAGTATCTTCAATAAGTGGTACTGAGAAACTGGACAGCTACATGTTAAAGAATGAAATTAGAAGTTTAAATAAAAAAAGACGGTCTATGGACTGGGAGAAAGTATTTGCAAATGATGCTATTGAAGAAGAATTAATTCCCAAATTATGCAAACTGCTCATGAAGCAGAATATATATATATATATATATATTTAGAAAAACCCAATAAAAATGGGCAGGAGATCTAAATAGATATTTCTCCAAAGAATATGTACAGATGGACAACAGGCATATGAAAAAATGTTCAATATTATGAACTATTAGAGAACTGCAAATCAAAAGTACAATGAAATATCACCTCACACCAGTTAGAATAAAAAGCAATGATGGAGAGCTTGTGGAGGAAAAGGAACCCTCCTACATGGTTGGTGGGAATATAAATTGGTGCAGCCACTATAGAGAACAATTTGGAGGTCCCTTTAAAAACTGAAAGTAAAGCTACTATATGATCCAGCAATGCCACCCCTGGGCATATATCTGGAGAAAACAATAATTTGAAAAACTACATGCACCCTAAAATTCATAGCAGTACAACTTGCAATACCTAAGACATGGAATTAACCTAAATGTCTATCAAGAGATGGAAAAAGAAAATGTGGTACATATATACAATGGAATGTTACTCAAAAAAGAATGAAATAATGCCATTTGGAGCAACATGGATGGACCTAAGGATTATCATATTAAGTGAAGTTGGTCAGACAAAGAAAGACAATTATAATATCACTTATATGTGAAATCTAAAAAAATGATAGAAATGAACTTATTTAAAAACAGAAACAGATCCACAGACATAGGAAACAAACTTGTGGTTACCAAATGGGATAACAAGGGGGTGGTAGAGGGAGAGATAAATTAGGAGTTGGGATTAATATATACACACTACAATATATAAAGTAGATTAACAACAAGGAAGTACTATATAGCACAGGAAATTATATTCAATACCTTGTAATAATCTGAAGAAATATATATATATATAACTGAATATATATATTTATTCATATATATATTCATATATAACTGAATCACTTTGCTGTACACCTGAAATTAACACAACATTATAAATGAATTATACCTCAATTTAGAAAATAAAGAATTTTTAAAATTAAAAAAATAAATTAAAACTTTTAAAAAAAGGTTTTAAAAAAGGAGACAATCCCATCTTCTGAGTGAGTTAAGTGTACCTTTATTATTTATTATAATAAAGCCATCAGAAATATCTTTGCTAATAGCTTAAAATATACTTTACTTTTTAATAAAGCCTGAAATTTAACTTAATAAAAACAGACAACTTCTTGTCTATCAAATTAACAACACAGTATTTTATTCAAAGTGATGACACTTTCATGCTATGTTGGTGGAAACTTAAATTCCCAAGCACTTCAAGAATTTTAGAACATTCCTAGCCTTCGTCTAGCATCTAAAGTTTTAGAAATCAAACTTAAGTAAATGATCAATACGTGGGCAAAGGTCGATGAGCAAAACTGTTTACTATGGTGACATGAAAAAGCACAAATGTCAGACAATAGTGAAATGGTTAAGTAAATCAATATATTCCTTCTGTAGATATTAGACAATATTTAAATATCATAGTTTTGAAGAATATTAATGAAATGTGTTGAATAGTACAGTGAGAGAAGTGTTGATTATGAGTCACTAATTCTAATGTTCAGCTTTTTCTAAGAACAACAGATGTGATAGAGTAGTCCTTTTCATGGGACTATGTGCATTTCCCAAATCCTCTTGGATTTCTTCTCCAAGAAAATATGACTTTGCTTTTATTTTTGCTTCTGTTTTTCTTTTTGTAAAGACAGCATACTCCAACTTTCCATTTAATGATTTCTGTTTAATTGAAAGAAAAACATTGTTGGCATTTTAAATTTACTTCACAGCTCTCTCATCACCAATACTTAAAATTAAGGAAGTTGTGAGGATTCTAAGCTTAAAGAGTCATTTATTTCAGCAGCTCTACTGATAGTCTTTTCTATCAGCCCCAGCTTACTAGGAGGAGAAAACTTTTCCCTTGTTAATCTAAAACTTAACTTAGACTTACTACTATGGCTTTTCTATTAGCATTTGCCAGCTACTTCCAAAACCTGGCACTCTAGTCTCTTGACTATCTACTTGAGACAGCTGCATAGATGGTATTCAACAATTTCACTATGAAAAGAACACTATGGTCAACCTATTCAGTACCACCATTCCTGCAGATATTTCTCTTTGGGAGATTTTCAGTTTAAACCTTTGGGCCTCTGAAATCTTCCATTGGTAGTAAAACATTTAGTAATAGCAATGAAGACTTATCTCACCAAAACATTTTTAATAAGTGAGGGGTGAAACAAAACTTTAAGTGAATCCAAAAGATCATAACCAGTTCACTTTAAAAATTTTATAATACTTGACTTGACTTGTTATGTATTTCTAGCATAACTGATTCAGATAAAACTGTTACTATCTCTTTTATAAGTATAGAAGATTTTGAAAACTTGATTCAATTTAAAAATGTGTTCTTTCACATTTAATACCCCAAATGCTTTTAATTAATCTGAATATCCTTAATTACTTCTGAAATTTTTCCATGTGTAAATAGCTAATTAAAGTATTAAACTATCCTTAATTGTTGCAAAGAATTAAATATGTAATTATTTCCAGGATGATTAAAGGATTACATGAAAAGATATCAAGGCTTCAGGTAAAGCTTTTTGTTGTTTCATTTTAAAATTCTGAATACTTTTAAATACAGTTTCCCCAACATAATTGTTCTCAGAGTACAATCTGTCATAGAGATAAGTGACAAAAGAGGCTTCTTTAGAACACTTCCTTTAGATTTTTGAAACTGTTAGAGAACCTAAATGCAATTCAAGTAAATATGAGTCATAAAATGCCTACTGAAGAAGTGAAGAGTCAAGATGGTGGAAATGGTTTCCCAGCCTCAGGATATCATCAGCCTAAGAACATTTGTATTGATGCCATACATTTTTTTTTAAACTTGTCTTCTAGTAGCTTAGAGTTGCCTCTCAAATTACATTTTTCTGGCAAACAACTTGGATGAGATTTTGCTGGAAGATAAAGTTTCCCCAATTTACTGACACAAATTAATTAAATCTCATAATGAGCTCAGTTAATTTTTGAACTTGGCTCCAGTGTCATCTGAAACATTACACCAAATCTAATACAGTAAACAGTAACCTAAAAACTACAAGGTTCATTCATGTAATTAGCATTTCTTTGTTTTCAAAAATCCTGTGAACAGTAATTAAACCAATGTGCCAATGTGTAATATTAGCTTCAGTTTAGAGATAACAATAACAGTTATTATACTTTTAACAAAATCATCAAGAAATTCAGGGAAGAATATTTTACTTACTGAGTTTCTTTTTATTTAGTAATAAAGTTAGTAGTAAATTTTCATGTATAAGATCACCCTTCAGTGCAACAGGGCAACTAGAGCAATACTTACTTAACAAAACATGTTTGACTCTGTTGTACACATTCCCTTCAAAGTGCCCATTTCTCTTAAGTCTAGTGTCCTCCCTAACTAACACCATCTGACTTATTATACAAAGAATGTTATGGGTTTCACAAAATTCAACTCAATTAATATTAGCTTAAAAAGCTGGTAAAAGGCAGCCTCCCATGTGCTGACTGGAATTTGAATTTACATTCAATCAATTATATTCACAGTACAATTAATTATGTCTTCAAAATTGTTCCTAATACAAAATTTCTAATGACCAAAATCAGACTCTTCCACATGGGGTATTTCACTTAAATATTTCAGGAAATGAGAAATTTATGTGGTTTAGATTTTGTAGTATCTCAATGGCCACTTTGATTACCTTTGTTATCTTACTATCACCATGTGAATATTTGACTACCCAAATATCGTAGAAATCAGTGATGTTCTAATTTCAGTCTCCTAAGGTTTTGCATCTGAGAGTTTGCTAATTAAACCAACAAAATATAGATTAATAAGTAAAAAAAAAATAATCCTTTCCTATGTGCATGTTAGCTAGCAAAAGAAGCTAACATTAAGTAGCTAAAGTTAAGGGTTTATATGGGCTTCCCCGATGGCTCAAGAGGTAAAGAATCTGCCTGCAATGTCTCCTGGGTCTCCCAAGAGGCTCAGGTTGGCTCCCTGGGTCATAAAGAACCCCTGGGGGAGGAAATAGCAGCCCATCCCAGTATTCTTGTCTGGAAAATCCCATGGACAGAGGAGCTTCCTGGGCTACAGTCCTTAGGGTCACAAAGAGCCAGACATGGATTAGCACTTTATGGATGGAAGGGCTTATATATCTTACACAGTAGGGAAAAGGGGGGGGGGAAGGCTTTTTTTCTGTGGGAAGAACAAATAAGATTTCTCTAGGAAAGACAAATTTTAGGAGAGAAAATGGGAGTTAAGAAAGTTTGTTATTTTTGTTATGTTTATTTATGCAAAATTATTAAAATTTGCAATGTTTATTTAGGCAGGTACAATTGGTCTTTCTGACTTCTTGGCCTTGAAACTCTCCCAAGAGGGTATAGTAGGTTTACTTTTGTTCTCTCTCCTGGGAGTAGATGCACCCCCAAAAAGGGAATTTTATGTCAACTTAATTTCCCATAAGCTTCTGTTTTTAGTCAGATAGAAGAAGTTTTGAGAAGGCTTCTCTCTACATCTGTTTATTCTCAAATATCTTCAGTTTACTATAATTTTCATACCAATCCTGGGGTTCCAGTGGGTCCACCAAGTGGTTACTGAGAGTCTGAGTCTTACAGTTGAAAATATATTACAGGTAGCTTTGATATTCAATGAATCAATCATCTTTGATATAAATTGAGGAGAAGGACACAATCTGAAAGGATATGATATTTTAGGGGACCTGGGTTTTAAAGAACCCTAAAGTAAAAATTGCATTCTTCAATAGAATTTTAAATTCTCTACACTCATTTTATTTTATAATTTTCTTCTCATTATTTCACCCTATGTTTTACCCTCAATTCACTCTATGATACAGTTTTAAGTCATACTCTAAAATGTACACTGTCATTCATCTGGGTTCTGGAACTAATGCTTTGTTCTAGATGATGATATAGTGGTACTAATATCATTAAGGCAAGCTCTTTCTCCTCCAGAAATTCATTAAACTGATATGGAAGACAAATACAGGTAAACAGATAGTGATGTGATATAATAAAGATGTGAATAATGGCTATGAGGAAGGATGTTATGATAGACTTTAGAGAACAGAGAGTGTTTGACTTTTGGTCAAATTTACTGCCATTGCTTTGTCCTAGAATTTCATTTTCAGATCTGAATATAATTCTACATGTTTAGCCTGTAATTGCTCTAGCTTTCCAAATGACTGTAATTGCTTTCTGGGTATAAATGTAACCATTCATATAGATTAAATATGCTATATACTGGTTTCCTTGTATTATATTTTTGGGACAGTGTTTGAAAGTCAATCCAAGAATTTTATTACCAGTGACTTATTTATGAAAAGGTGTCACCACCAATCAGCATAACATGAATTACCATAATAATGACCACATTTACCAATGACAGTTCCAATCTGAAGAAATGACATCACCAAATAAATTAATGTCAGAATAGTGGACTATTTTCAATTAGAATTAATATCTTTCTATTTATTTTCAATTTTCCTTCCATAAAACTTAAATTTAATCAATTCTTATTTAATAAAATTATACCTGTAAAGAATTCAATTGACTAGGCTGAAAATGCAAAATTCAATAGTATAAAATAAAATAGATTATAAAAGATTATACTCTTACCAAGCCAGGTTTCATTCAGAAGCTCATTCACATGGTAATTTGTAAGCATTGTCTAGGAAGAAACATGTCATAGAACCTATAACATTCAAATATAACTATATCTGTTAACTTATACTGATTAATATGAGACTAAATAAAATGTATTTACATTATTAGAAGTAAAGGTAGCATTTCAGTTCACACCACCACTACAAAACAAAAGCAAATTCTATTATGTATAACTGGACACAAAGTGATTAATTACAATTCAAATATATTTTACTTGCCCTGGGCTTTTATCTTGGTGTGTTTTAGGCTCACACATTTTGCAAACTAGCACAGTTCCTCCATATCAAAGTTGAAAGGATTTCAGTTCAATTTATATTTAGTCTACAATCATACTGTTGAGGAAATAGGTCATTTTCTCACATCAGTCTAACCTTAATGTACTAGTATAGACAAAAATTTAAATATCATATTCATATATGTTGTTTACATTCATACTTTTACAATCACATCTCTATATACAGATACATACATTAACATACAACAGGCAAATTCATTAAAGGATTATTTAATTAAAATTTTGTTTAAATGGTAAATCCAAATTCAATATGTTTCTTATTTTCCTAGAGCAGGGTCAAAGACAAAGTCCTTCAGAAGAATATAGCCAAGCAACTGTTCTTTTGGCTCCCAAGAATGGTGAATTTATCCAGCTTTCCCAGATTAGAGGGCTTCCCTATTGTCTTGGTAGTAAAGAATCCACCCTGCCAATGCAGGAGACATGGGTTCAGTCTCTGGGTTGGGACAATCCCCTGGAGAAGGAGATAGCAATTCATATCAGTATTCTTGCCTGGGAATCCCATGGACAGAGGAAACTGGCAGGCCATCATCCAGGGGCTTGCAAAAGAGTCAGACACGATTTAGTGACTAACAATAACAATAACAATAACCCAAATTAGACCTCCATTTTCAGTTTTATGAATTGTTACACAAAATATAATGCCAGGAAAGCCGAATTTATAAATGCAAAATTTAGAAAGGTCCATTTCCATAATATTCACTTAAACTTGAATAATTTTGTTTCTAGTATTCTTCCTCCACTCTAAAAACAAACTTTATTTTAGAAAACAATTTGTTTTCAGTTGCTATAAAGACAGTTTCCCTACTTATCTTGTCTCATTTATAAAATACAAAATTCTTACTACAATCCAATGTCTTAGCATTTATTCTCAGCCATGTACTAATAGTTAAAAGTTTCTGTCTTCAGTTTGAACATTTCTTGGTGAAAAATAATGTTAATTCATGCATTTATAACTCTCAGAAATATATAAATTAATAAAATATGAACTTTTCCTAGCAGTCTTCTAGAATGTGGAAAAGGGTAAATAATTTTAAATAAATAATATGAAGAAATATGGGAAATAACTTTTTAAACTATATATGAATACCACATTTTAGAAATATATAAATTATTTAGCTGAAATTGAAACTAGATGAAATGGAAAATTTGAAAACAATAATAGACATTAAGGAAATCTATAAAGTAGTCCAAACATGACTTCCCTCAAGAGATTATGGATCCAAGAGTTTTATCTACTAATATTTCAGAATCTTTAGGATATATCTCTTATTGAAATGTTAATAAATGATTTACAAATTTGGAAAGGTCCTTAATACTTTTATGAAGTTAGAATAATCTGGATAAGAAAACCTGAGAGGTACATGGAACAAAGGAAGAAATAAGGAAATGTTTGCCTAATCTTGCCTAATAATATAGCTACACCAACAGTGTACTGGGCTGGCCCAAAATTTCATTTTGGTTTTTTCATAAGATGTTATGGAAAAAAATCTGAATGAGCTTTTGGGCCAATCCAACGGAGAAGGAAGTGGCAACCCACTCCAGTGTTCTTGCCTCGAGAATCCCAGGGACGAGGGAGCCTGGTGGGCTGCTGTCTATGAGGTCGCACAGAATTGGACACAACTGAAGGGACTTAGCAGCAGCAGCAACAAAAGGATTCTAATTTCTCCACATCTTTAGCAACAGCTATCGTTTTCTTCTTTTTAACCTTTTTTTTTGATAATAGGCATCCTAACAGGTGTGTGATTTTTATTTGCATTTCCCTAATGATTAATGATGTTGAGCACCTTTGCACATAACTGTTAGCCAACTGTATGACTTTTTGGAGGGGGGATGCATGGTGTAGCATGCAGGATCTTAGTTCCCAGATCAGAGATCAAACCCTGTGTCCTCTGCATTGGAGCATGAGTCTTAACCACTGAACTGCCAGGGAAGGCCCCTGACTCCTTTAGAGAAATGTCTGTTCGGGTCCTTTGCTCATTTTTAAAATGGATCATTTTCTTTTTCTTTTTTCTTTCTTTTTTTAGTATTGAGTTGTAAGAGTTCCTTATATATTTTGGAGATTAACTCCATATCAGATTTATGGTTTGCAAATATACTCTCTCATTCTACAGACTGCACGTGCATTTTGTTGACTGCTTCATTTGATGTGCATAAACTTTTTAGTTTGATGTTCCTTATTTCATTTTTGCTTTTGTTGCCTGTACATTTGATGTCATGCCAATGAAATCATTGCCAAAGCCAACTTCATGAAACTTTTCTCCTATGTTTTCTTCTAGGAGTTTTAAAGTTTCTGATCTTTAGAATTTCTAAATACATTTTAAGTTGATTTTTGTGTATGGTGGAAGATAGGGGTTGAATTTCATTTCTGTGGCTACATAAATATTGATACTAGCTCATTATTACCAATTCACATCTATAAATCAAAAGAGAGCTAACAGATGCTGAAATATCATTTGATGAAACAGCATGTGAAGAAAACTTTTCTAGGTAATCAAAAAACATTTTTGTAGGAGGAATGATATGCTTAATATTAAACACTGGAAATATTCTGGTAGAAATTAGAAACTGACTTAAAATTATAATTTTAAATCTTTATAGATTTTCAATCCAGTGCTACAATATTTTAAGAAAAAATGAAAGGAATAATTATTGAATAAAAAGGAAAAATTATCACTATTTATAGGTCATATCACTACCTAGAAAACTAATTAGTACTAACAAGAGAGATCAAAGAATTCACACAATAGAAAAATTAGATTAGAATTCTAGTATACCAGACACAATCACATGGAAAACAGAGCACTTAAAGAAAGAAAAGAGTATTTAAACTATGAAACAAAAAAGTATAAAATACCTAAGAACAATCCTTTCAGAAGAAATGTGGAGGATCTACGTAAAAAGAAAAATAATTAAACATTGCTGAGTGACATAAAACAAAACTTGAATAAATCAAAGAAGATCATATATTTGGATAGAAAGAAAAATAATTGTGTTATTTCTTCACAAATTAAATTATAAATTTAAAACAGTTCCAGTGACAATTTCAATTACATATTTTAATATGATGAATGATTATCAAATTCTTCTATAAGAAAAAAAGCAAGAAAATCTAAGAAAACTTCACAAAAAAGAGTATTAAAAAAGAATTTGCTCTAATAAGTAAAGTATATATATTATGTATTTTTTTATATATTATTATGATATTATGTTAAGATTGGTACAGACTCAACACATAGAGCATTAAAACAGAATAACTAATCAAGAGTGCATATATTTTGGCCTAGTAATTGCACATTTGCAGAATTATAGTAAAGATATAGTCAGGATTCCATCAACAATCTATTATAAGAAAAATTTTTTGGTGCAGTTTCACTCATGTTAGCAAAAACTTGACCCCTTACTTGACAAACTAGACATAAAAATTGCATAAATCAGTAAATAAATATAGTAAAAAAAACCACTGAGCTACTATGCTAATTAAAAGTGTTTTAAAATAATATTTAATGTTATAAACATAACTTTAATTATAGGAATAAGTGAAAAAATTATGCTGCAACTCTATGATAGAATGCTATGGAGTTGTTTCTATTTGTGACTTTGAATTTCATGATATGAGAAAACTTGACACAATTTTTTGTGTGTGTGTGATTTTTATTTTATTTATTTATTTATTTATTTTTATTGTTTTTGCCATACATTGTCATGATATCACCATGGGTTTACATATGCTTCCCCTCCGGAACCCCCCTCCCTCCTCCCTACCCACCTTGACACAATTTTAAAAGCAGGATTTTATAGTAAAATACAATATGGCTTGTTTCACATGAATTTTATAAAAATTAAAAATTTATGCACATGTGTACACATGCACACACATATATACACATGCACATACACACATACATGAATATACATACATGAATATTTGAATTTGGAGGCCAGTGGGATTTGATTACAGAACTTCCACAGGACTGGGGAAACAGATTCTTGGAGGGCACAAACAAAACCTTATATGCACCAGGAGCCAGGAGAAAAAGCAGTGTGCCCACAAGAAACTGAGTCAAACTTGCCTATGAGTGTCCAGGAGTCAGAAGTTTGGTTAACAGTTTGGCCTCAGGCCAAACAAAAGGGAAGCAACACAGCCCTGGCCATCAACAGAAAAATGGATTAGAGACTTACTGAGCATGGCACCTCCCATCAGAACAAGACCCAGTTTCCCCCAAAGACAGTCTCTCCCATCAGGAAGCTTCCATAAGCCTCTTATCCTTATCCAGACAAAATGAAAATCACAATCACAGAAAACTAATCACACTGATCACATGAAATATAGCCTTGTCTAACTCAATGAAACTATGAGCCATGCCATGCAGGGCCACCCAAGAGGGACAGGTCATGGTAGAGAGTTCTGACAAAATACGTGGTCCACTGGAAAAGGAAATGGCAAACCACTTCAGAATTCTTGCCTTCAGAACCCCATGAACAGCATGAAAAGGCAAAAAGATGTGACACTGAAGATGAACTCCCCAGGTTGGTAGGTGCCCAATATGCTGCTGGAGAAGAGTGGAGAAATAACTCCAGAAGGAATGAAGAGACAAAGCCAAAGAAAAAACAATGCCCAGTTGTGTATGTGACTGCTGATGAAAGGAAAGTCTGATACTGTGGAGAACAATATTACACAGGAACCTGGAATGTTAGGTCCATGAATCAAAGTAAATTAGAAGTGGTCAAACAGGAGATTGAAAGAATGAACATCGACATTTTAGGAATCAGTGAATAAAATGGACTGCAATAGGTGAATTAAACTCAGATGACCATTATATATACTACTGTGAGTAAGAATCCCTTAGAAGAAATGGGGTAGCCTTCATAGTCAATAAGAGTCAAAAATGCAGTACTTGGGTGCAATCTCAAAAACAGCAGAAAGATCTCTGTTCGTTTCCAAGGCAAACCATTCACTATCACAGTAATCCAAGTCTATGCCCCAACCAGTTAATGCTAAATAAGCTGAAGTTGGACAGTTCTATGATGACCTATAAGACCTTCTAGAATTAACACCAAAAAGAGATGTCATTTTCATGATAGAGGACTAGAATGCAAAAGTAGGAAGTAAAGAGATAACTGGAGTACAAATACTTGGAGTACAAAATGAAGGAGGACAAAGGCTAACAGTGTTTGGCCAAGAGAACACATTGGTCATAGCAAACACCATCTTCCAACAATGCAAGAGACAGTTCTTACACATGGACATCAACAGATGGTCAATACCGAAATTAGATTGATTATATTTTTTGCAGCCAAAGATGGAGAAGCTCTATGCAGTCAGCAAAAACAAGACTGGGAGCTGACTGTGGATAGGATCATGAACTCCTTATTTCTAAATTCAGACTTAAATTGAAGAAAGTAGGGAAAACTACTAGACCATTCAGGTATGACATAAATAAAATGCCTTATGATTATACAGTGGAAGTGACAAATAGATTCTGATAGAGTGCCTGAAGAACTATGGATGAAGGTTCATGACATTGTACAGGAGGCAGTGATCAAGACCATCCCCAACAAAAAGAAATGCAAAAACGCAAAATGGTTGCCTAAGGAGACCTTAAAAATAGCTGAGAAAAGAAGAGAAGCTAAAGGCAAAGGACAAAAGGAAAGATATTACCATCTTAACACAGAATTCCAAAAAGAATAGCAGGGAGAGATAAGAAAGACTTCCTCAGTGATCGATGCAAAGAAATAGAGGAAAACAATAGAATGGGAAAGACTAGAGATCTCTTCAGGAGAATTAGAGATACCAAGGGAACATTTCATGCAAAGACGGGCACAATAAAGGACAGAAGTGGTATGGACCTAATGAAATAATATATTAAGAAGAAGTGGCAAGAATATACAGAAGAACTATACAAAAAAGATCTTCATGTCCCAGATAACTGCAATGGTGTGATCACTCACTTAGAGCCAGATATCCTAGAGTGTGAAGTCAAGTGGGCCTTAGGAAGCATCATTATGAACAAAGCTAGTGGATGTGATGGAACTCCAGCTGAGCTATTTCATGTTTAAAAGATGATGCTGTGAAAGTGCTGCACAATATATGTCAGCAAATTTGGAAAACTCAGAAGTGGCCACAGGACTGGAAAAGTTCAGTTTTTATTGCAATCTCAAAGAAAGGCAATGCCAAAGAATGCTCAAACTACTGCACAATTGCACTCATCTCACACACTAACAAAGTAATGCCCAAAATTCTCCAAGTGAGGCTTCAGAAGTATATGAACCATGAACTTTAGATGTTCAAGTTGGATTGAGAAAATCATATGAAACAGAGATCAAATTGCGAACATCCGTTGGATTGTAGAAAAAGGAAGATAATTCCAGAAAAACATCTATTCTGCAAAATACATCATGTGAAATGCTGGGCTGGATGAAAAACAAGCTAGAATCAATATTTCCAGGAGAAATATCAATAACCTCAGATATGCAGATGACACCACCCTTATGGCAGAAAGTGAAGAGGAACTAAAGAGCCTCTTGATGAAAGTGAAAGAGGAGAGTGAAAAAGTTGGCTTAAAATTCAACATTCAGAAAACTAAAATCATGGGATCTGGTTCCATCACTTCATAGCAAATAGATGGGGAAACAATGGAAACAGTGACAGACTTTATTTTGGGGGGCTTCAAAATCACTGAAGATGGTGACTGCAACCATGAAATTAAAAGATGCTTGCTTCTTGGAAGGAAAGCTATGACAAACCTAGATGGCATATTAAAATGTGGAGGCATTATCAGGCTGATATGGGTCCATCTAGTCAAAACTAGTAGTCATGTATGGATGTGAGAGTTGGACTATAAAGAAAAAAAAATAAAGCTGAGCACTGAAGAATTGCTACTTTTGAACTGTGATGTTGGAGAAGACTCTTGAAAGTCACTTGGACAGCAGGAAGATCCAACCAGTCAATCTTAAAGGAAATCAGTTCTGACTATTCATTGGAAAGACTGATGCTGAAGCAGAAGCTCCAATACTTTGGCATTTGATGCAAATAACTGACTCATTGGAAAAGATCATGATACTGGGAAAGATTGAAGGTAGGAGGAGAAGGGGAAGACAGAGGATGAGATGGTTGGATGGCATCACCAACTTGATGGACATGAGTTTGAACAAGTTCCAGGAACTTGCAATGAACAGGGAAGCCTGGCAGGCTGCAGTCCATGGGGTCGCAAAGAAGCAGACACAGCTGAGTGATTGAACTAAACTGTACATATATGGATATATTCCAAAGAAGACTAAATGAAGATTTGTGGGATTATGAATGGAATTTTTTCTTTATTCCTGAATCTAATTTACTTATCCACACTGATCACTTTTTTGATACAATTAAAAATTGTTATTGAAAGTAATAACTTTGAAAGAGGCCATAATATACTTAATAATTTATAATATGCTATAGAAAGTATCATAAATTACTGGGAAACAAAGGCCTACCTAACAAATGGTTATGAAATAATTGTCTAGTTACCAAAAGAAAACAAAGTATATCTTTATACCTAAATTAACTATAAGTGTTTGAGGAACTAATTATAAAAATATAAGAAAATATAGAAATATCTAGCAGAGAAAAGGAGGTAAAATATTTATCATATCTCAGATAACAGGTTCAGTGAAAATTTTCTAGATTAAAAACACATATTTCACAAAAGACAATAAAAGTAAAAGTTTTATATGTAAACATGCAAAATGTTAAGCTCTGCTGGTCAGAGATATTAAATTAAAATAAAAATAAGTATTTGAGAAAAACATTCACACAAAGTAAAAATATCTTATGATATAAAGATCAATGAAAGTTCTAAATTATTCACAGACTAAGAAACACAAAAAGGCTAGCAAATTGAAAATGTTTGGCCTTATAATAAATTAAGGACTTCTAATTTAAATATCAATAAGAGACATAGTGCCATTAGTAAAATTTAAAAACCTTCTTTTTAATTATCATAAGTAATGTTTAGAAGTGTAATGAGATAAACACTGTCTTAATCTGCTAATGAAAGTACAAACTGGTAATATTTTTAGGATACTTTGACAGTTTGCATAAAATATTTTAAAAATTCATTCTTTTGGACCAAATTCTCCTCTCAAGTTTTGAGTGGAAAAAGGAATCTATTTTGAGGAGAAAGAGATGCCATCAACTTATTGGTCCAAAAAACTCATTGAATATTTATATGTTTAAGAGTGAAAAACTGAAAATCACCCAAATTACTAACAATAACTGGATATTATACCATATTCATCAAGTAAGCTATTATACATATTTTGAAAGTAACAGTGTGATGAAAGTTTGCAAATTCATTTGAAGTATAGAAGGCAGAATAAAAAATTATAACCCAATTGTATAAAACACAATAGTAGTTCCTCTTTATCCCAGGGATGCAAGGATTCTTCAATATTTGCATATCAATCAATGTAATACACCACATTAACAAATTGAAAAATAAAAACCACATGATTATCTCAATAGATGCAGAGAAAGCCTTTGACAAAATTCAACATCCATTTATGATAAAAACCCTCCAAAAAGCAGGAATAGAAAGAACATACCTCAACATAATAAAAGCTATATATGACAAACCCACAGCAAACATTATCCTCAATGGTGAAAAACTGAAAGCATTCCCCCTGAAGTCAGGAACAAGACAAGGTTGCCCACTCTTACCACTACTATTCAACATAGTTTCGGAAGTCTTGGCCACAGCAATCAGAGCAGATAAAGAAATAAAAGGGATCCAGATTGGAGAAGAAGAAGTAAAACTCTCTGTTTGCAGATGACATGGTCCTCTACATGGAAAACCCTAAAGACTCTACCAGAAAATTACTAGAGCTAATCAGTGAATATAGTAAAGTTTCAGGATACAAAATCAACACACAGAAAACCCTGGCATTCCTATACACTAACATGAGAAAACAGAAAGTCAAATTAAGGAAGCAATTCCATTCACCATTGAAACAAAAAGAATAAAATACTTAGGAATATTTCTACCTAAAGAAAACAAAGACTTGTATACAGAAAATTATAAAACACTGATGAAAGAAATCAAAGATGACACTAATAGATAGAGAAATATACCGTGTTCGTGGATTAGAAGAATCAATATAGTGAAAATGAATATACTACCCAAAGCAATCTATAGATTCAATGCAATTCCTATCAAGCTACCAGAGGTCTTTTTCAGAGAATTAGAACAAATAATTTCACAATTTGTATGGAAATACAAAAAACCTCGTATAGCCAAAGCAATCTTGAGAAAGAAGAATGGAACTGGAGGAATCAATCTACCTGACTTTAGGCTATACTACAAATCCACAGTCATTAAGACAGTATGGTACAGCCACAAAGACAGAAATATAGATCAATGGAACAAAATAGAAAGCCCAGAGATAAATCCACACATCTATGGACACCTTACCTTTGACAAAGGAGGCAAGAATATACAATGTAGAAAAGACAATCTTTTTAACAAGTGGTACTGGGAAAACTGGACAGCCACTTGTAAAAGAATGAAACTAGAATGCTTTCTAACACCATACACAAAAATAAACTCAAAATGGATCAAAGATCTAATCATAAGACCAGAAACTATAAAACTCTTAGAGGATAACATAGGCAAAACACTCTCCGACATAAACCAAAGCAGCATCCTCTATGACCCACCTCCCAGATTATCGGAAATAAAAGCATGAATAAACAAATGGGACCTAATTAAAATTAAAAGCTTCTGCACAACAAAGGAAACTATAAGCAAGGTGAAAAGACAGCCTTCAGAATGGGAGAAAATAATAGCCAATGAAGCAATGGACAAACAATTAATCTCAAAAATATACAAGCAACTCCTGCAGCTCCATTCTAGAAAAATAAACGACCCAATCAAAAAGTGGGCCAAAGAACTTAACAGACATTTCTCCAAAGAAGACATAAAAATGGCTAACAAACACATGAAAAGATGCTCAACATCACTCATTATCAGAGAAATGCACATCAAAACCACAATGAGGTACCACTTTACACCAGTCAGAATGGCTGCCATCCAAAAGTCTACAAGCAATAAATGCTGGAGAGGATGTGGAGAAAAGGGAACCCTCTTACACTGTTGGTGGGAATGCAAACTAGTACAGCCACTATGGAGAAAAATGTGGAGATTCCTTAAAAAACTGCAAATAGACCTGCCATATGACCCAGTAATCCCACTGCTGGGCATACACACCAAGGAAACCAGAATTGAAAGAGACACGTGTACCCCAATGTTCATCGCTGCATTGTTTACAATAGCCAGGACATGGAAGCAACCTAGATGTCCATCAACTGATGAATGGATAAGAAAGCTGTGGTACATATACACAATGGAATATTACTCAGCATTAAAAAAATTCATTTGAATCAGTTCTACTCAGGTGGACGGAACTGGAGCCTATTATCCAGAGTGAAGTAAGCCAGAAGGAAAAACCACAATACAGTATACTAACGCATATATATGGAATTTAGAAAGGTGGTAACGAGAACCCTTCATGCAAGACAGCAAAAGAAACGCAGATGTATAGAACAGACTCGTGGACTCTGTGGAAGAGGGCAAGGGTGTGATGATATGGGAGAATGACATTGAAACATGTTAATTATCATATGTAAAATCAATCACCAGCCCAGGGTTGATGCTCGGGGCTGGTGCACCAAGATGTCCCAGGGGGAGGGAATTGGGAGGGAGGAGGGAGGGGGGTTCTGGAGGGGAAGCATATGTAAACCCATGGTGGTTTCATGTCATTGTATGGCAATACCAACACAATAAAAGAAAAGGAAAAAAACCACAATAGTAGTTCCTATTAAAAAATTTTGTGAAAAATAATAATTGAAAGAAATATAACAGTAGTTCATAGGACTATGTTCCTTTAATTTTTATCTTCATAATTGTTCCATATTTTCCAAATTTCTAAAAAGAGCTTTTATTATTGTTATAGTCAGAAAAATAAAAGCTTCACATCTTATACTTCCTTAAATTATCTATTATTTTTGAGTTTGCAGAGAAATCACATTCTAGTGATCTTTCTTATTAACCTAATAGTTGATTCATATCTTACAGAAAGTGAATTTCCATTTTCTTAAAATTGTGTGTAAAGCCATTATCACCCTGTATCAGATTCCATAGTTGGAATTTAGATATCGTATAGTTTGTTTTTTAAAGGATTAAAAAATAAAACTGTGTTTTTTGCCCCAATAACTTAAATGGGGGGAGGGGAATGTAAACTTGAATACTGAAACATTTATCCATCTCCCACCATTTGAGATTTTGCTAAAAGTATTAGTTTGTATACTCAAGACTCTGTTTGTTTATTAAATTCTTCACAAATTTAAGAGTATGGAGGTACTTTCGTCTTTTATTTACTTATTTATTTTTTGGTATGGTGTTGACTTGCCATTCACTGAACACACCAAGCACAGTCATACCTTCATGCTTTTTCCACAACTATTACTTATGCAGGAAACTTCTTTCACACTGTTTGCTATCACATGGAACAAATATATCATTTAGTATGCCATTTAAATGTAAATGGCACTTTCTTAGGTCCTGTCATTCATTTCTTCGACCCTTTCTCATTTTGCACTCTGATTCAATAAATATTACTTCTGTAGAAAATGACAGAAAATCTAACCTTGGTTTTTAAGGAAAATCAAAAGGGTTGGTGATTATCATCTCCACAAATAGAATCAGGGACTAAAACAATCTCATTGGGATCCCATTTCTGGTGCTGCTTTACTCCAGTGTAACCCATCTCCTTGCAATGGCCAACTGCAACTTTTATCTTCTTGGCAAGTATCTAAAGAAGGCACACGATTTACTTTCAGAGTAACTTGGGCCTAATGCTCTGAGCCAATCACTATCGTTAGATCTAGATTGGCACTATCTTGATCACTGACCTACTCATGACCCAGTCTCCATGTTTTAGGAGTAAGTGTTCTGATCAGCAATCTTGGAGAGGCTGGAAGAAAGCATTAATGTAAAGAGTGGAAGTTAGAAAAAGGGAGATTTTTTTCCCCTTTTTATGGGGCAAAGAAATTTTCCTTTAGTGTTAGAGCAAAACTAGGCTTGTAGAAATCTACATGATTTTCCTGCCTAGGTTAGAAGTAAATATTTCAATTTAAAAATTCTTTATAAATAAAACTCTTAAGCAACTTTAAATATATTTTTTCACTATTGATTTGTCAGCTAAAGACTTTTAAGACAAAAAGAAAGATATACAACAGGGAAAATAAAATACGCATGATATACTTGGTGAAAAACAGAAAGTTTCATACTGTTTTTCAGATATTATACAAGAATTGCTCCATCTTTGCAATGACGGTTGTAGCCTATGAACCATAAAATTAAATGTATTTATACCTTTCTTCTTCTACAAATACTGCATGACCTCCAGTCATAAAAAAGAAAACCAGAATATATACGGTGACAAATGCTAGAGATTTTTTTTCTCATCAAACTGTAATTCTGTGGATCAATAATTTTACAAGGCAAGATTTACAATATCTTCCAAAGAAAGCCAGAAATCGACCAGTAGTGCAGTGCTATAAAGTAGACACTGCTATAAGGATGTATGTGAAAGACTACACTCCCTAGAAACCTTCCATAAACAAATACTCCAGGCTACTTAGGTTACAATTAAAAGGTCACTCAACCAATCAACAACATCAGTGGACCACTAAATCTTCAGATCTGACACCACTCTCTGCCACATTTTCCATCACCTAACTATAGTCAATAATCTGGAAAGGTGTCCGATGCAGTAGTGTCAGGTCTTGTTACTTCTGATTGGCCATACAGTCAGCCACAGTACTATTTGTTGAGCCATTTGCAAATCATAATGGTGCTTCTGAGATGTTCATTCCATGGTTATTTCCCCCAAATAGAAACCACATCCAACAAACTAAGCAAATACGTCACAGTAGATCACATGACAAAATTTTCTGGGGTTCACAACAGTGTTGCTTCTTTTTCAAAAGTGAAGCCCTACAACTTTTCAATGATAATAAAGTTTATTCTAGTTATATTATCCAATTAAAATGCTCATTATAGAATATTTATAAAATAAACAAAACTGAATGAAATACTGATCATCCAATAATCCTACCATCTATACATATTTATACATATTTATACATATGTATTATACATATTTATACATATGTATTTCCAGCTAGCAATTTATCTATGTAGAAGTATGGAATAATAATAAAGATGATTATAACAATAGCAAAGATAACTGCCATTTCTATGAACTTTAAGTACTCCAGGCTGTGTCTTAAATGCTTTAAATTGGTTGTATCACTAACTCTTGAAACAACCTAGATATGGATTATAGTAACTTATTTATTACATAGGAAAAAGTAGCTTAGATATGGAAAACAAATTATTCAAAGCATGATACAGGGTGCTCAGGGCTGGTGCACTGGGATGACCCAGAGGGATGGAATGGGGAGGGAGGTGGGAGGGGAATTCTGGAAGGGGAAAACATGTACACCCATGGTGGATTCATTTCAATGTATGGCAAAACCAACACAATAATGTAAATAAAAAATAAACAAATAAAACATTTTTTAAAATGTCAAATTGATTTTAAGTTTTGGAGGCCAGGCTCAAAATAAAGTCTTTTTGATTCCAAAGCCTGTGAACTTAAGCCCTACGTTATGCTACCTGATAACACAACATAGTCAAAATTATTCCCAAAAGAGTATGTTAAGATGCACATTTTGATAACTTTAGTACATTCACAGATTTGTGCATCCATCACCACTGTAAATATATAGAGTATATTTATCACCCCTAAAAGAAACTTCATACTCATCAGCAATCATTTCTCATTTCTACCAGGGTCTAGCTACTAGTGATCTACAGCATATCTTTATGAAATTGTCTATGATGGACATTTCATATAAATGAATTATACAATAAATGGCATTCTGTGTCTGACTTTCACTTTATATAATGTTATCAAGGTTCAATCATGTTGTACTATGAATCAATATTATACTGCCTTTTTTCAATTTTTTATTGTGGTAAAATGCGCTTATAAAGTTTACCATTTAATTATTTTAGAGTGCAAAATTCAGTGGCTTTTTATATAGTCACAATGTTGTGCTACCATCACCACTACCTAGTTCTAGAATATTTTCATCACCCAACAAAAGGAAACTCATTAAGACTCTCTCCATTCCTCCCACACCAGCTGCTAGCAGCAAATAATCTGTTCTCTTTATCTATGAGTTTGTCTGGTCTGTATATTTCAAATGAACAGAGTAGTGCAATATGTGGCTATTTATATGTGATTTCATTCACTTAGCATAATATTCAAGGTTCATCCATATATGTGTGTAGCATGTAACAGTACTTCAATACCTGCTATAGTTGAATATAACCTCCTTGGTTAAATTTGTCCCTAAATATTTATTATTTTTGATGCTACTGTAAATTAAGTGCTTCCCTGGTGGCTCAGATGGTAATGCCTGCATGCAGGAGAGCCGGGTTCGATATCTGGGTTGGGAAGATCCCCTGGAGAAGGAAATTGCTACCCACTCCAGTATTCTTACCTGGAGAATTTCATAGACTGAAGAGCATGGTAAGCTACAGTTGACAGGGTCACAGAGTCGGACGCGACTGATCAACTAAACACACATTGTAAATTAATTGTTTTCTTCTCTTTCCTACATGTCTTTGATGTAGATAAGCTTTTATTATTCTGGTAAAAATATTTAACATGAGATCTAACTTCAACAAGCTTTTTTAAGGTACAGTGTAGTATTGCTAACTATAAAAACAATGTTTTGCAGCAGATAGCTAGAACTCCTTTATCTTGCATGGTTGAAATTCTATATTCATTGAAAACACTCCTCATTGCCTCCTCTTTCCAGCTCTTGATGACCACCATTCTATTTCCTGTTTCAGTGATTTTGGTTAATTTAAATACCTCATGTAAATATAATCACATTGGCTTCCCAGGTGGCACTAGTGGTAAATAATCTGCCTGCCAATGCAGGAGACAGGAGATGCGGGTTCAATCCCTGGGTTGGGAAGATCCCCTAGAATAGGAAATGGCAATCCACTCCATTATTCTTGTCTGGAAAATTCCATGGGCCGAGGAGCCTGGTGGAGCTGAAGAGAGTCAGATACGACTGAGTGGCTGAGCACACACACAAATATAATCACACAGTATTTGTCTTTCTGTGACTGGTTTATTTCACTTAGTATGATGTCCTCAATATTGTAGCATGTGACAGTATTTCTGTCTTCTTAATAGATAAATAATAAGTTCATCTTATATCTATACCATAGGTAGTTTTCTCTATGCTGTTATGGACTGAAGTTTGGTTTCCTCACAAATTTATATGTTGAAAGTCTATCCCCCAAAGTGATGGTACTAGGAGGAAGAACCTTTGAGAATTAATTAGGATTAGATTAGGTTACAAGGTTATATATAGCCTTACTTGCTTCTTTTCTCTGTTTCCTGCCATGTGAGGATACAAGGAAGAGGCTTTAATCTGCAACCTCGAAGAAGCTTTCATCATAAATCAACCATGCTGGCCCTCTGATGATCTTAGAATTCTAGCCTCCAGAACTGTGAGAATTTGGAATCCAGAACTTCAGAATTTTCTTACTGTGGCTTATAAGAAACCCAGTTTATGATATTTTACTATAGTAGCCTGAGCTACTTCTTGGCTATTGTAACTAAAATATGCAATGAATGTGGAAATGCAAATATCTCTTTGAAATCCTGATTTCAATTCTTTTGGAAAAGTACTCAGAAATGAAATTACTGGGTCATATGGTAGTTCTATTTTTGGCAGGACTTTTCAATTTTGTTTGTATTTTTCAAAAGCCAACTCTTTTTTATGTTGATACCTTTTCTATTTTTAAAAATTCTCTGGTTTATCTTTGTTATAATCTTTATTATTTTGCTTTTCCTGTTAAATTTGGTCACAGTTTGTTCTTTTTCTATTTGGTGTAAATTTAAGGTTGCTTATTTGCTGTCTTTTTATTTTATAATGTAGCCATTTACTTCTATAGATTTTCCTCTTATACGATTCTTTTGGTGGAACCCATTAACTTTACTATGCTGTGTTTTTGTTTTCATCTGTCTCAAGATAGTTTGTAAATTACCTGTTGATTTCCTCTTTCATCCAATTGTTGTTGAAGGGTGTTTTGTTAAGCTTTGATGTTTTTATGAATTTTCCCATTTTCTTATTGTTTTTAATTTCTAGTTTCATTCCATTGTGATTGGAAAAATATTAGGAATTATTTTGATCATCTTAAATTTGACAATACTATTTTTGTGACCTAATATGTAGTTTATCCTGGAAAGTATTCTGTATTCATTTGAGAAATATGTGTATTCTCCTGTAGAGTGGAGAGTTCTGAATATATCTGTTAGGTTCATTTATTTTGTTGTATTGTTCAAGTCTGTTGTTTCTTTATTAATTTTCTGTTTGGAAGTTCTACACATTACTAAAAATGGGGCACTGACTCAAATATTAAATTAATGTTGTTTTTTTATGGATTCATTAATATTTGCTTTGTATACTTAGCTGTTCTGATGTTGGATGCATATATATTTATAATTGTTATATGTTTCTCTCAATTTGATTCTTTTATAATTATATAATTACCATCTTTGTCCCTAGAAACAGTTTTTGACTTATAGTCTATTTTGTCCATAAGTATAGGCAGCAGCCTCTCTGGGCATGCCACCCTCTGAGCATATGTTCATCAACAAGTAATTGCTCTGAACCCCTCAATTAGGGTTTTTTTTGAGGCTTCATTATGTAAGCAAGATTTATTCAGTTATTGAGCATTGGTGACTCATTGTGTCTTCCCACTCTGTAGGTCTGAAAATTTCTACATCTGATTGGAGATGGCTGATTGCCCTGGAGACCAGTCCTAATCCTTAGGGGCTTTCCAAAAGTCACCTCACTACCATAAATTCAGCTGTAGTTGAAAGGTGCTGGCTATGAATACCTAAAGATTATCCTTTCACCTTTATCAATCTGGAGCTCTGAAGTGATTTTAGGAACTGGGGACAAAAACTAAATATTAGACCTCAACATAATAAAGGCCATATATGACAAACCCACAGCTAACATCATACTCAATGGTGAAAAACTGAAAGTGTTTTCTCTAAGATCAGGAACAAGACAAGAATGTTCACTCTCCCTATTTTATTCAACATAATATTGGAAGTCATTGTCATAGCAATTAGAGAAGAAAAAGAAGTAAAAAAATCCAAATTGGAAAGGAAGAAGTAAAAATGTAATTGTTTGCAGATGACATGAAACTATACATACAAAACCCTTAAGTTGCCACCAGAAAACTACTAGAGCTTATTAGTGAATTTGTCAAAATTGCCGGATGCAAAATTAATATACAGAAATCTCTTGTATTTCTACACACTAAAAATGAAACCTCAGAAAAAGAAATTAAGGAAACAGTCCCATTTATCATCACATCAAAAATAATAAAGTATCTAGGACATAAACCTTCCTAGGGAGGCAAAAGGCCTGTGGTCTGAAAACTGTGATACTGATGAAAGAAATTGAAGATAACAAACATAGAAAGATAGATGATGTTCTTGGATTGGAAGAATCAGTACTGTTAAAACAATCATACTACCCAAGTATTCTGGAGATTCATTGCAATCCCTATCAAAATACCAATGGCACTTTTCACAGAAGTAGCACAAATAATTTTAAAATTTGTATGGAAACAAAAAGAGCACTGAATAGCCAAAACAATTCGTAACTTCAGACTGTACTAAAAACCTATAGTAATCAAAATAGTATGGTACTGGCACAAAAAAGACACATAGATCAATGAAAAACTAATCTATGACAAAAGAGGGAAGAAAATGTTGTACAATGGATAAAAGACAGTCTCTTCAATAAATGGTGCTGGGAAAACTGGACATCCATATGTAAAAGAATGGATCCATCCCCTAAAGTAAAGGCAATAGAAGCAAAAATAAACAAATGGGACCTAACTAAACTTAAAAGTTTTTTTCACAACAAAAGAAACCATTAACAAAATGAAAAGACAACCTAAAGAATGAGAGAAAATATTTGCAAATGATATGAAGGATAAGGATTAATATCTGACATTTACAAACATACAAAAAGCTTATACAACTCTCTCTCTGCCTCTCTGTCTCTCTGTCTCTCTCTCTCTCTCTCTCTCTCTATATATATATATATATATATATATATACACACACACACACACACACACACACACGTATATATATTTATATACATTTATATATGTATATAAATGTATAAAACAACCAGATTAGAAAATGGGTCAAAGAACTGAATAGACATGTTTCCAAAGAGGAAATGCAGATGGCCAATATGGACATGAAAAGATGCTCAACATTGCTAATCATCAGGGAAATGCAAATCAAAACCACAATGAGATATTGTTTCACATCTGTCAGAATGGTTAACATCAAAAAGAACACAAATAACAAATGTTAGTGAAGATGTGAGGAAAAGGAAACCTTAGGATACTGTTGGTGGGAATGTAAATTGGTGCAGCCACTATGGGAAACAGTATGGAGGTTTCTCAAAAAAACAAAAATAGAAATACCATATCACCCAGCAGTTCCATTCCTGAGTATATATCTGAAATACACAATACATGAATTCGAAAAGATACACGCACCTCAGTGTTTATAGTGGCATTATTTAAAATAGTAAATATATGAAAACAACCTGTGTCCATCAACAGATGAATGGATAAAAGAAGCTAATGGAAGAACAGAATTTTGCCATTGTCAGCAACATGAATGGACTCAGAGCACATTTGTGCTTGTGCTCAGTTGCTAAGCTGTGTCTGACTCTGCAACCCCATGGATTGTGGCCTTCCAGGCTTAAAGGGCATTATGCTAAGTGAAACAAGTCAGAGAAGTACAAATACTGTATGATATCACTTATGTATGGAATCTTAAAAATACAACAAACTAGTGAATATAGCAACAACAAAAAAAGCAGACTCACAGATATAGAGAACAAGCTATTGGTTACCAGTTGACAAACTAGTGAATATAGCAACAACAAAAACAGCAGATTCACAGATACAGAGAACAAGCTATTGGTTACCAGTTCAGGGACGGGGTGGGGGAGACAATATAGCAGTGAGGAAGTGGGAGGTACAAATTATTGGGTATAAGAGAGACTCAAGGATGTACTGTACAACTCAGGAAATACAGCCAATATTTTGTAATATCTACAAATGAAGAATAAGCTTTAGAAATTATATAAAACTTTTAAAATTAAATTAAAAATATTTTAAAAGCCCACTAAATATTACAATGAGCTATGTTCTTATTTCTCTTATCACCTAAGAAATTACAAGGAGCCTGCAAACATTATGATATCCTACCCATAAGTTAATCTGATGCATCACACAAGAGGACATTGTATTACATAACCAAAATAACACTATCATACCAATAAAATTCCACACTGATAAACTGTGGATTATTTTAAATAAAAAGCAATGGGCTTTCATTTTCTTTTACAACTTGAGATATAGAAAACTGGAATGAGTGTTGCTTCCATACTGCCAATAAGAACAAGCCATATAAACAAGAAAAGGTTAGCTTTTCTTGACTGTTCAGAGATGTGATTTTCAGGCCAATAAAATAGTCAAAGGATAAGCCTCTCCAAACAGAAATGAGATGTGTACATCAGTTTACCTGTGGCAGAGCACAAGAGGAGGAGGAGTTGGCTGCCACACAAGCTGGTAAGAAGGTGTAAGCTACAATCTTAAAAAGTTGTTATGAAAAAATCAGATGCCAGTAAGTGGAGGTGATGGAATTTCAGTTGAGCTATTTCAAATCCTGAAAGATGATGCTGTGAAAGTGCTGCACTCAACATGCCAGTAAATTTGGAAAACTCAGCAGTGGCCACAGGACTGGAAAATGTCACTTTTCATTCCAATCCCAAAGAAAGGCAATGCCAAAGAATGCTCAAACTACCACAAAATTGCACTCATTTCACACGCTAGTAAAGTAATGCTCAAAATTCTCCAAGCCAGGCTTCAGCAATATGTGAACCATGAAATTCCAGATATTCAAGCTGGTTTTAGAAAAGGCAGAGGAACCAGAAATCAAATTGCCAACATTCTCTGAATCATCATAAAAGCAAGAGAGTTTCAGAAAAACATCTATTTCTGCTTTATTGACTGTGCCAAAGCCTTTGAATGTGTAGATAACAGTAAACTGTGGAAAATTCTGAAAGAGATGGGAATACAAGACCACCTGACCTGTCAGGAAGCCACAGTGAGAACTGGACATGGAACAACAGACCGGTTCCAAATAGGAAAAGGAGTACATCAAGGCTGTATATTGTTACCCTGATTATTTCACTTATATGCAGAATACATCATGAGAAATGCTGGGCTGGAGGAAGCACAAGCTGGAATCAAGATTGTCAGAAGAAATATCAATAACCTCAGATATGCTAGTGACACCGACCTTATAGCAGACATTGAAGAAGAACTAAAGATTCTCTTGAGGAAAGTGTAAGAGGAAAGTGAAAAAGTTGGCTTAAAACTCAACATTCAGAAAACTAAGATCATGGCATCTGGTCCCATCACTTCATGGAAAATAGATGGGGGAATAGTGGAAACAGTGTCAGACTTTATTTTTGGGGCTCCAAAATCACCACAGATGGTGACTGCAGGCATGAAATTAAAAGACGCTTACTCCTTGGAAGGAAAGTTATGACAAATCTAGACAGCATATTAAAAAGCAGAGACATTACTTTGCCAACAAAGTTCCATCTAGTCAAGGCTGTGGTTTTTCCAGTGGTCATGTATGGGTGTGAGAGTTGAACTATAAAGAAATCTGAGGGCCAAAAAATTGGTGCTTTTGAACTGTGGTGTTGGAGAAGACTCTTGAGAGTTCCTTTGACTGCAAAGAGATCCAACCAGTCCATCCTAAAAGAGATCAGTCCTGAGTGTTCATTGGAAGGACTGATATTGAAGCTGAAACTCCAATATTTTGGCCACCTGGTGCGAAGAACTGACCCATTGCAAAAGACCCTGATGCTAGGAAAGATTGAAGGCAGAAGAAGGGGATGACAGTGGATAAGATGGTTGGATGGCATTACCAACTCAATGGACATGGGTTTGGGTGGACTCTGGGAGTTGGTGATGGACAGGGAGGCCTGGTATGCTGCAGTTCATGGGGTCGCAAAGAGTCGAACACGACTGAGCCACTGAACTGAACTGAACTGAACTGAACTGAAGTCAGTCTGCAATAGTCAGCAGGCCAAGATGTAGATGGAGTTTGCACTCAAAGGCATTTTTTATGGATGTCCACCAAGTGCTCATAAGAGAGGCTGAGCACCAAAGAATTGATGTTTTTGAACTGTGGTGTTGGAGAAGACTCTTGAGAGGCCCTTGGGCTGCAAGGAGATCAAATGAGTCAATCCTAAAGGAAGTGAATCCTCAATATTCAATGGATGGACTGATGCTGAGGCTGAATCTTCAATGCCCTGGCCAACTGATGTGAACATCTGACTCTTTGGAAAAAACTCTGATGCTGGGAAAGATTGAAGGCAGCAGGAGAAAGGGATGACAGAAGATGAGATGGTTAGATGGCACCACCAACTCAATGGGCATGAGCAAACTCTGGGAGTTGGTGAAGGACAGGAAAGTCTGGCATTCTGCAGTCCATGTGATCACAGACTCAGACATGACTGAGTGACTGATCAACAACAAGGGCTTCTCTGCTTTATCAGACTGAAAAGAATCTGCCTGCACTGCAGGAGACCCAGGTTTAATCACTGGGTCGGGAAGAATGTTCAATCCCTAGAGAAGGGAATGGCTACCCACTCCAGTATTCTTGCCTGGGAAAGCCCATGGACAGAGGAGTCTGGTGGGCTATAGTCCATAGGGTCGCAAAGAGAAGGACCCGACTGAGTGACTTACACTTTAATTTTCAGGAGAATATACAAATTGCTGCTCTGTGGTACAGGTGCACAGGACGTGGTCCTCTGCCACTTAGTGTCAGTCCTAAAACCTAAACATGCCCAGATCCTTCTCTGAAAAGAATGCAAAGATTTAAACAATAGGAGAGAGAAACAGCAAACCCTGTTGCTCCTAGAACATAGGGGAAAATACATTCTGTCTCATGGGGTTGGTTTTATGAAATTTTTTTTATTCTGTTTGAATTTTCTTCTGTAACAAAAGTTTAAATTATATTAGTTTGCCATGACTTTTGATTTTTTTAATTTATTTTTTATTGAAGGATAATTGCTTTAATGAATTTTTTGTTTTCTGTCAAACCTCAACATGAATCAGCCATAGGTATACATATATCCCCTCCCTTTAGTACCTCCCTCCCATCTCCTGCCCTATCCCACCCCTCTAGATTGACACAGAGCCCCATTTGAGTTTCCTGAGCCATACGGCAAATTCCCGTTGGCTATCTATTTTCACATGGTAATGTAAGTTCCCGTGTAACTCTTTTCATACATTTCACCCTCTCCTCCCTTCTCTCCAAGTCCATAAGTCTATCCTTTATATCTTTTTCTCCATTGATGCCCTGTAAATAAATTCTTTAGTAACATTTTTCTAGATTCTGTATATATTTGTTAGAATATGATATTTATCTTTCTCTTTCTGACTCACTTCACTCTGTTCTAGATTCTAGGTTCTAGATTCATCTATCTCATCAGAACTGACTCAAATGTGTTCCTTTTTATAACTGAGTAATATTGTATTTTGTATATGTACCACACTTCTTTATCCATTCATCTGTCGATGGGGACATCTAGGTTGCTTCCATGTTCTAGCTATTGTAAATAGTTCTGAAATGAACAGTGGGATACATGTGTCTTTTTCAACCCTGATTTCCTCAGAATATATGCCTAGGAGTGGGATTGCTGGGTCATATGGTGGTTTTATTCCTCGTTTGTTATGGAATCTCCATACCATCTTCCACAGTGGCTGTATCAATTTACATTCCCACCAGCAGTGCACGAACATCCCCTTTTCTCCACACCCTCTCCAGCATTTATTGTTTGTAGACTTTTTGATGAAGGCCATTCTGACCGGTGTGAGGTGATATCTCATTGTAGTTTTGATTTGCATTTCTCTAATAATGAGCAATGTCGAGGATCTTTTCATGTGTTTGTGAGCCGTCTCTATGTCTTCTTTGGAGAAATGCCTGTTTAAGTCTTTTCCCCACTTTTTGATTGGGTTGTTTATTTTTCTGGTATTAAGTTGTATGAGCTGCTTGTATATTTTGGAAATTAATCCTTTGTCAGTTGTTTCATTTGCTATTATTTTCTCCCATTCTGAAGGGTCTTTTCACATTGCTTATAGTTTCCTTTGTTGTGCAAAAGCTTTTAAGTTTAATGAGGTCCCACTTGTTTACTTTTGTTTCTATTTCTGTTACTTTAGGAGGTGGGTCATAGAGGATCTTGCTTTGATTTATGTCATTGAGTGTTCTGCCTATGTTTTCCTCTAAGAGTTTTATGGTTTCTGGTCTTACATTTAGGTCTTTAATCCATTTTGAGTTTATCTTTGTGTATAGTGTTAGGAAGTGTTCTGGTTTCATTCTTTTACATGTAGTTGTCCAGTTTTCCCAGCACCATTTATTGTAGAGGCTGTCTTTGCCCCATTGTATATTCATGCCTCCTTTGTCAAAAATAAGATACCCATAGGTGCATGGGTTTATTTCTGGGCTTTCTATATTGTTCCATTGGTCTATATTTCTGTTTTTGTGCCAGCACCATACTGACCATAGCTTCGTAGAATAATTTGAAGTCAGGAAGCTTGATTCCTCTGGCCCCATTCTTCTTTCTTAAGAGTGCTTTAATTATTCAGGGTCTCTTGTGTTTCCATATGAATTGTGAAATTTTTTGTTCTTGTCATGTGAAAAATGAGATTGGTAATTTGATAGGGATCACATTGAATCTGTAGACTGCATTTGTAAGTATAGTCATTTTCACAATATTGATTCTTCCTATCCAGGAACATGGAATATCTCTCCATCTGTTTATGTTGTCTTTGATGTCTTTCATTAGTGTCATAATTTTCTGTGTACAATTTTTTTGTCTCTTTAGGTAAGTTTATTCCTAGATACTCAATTCTTTTTGTTGCAATGGTGAATGGGATTGGTTCCTTAATTTCTCTTTCTGATTTTTTTATTGTTAGTATATAGAAATGCAAGTGATTTCTGTGTATTGATTTTGTATCCTGCAACTTTGCTTAATTCACTGATTGGCTCTAGTAATTTTCTGATATTATCTTTAAGGTTTTCCATGTACAGCATCATGTCATCTGCAAACAGTGAGAGTTTATTTCTTCTTTTCTGATCTGCATTCATTTCTTTTTCTTCCCTGATTGCTGTATCTAGGACTTCCAGAACTACATTGAATAATAGTGGTGAAAGTGGACACCCTCATCTTGTTTCTTATCTTAGGGGGAATGCTTTCAGTTTTTCACCATTAAGAGTAATGTTTGCTGTAGGCTTATCATATATGGCCTTTACTATGTTGAGGTAGGTTCCTTCTATGCCCATTTATTGAAGAGTTTTAATCCTAAATCAGTGCTGAATTTTGTCAAAGGCTTTTTCTTCATCTATTGTGATTATCACATGGTTTTTATCTTTCAATTTGTTAATTTGTTGTATCACGTTGATTGATTTGCACATATTGAAGAATGCTTGCATTCCTGGAATAAAGCCAACTTGATCATTGTGTGGGAGCTTTTTGATGTGTTGCTGAATTCTGTTTGCTAACATTTTGCTGAGGATTTTTGCATCTATGTTCATCAGTGCTTTGGTCTATAGTTTTCTTTGTGTGTGTGTGTGTGTGTTGTCTTTGTCTGCTTTTGGTTTCAGGATGATGGTCCCCTTCTAGAATGAGTTTGGAAGTGTCCCTTCCTCTGCAATTTTTGAAATTAGGCATTAGCTCTTCTCTAAATGTTTTATAGAATTCTCCTGTGAAGTCATGTGGTCCTGGGCTTTTGTTTTTTGGGAGATTTTTGATCACAGCTTCCATTTCAGTGCTTATAATTGGGTTGTTCATAATTTCTATCTCTTTCTGGTTCAGTCTTAGAAGATAGAACTTTTCTAGGAATCTGTCCACTTCTTCTCAGTTATTGATTTTGTTGCCATAATTATTGTTCATAATAGTATCTTATAATCCTTTGTATTTCTGCATTGTCTGTTGTAACCTCTCCTTTTTCATTTCTAATTTAGTTAATGTGATTCCTCTCTTTTTCCTTGATGAGTTTGGCTAAGGGCTTGTCAATTTTGTTTATCTACTCAAAGAATCAGCTTTTAGTTTTATTAATCTTTACTATTTTCCTTTCATTTCTTTTTCATTTATTTCTGCTTAGACTTTTATGATTTTTTTCCTTCTAATTTTGAAGTTCTTTTGTTCTTCTTTTTCCAATTGTTCTAAGTTTAAAGTTAGTTTTTCTGTTTGATGTTTTTCTTGTTTCTTGAGGTAGGAGTGTATTGCTATAAATTTCCCTCTTGGAGCTTCTTTCAATGCATCCCATAGGTTTTGAGTTGTTGTGTTTTCATTATCATTTATTTCTAGAAATTTTTTGATTTCCCTTTTGATTTCTTCAGTAACCTGTTGGATTTTTAGAAACCTGTGGTTTGTTTCCTATTTGTTGGTGTTTCTTACTTTTTTTCCCTCTTGTAATTGATATCTAGTTTCATAGTGTTGTGGTCAGTGAAGATACTTGATATGATTTCAGTTTTCTTAAATTTACTGAGGTTTGATTTGTGACCCAAGATGTGGTCTATCCTAGAGAATGTTCCATGTGCCCTTGAGAAGAACGTGTATTCTTCTGCGTTTGGAAGGAATGTCTGGAAGATATCAATGAGATCCATCTCATCTAATGTAGAATTTAAGACTTGTGTTTCCTTATTAATTTTTTATTTTGATGATCTGTCCATTGGTATGAGTGGGGTATTAAAGTCTCCTACTCTTATTCTGTTACTGTCAATTTCTGCTTTTATGTCTGTTAGTGTTTGTCTTATGTATTGAGGTGTTCCTAGGATGGATGCATAGATATTTACAATTGTTATGTTTTCCTCTTGGATTGATCCCTTGATCATTACGTAGTGTCCTTCCTTATCTCTTGTAATCTCCTTTATTTTCAGGTCTATTTTATCTGATATGAGGATTTATACTCCAGGTTTCTTTTGCTTCTCATTTGCATGAAACATATTTTTCCATCCTCTCACTTTCAGCTCTATATGTGTCTTAAGGTCTGAAGCAGGTTTCTTGTAGACAGCATATATATGGGTCTTGTTTTTGTATCCATTCAGCCAGTCTGTGTCTTTTGGTTGGAGCATTTAATCCATTTACATTTAAATTAATTATTGATATATATGTCCCTATTGCCATTTTCTTAATTGTTTTGGGTTGATTTTGTAGGTCTTTTTTCTTCTCATGTATTTCTTGACTATATAAGCCCCTTTAACATTCGTTGTTGGAGATGGAAATGGCAACCCACTCCAGTATTCTTGCCTAGAGAATCCTGTGGATGGAGGAGCCTAGTGGGCTGCCATCTATGGGGTGGCATGGAGTCAGACATGACAAGCAACTTAGCAGCAACATTCATTGTAAAGCTGCTGAATTCTCTTAACTTTCTTTTTCCTAAAAGCTTTTTATTTCTCCATCAGTTTTGAAGATACTTGCTGGGTACAGTAATCTTGGTTGTAGATATTTTACCTTTCAGTACTTTAAATATATCCCTCCATTCCCTTCTGGCCTGCAGAGTTTCTGCTGAAAGCGTATGGGGTTTCTGTTATATATTACTTGTTGCTTCTCCCTTTCTGCTTTTAATATTCTTTCTTTGTGTTAGCCTTTGTTAGTTTGGTTAGCCTATGTCTTGGTGTGTTTCTCCTTGGGTTTATCCTGTATGGGACTCTTTGTGCCTCTTGGACTTGATTGACTATTTCCTTTTCCATGTTGGGGAAATTTTCAACTATAATCTCTTCAAAAATTTTCTCATATCATTTCTTTTTATCTTCTCTTTCTGGGGCCCCTATAATTTGAGTGTTGGTGCATCTGATATTGTCCCAGAGGTCTCAGAGTCTATCCTCAATTCTTTTCATTCTTTTTATTTTATTCTACTTTTCAGAAGTTATGTCCACCATTTTATCTTTCAGCTCACTGATTTATTCTTCTGCTTCAGATATTCTGCTATTGATTCCTTCTAGAGTATTTTTAATTTCAGTAATTATATTGTTTGTCACTGTATGTTTACTCTTTAATTCTCTGAGGTCTTTGTTAATTGATTCCTGCATTTTCTGCATTTTGTTTTCAAGGTTTTTTTTTTATTATCTCTACTATCATTATTCTGAATTCTTTTTCAGATAGTTTGCCTATTTCCTCTTCATTTAATTGGACTTCTGTGTTTCAAGTATGTTCCTTCATTTGTGTAGTATTTCTCTGCCTTTTCATTATTATTTTTTTAACTTTTTGTGTTTGAGGTCTCCTTTTTCCAGGCTTCAAGACTGAATTATTTCTTCTTTTTGGTTTCTGCCCTCCTAAGGTTGGTCCAGTGGCTTGTGTAAGCTTTGTATAGGATGAGATTTGTACTGAGTTTGTTTGTTTCTTTTTCCTCTGATGGGCAAGGCTGAGTGAGGTGGTAATCCTGTCTGCTGATGATTGAGTTTGTATTTTTGTTTGTTGTTTAGATTCTCAGGGTGATACCTACAGGTGGTTGGGTGATGCCAGGTCTTGTATTCAAGTGGTTTCCTTTGTGTGAGTTCCCACTATTTGATACTCCTTAGAGTTAGTTCTCTGGTTGTCTAGGGTCTTGGAGTCAGTGCTCCCACTCCAAAGGCTCAGGACTTGATCTCTCTTCAAAGACCAGACTAAGTCTAATCTATCAAGAGGAATTTCACCCAGAATGAAAGCGCTCTTACTTGAGTTCCAAAAGCCAGTGCACAAAAACACAACAGAGATCTCTGACTCAGCAGAAACTCAGTATTGCTTTCCACCTGGACAGGCCTCCTTGGGTTGCAATAGATGTCTAGAGGGTCTGTCCTTCACAGTGGTCAGCAGTACTCTGCCATGACTTCTTAGTGAACTTTTAATGGTTAATGGTAATCATCACATTAAAAAATATTTTAACATCTATAAACCATATTTAAGCTATTTGATCACTTTATTTTTGCCAGAAATATGTTTCAAGCAAGTAAGTGTTTACATATCAGTATCTATCTTTTCCCATTTTAGGGAACTGGTGAGTTTGAGCTGTCTCTGACAACTATTTTCCAGGATTTCTCCAAGATTATTGATCCTGACCTTGTAATTAGATCCAAGCATGATAGAAATAGTTTCTTCCTCAAACCAGCATACTCAGGTTAAGTTTAAACAAGATCAATGCTGTCCAGAGTTGAAAATCCCCAGTAGAGTTTCTGGGACATTTTCAAAGCCTCTGGTAAAAATTTTAAAGCTTTTCCTTTTTTTTTGACTATGCCATGTGATCTTAGTCCCCTGACTAGGAATTGAACATATATCCCCTGCAATGGGAGCTCAGAGTCTTAACCATTGGATCACCAGGGAAATCCCTTAAATTTGTACTATTTTAGCAAGCATCATTTATGTTTAAACAACTTTAGTGAAGGGAAAATTGTGGGTCATTCAATAATAACTGCATTACAGATATGTTTTCAAAACATTCTTGGCTTTTTATTCAGTGATTAAATTAAATAACATATTTATGATTGGATACAAAATCATTAAAATCATGTAGCTTCTCCCAGACTAGTAAATTATGTAGACTATCCTACATAAACGAAGAAGGCAATAGCACCCCACTCCAGTACTCTTGCTTGGAAAATCCCAGGGACGATGGAGCCTGGTGGGCTGCCATCTATGGGATCACATAGAGTCGGACACGACTGAAGAAACTTAGCAGTGGCAGCAGCATCCTACATAAAAATGGTTTATTATGCACATATATATTCCTTAATGCTGCTTTTGGTGAGAGAAAACTGGTTATTTTTTTCATAGATGGTTTTTCCTCAAAGATGATTCTTACCTACTTTCAGGTGAAAATTGCTAGATGAACTTGCATAATCTGTTTTAAATCAGACTGGCTACACTTAATTTTTGAAACATTCTTTGCAGGGGTCACCCAAATCTCCTGAATAAATTCTATTTTCCTTTTCTTGGCATTTTACTTCATTAGCTAAAATGGTAATATCTCCCTAAAGTATGAGTAATTACAATTGGTGTCATTTTGGTGAATATTTGTGTCCTACTTTGTATCTGGGAGCATTATTCCAAATACATTTATTATATACTGATATTGTCCCTTCTAGGATCTCAAGATATTTTTCCCTTTGCATATTTGCATAGCAAAAATTTAATTATGAGAATAAAAAATTGTGTTATTACCTTTTGGAATAGCAATGCCATTCTTTCCTTTGATGGAGTAAGAATAGTCAACCAACTCTTCCACCTCATCACTTTTTAAGAATCATTTCTGTGTATTCTTTTTGCTTCACTTAAGTTGTAATAGATGTGAGATGTAAATACATATGCAAAATCTGGGTCTATCTTTTGACAGATTACCTTTTACAAAATGTACATGATCAAACTTTAATGATATACTGATACACTATATGCTTCCTTATATATTTAGATTTAGCTTCAGTAGATTTGAGGAATGTGTCACACTGTGGCAATTATGATCCTTGATAAAAAAAATCTACAGCAAATAACATTAAGATGTCAAGATGTCGGTTAAGAAGTACGTCACATGCAAGCAGTTGTTACATTGGTTACAGAATCCTGTTAAGTTTGGTGCATGTTTGCTATCCTAAGATACACTTTCCACCATTCATGAGAGATATCCAGGCCAGTATTTCACAGGTATTCTTTAATTATTCCGTGTATGTCAGTGTTATTTTAATGTGAGAGAAACATTTTTTTGAAGAAATACATTAGAGTCCATGACATCGTAAGGTAATTGTTTTCTGTAGTATGCTTTACAAGATTATTTACTGTTTTGAGTATTTGTTTCACATGTTTAGGGAAACTGTCACCTACATTAGTTAGAAGAATAAAGATTGAAACTTGCTCTAGCACTTACTGTTCTCTATGGGGAGATTTTTCTTTTTCTTTCAATTTTCATCCTCTGACAGTGTCACAACTTTGGGTCTAAGCACTATGTGAGGGTTTCTTTTCTCATCAGACCTCCCCCATCTCCTCTTAAATCTATCCCATTAAAACCCAGTCTCTAGGCAAATGACAGTCTTCATGCACCCTTAGGGCAAACACCTGCTCTAGAATTTGATTGCCTCTATGTAATAGAACTATTTTGCCATTTCTAGCTTTCTAAAACTTAGCTATGCTGTTTAATAAAAAGAAATCATCTACAAACACACATAGAGAACATTTTAAAGTATTCTGAACTAAAAAGGATATCTCTGAACATCCATCGTATATTGATAGAAATCAGAATTATTTTTGAATTAAAAAATCTTTTATCCATGACACATATGATCAACATTTTGAGTTAGCAGGGACAATCAATAATTTTGGGACATGTGTTAACCTCTCATACTGAGCAATATCACTACAATATTATTAACGTTAGTGTTTAAATATACTCTCAGATTATTAAATAAGCAGCTGAAAATATAAGTAGCAAATATTATATGTATATAGATTTCTTTGAAAATCTCCCATAACTGAAAATGGCCCATGCAATTATATCATATGGAAGACTGTGCAAAATGAACTAGAGGAAATAAACAGTGATGTGTTTTTGGAAGTAAATAAACAGTATTTATAAATTTAACTTCCTAATCATTGAAACATTAGGAAACAAGCTCATGCATATGTCTTTGCATAAAACCTTGTATAATACTATTTTGTAACTATCCAAGTCACTAGTCTTCTGTTTATAAAGACAATACTTGCTTAAAGGGTTGACTTCCAGAGGCATTATATTGTGTTATGTAGAATCTACGCAGTGGTTAATGGCGGAGTAGCATTCATTAAGTGTAGAAATTAGTGGATGAAAAGACAAAATACCTATGCTTGAGGAAGTTCTTTAGTCACTACTATATGGCTATAGCTTCCATGAGGAAAAAGACAATGATTAGCAAAGCATTGACTATTGATGAACAGCTGCCCTCTGTTATGGTGAGGAAATGCATTTTTAAAGGAATGTTATTCATAAAAACATTTGAAGTTTTGTAATTTGTTATAAATTCTGGTGAAAGTGCAAAAATATAGAAGGAAAATGAATGACATTATTCTTACCCACTTTATTGCAGTATAATATATACTTCATGCATAAATATATATGCATAAAAGTACATGCAATATAAGCTTGCATCTCACTTAATTTTCACAAACTGGACACAGTTATATAAGTAGCATGGAGATTAAGAAACAGAAAATTACTAGCCCCCCCAAAAAACGACCAACTCTCTTCTATCTACCAACTTCCTAGAGAAACTACTAATTAGACTTTTATTAGAATAGGCTAGTAGAGAAGAGATCATCTTGAATAGAGATCTCTTCAAGAAAATTAGAGATACCAAGGAAACATTTCATGCAAAGACAGGCACGATAAAGGACAGAAATGGTATGGCCTAACAGAAGCAGAAGATATTAAGAAGAGGTGGCAAGAACACACAGAAGAACTATACAAAACAGATCTTAATGACCCGGATAACCATAATGGTTTGATCATTCACCTAGAGCCAGACAGCCTGGAGTGTGAAGTCAAGTGGGCCTTAGGAAGCATCACTATGAACAAAGCTAGTGGAGGTGATAGAATTCGAGCTGAGTCAAATTCTAAAAGATGATGCTCTTAAAGTTCTATACCCATTATGTCAGCCAATTTGGAAAACTCAGCAGTGGCCATAGGATTAGAAAAGGTCAGTTTCCATTTCAATCCCAAAGAAGGGCAGTGCCAACTACCAGACAACTGCACTCATCTCACATGTACACAAAGTAATGCTCAAAATCCTTCAAGCTAGGCTTCAACAATATGTGAATGGAGAACTTCCAGAAGTAGAAGCTGGATTTAGAAAAAGCAGAGGAACCAGATATCAAATTGCCAACATCCATTGGATTGTGGGAAAAGCTAGAGAATTCCAGAAAAGCATCTACTTCTGCTTCATTGACTGCACAAAAGCCTTTGACTGTGTAGTTCACAACAAACTGGAAAATTCTTAAAAAGATGGAAATATGAGACCTCATCACCTGCCTCCTGAGAAACCTATATGTAGGTCAAGAAGCAAGAGTTAGAAATGAACATGGAACAGATTAGGGAAAGGAGTGTGTCAAGGCTGTATATTGTAACCCTGCTTATTTAAATCATATGCAGAGTACATCATGCAAAATGCCGGGCCAGATGCAGCACAAGCTGGAATAAAGATTGTGGGGAAAAATATCAATAATTTCAGATATGCAGATGACATCACCCTTAAGGCATAAAGTGAAGAAATACTAAAGAGCCTCTTGATGAAGGTGAAAGAAGAGAGTGAAAAAGCTGGATTAAAACTCAACTTTTAAAAAATGAAGATCATGTCATCCAGTCCCATCATTTCATGGCAAATAGATGGAGAAATACTGGAAACAATGACAGACTTTATTTTCTTGAACTCCAAAATCATTGTGGATGGTGACTGCAGCCATGAAATTAAAAGATACTCCTTGGAAGAAAAACAATGACAAATCTAGACAGCATATTAAAAAGCAGAGATAATACTTTGCTGACAAAGGTCTGTCTAGTCAAATCTATGGTTTTTCCAGTAGTCATGTACAAATGTGAGAGCTGGACAATAAAAAAGGCTTAAAATTGATGCCTTTAAACTGTGGTGTTGGAGAAAACTCTTCAGAGTCCCTTGGACAACCAGGAGATCAAATCAGTCAATCCTAAAGGAAATCAACCATGAATATTTATTGGAAAGACTGATGCTGAAGCTGAAGCTCCAATACTCTGGCCACCTGATATGCAGAACTAATTCATTGGAAAAGACCATGATTGCTGGGGAAGATTGAACACAGAAGGAGAAGGGATCTACAGAGGATGAGATGATTGGATGGCATCATCGACTCAAAGGTCATGAGTTTGAGCAAGCTCTGGGAGATGGTAAAAGACAAGGAAGTCTGGTGTACTGCCATCCATGGGATTGCAGAGAGTCAGACATGACTGAGTGACTGAGCAAAAAGAATAGGCTAGTATTGCCTATTTTGGTGTGTGTGCTATGTTGACTCAGTCCTCTCTGACTCTACAACCCTCATACTATAGCCTGAAAGGCTCTTCTGCCCATGGGATTCTCCAGGCAAGAATACTGAGTGGGTTGCCATTTCCTCCTCTAGAGTATCTTCTTGGTTCAGAGATCAAACCCATGTATCTTAAGTCTCCTGCATTGGCAGGCAGATTCTTTATCACTAGCACCACCTGGGAAGCTGCCTTGTTTGGTACTTTACATTAAATTAATCATAAAGTATAAACTCTTTTTTGCTCTGAATTATTTTCTTCAATAATATTATTAATTTGAGACATTTCCCCATATTATTCAGCTTTGTTGTACATTGTTCATTTTCATTGCTATATAGTATTTCACCATGTAAAAATACCACACTTTACACATTCTATTCTTTATGAACATTTGAGCAGTTTCCAGACTGGGGGCTTTTGTGAATAATGCTGCTATAAACATCCCAGTACATAACTTTGGATAAGCAAATACACATCTCTCTCTTTTGGGTATATACCTGGAGTGAAATTGTTGGGAAATGGAACTTATATATGTTCTACAAGTAGATCATGTCAAACAGATTTCCAAATTGATCACACCAATTTCCATTTCACCACCAGCAGTTTACAGGGTTTCAATTGTTCTACATCAATATCATACTTTAGCATTTTTAATATTTTCTATTTTAATGCCTATTAACATTCACATTTAAATTTGAAATCCACCTGGACTTGATATTTGGATATAATATGAGATAGGATTGCGATGCATTGAACTTTTTATGGATTTCCAATAGAACAAACCATTTATTTAAAAGACCATTCCCCTCCTCCCCGATTTCACAAAATTGTCACCTTTGTCATAATATATATGCGTGCCTATAAAGTATGTTGGCTACATAACTGAACACAGTTATGTAAGTAGCACCCAGATTAAGAAACAGAAAATTCTCTGGTGACTCAGCAGTAAAGGATCTGTCTGTAATGCAGAAGATGCGACTTCAATCCCTGGATCAGGAAGATCCCCTGGAGAAGGAAATGGCAACCCACTCCAGTATTCTTGCCTGGAAAATTCCCATGGACAGAGGAGCCTGGCAGGCTACAGTCCATGGGATTGCAAAAGAGTCAGACACAATTAAAAAACAACAGCAAAAACAGTATAGTATTATGTATGTAACATAGCACATATGTGTTTCCCTTACTGAACTCTCTATCCTGTTTCGTCACTCGTTTTGTCTATCATCAGACTAATACTAATTACTATATTCCCAATTTCTGGCCTCTGTCCCCTTTTGTCCCTTGCTATCTGATGATTTTTTGAAAAATTTAAAAATATGCTCTTTAATAAATAAAAATGTATATTGTCCAAAATTGTCATTTTTAAACAGGTCTTAATTAAGGATTATTCATAAGTAGTGTGCCTAAAACTAACCTGCTGCCTTCATTCCCACATTCACCCTACTATACTCAGTTTTATGATGTAAGAGCTATGATTCTGCAATTTATATTCACCATTTGTCAGCTGATTCACTGTTAAATTCAAAGAATGGAGTTGAAGGCTGACAGGCTATTAGAGAGAAACTGGAAAACAAGAGAAGGGTAAAGAGGACCTGAACATTTTTGTTTTCTTTGCTGTTTCATGCCATGGGAATAGCACCTCACCATGACAGCAGTTATTCCTTCTAGTATCCAACTACTTTTTGGCACTTTCAGATCTCAGTATTTTTTCTCACAGGCATCAGTTAGCTATAACTAAACAGTAGCCACTCATCAGAACTCCAAATCAGTTCTGGGAGCCCTTTCTCCAAGCTTCTAGATTCGAATAACCTAGCCTCTTCCCTTCTTTCTTAGAAATGGCAGTTACTTCCTGCATTTATTATATCTGTGTTATCTCAATGTTACCTTTATGCCCACTAAGTCCTCCAATAACTTGTGCATCAACCTCTCATATTAAATTATAAATGTTGAAATCCTTACTGACACGACTTGAATACAAGTATAGGTATTCCATGATATAAAACATATTTGGTGGCTGGGCTATAGTTTTTTAAATTTAGCTGTCTTATGTTAAACCTTTATTGCCCATATTCACAATATTATAAATTATATTCTAATGCTGAAAATAAAATGGCATACTATGGAATATAAAATTAATTATGAATATAATTTAAATAAACCTAGCACAGAGAAAGTATTAATAATAAAAAATGTCACTTAAGATAATCCTTATGGAAAGGACAGCTTGCATAGTAAATGTCACTTAATTGGCTTGGTTGCCAAATGTCTGATCCTGATATTACATATCACCATAGTTATCATGTTTGGTTTGTTTGGACTAAGGTGGTAGGAAGTGAAAGTAAAGCAGTATGTCAGGACTGACCTACACTGTTGAATAATAACTTAAAAGAAATTGACTTTATTGATAGGTAGACTTGAAGATAAACTTTTAGATATGAATGGAAAAGCAGGAATATGTCATTCTTAAAATCTTCAATTGTATCCACTCTTAAAGCTTCATCATTAGAAATTAATGCTTCTGTTGTAAAGTGTTACCCCTGTTCAATGACAGATGACCTTGTGATGAGATAATAGTTTAGTGAGCAGGAATAGTTATTTAATCTCATTCGACTCAGTTTCTCATCCATAAGACAAGGATAATTGGTACTTATAGGGCTGTTTTAAGGATTAAATTGGAAAATTGAAAAAGTGCTCTGTATAATAGTTTATAGACATGAAACACTCATTAAATCTCAGATACTATGATAGCTATGATTTTCAGCCATTAACTCCTTAAGTATAAGATCTGACTTCAACTTCAGAATTACCAGGGCAAATATTCTGATCATTAGAGCACAAGTAAGGGGATAGTTCAGCTGGTAAAGAATATGCCTGCAATGCAGGAGACCCCAGTTCAATTCCTGGGTCAGGAAGATCCCCTGGAGAACGGATAGGCTACCTGCTCCTGTATTCTTGGGCTTCCCTTGTGGCTCAGCTGGTAAAGAATCTGCTTGCAATGTGGAAGACCTGGGTTCAATCCCTGGGTTGGGAAGATCCCCTGGGGAAGGGAAAGGCTCCCCATCCAGTATTCTGGCCTGGAGAATTCCATGGACTACAGTCTATGTGGTTGCAAAGAGTCAGACAAGATTGAATGACTTTCACAAGTGATGGGACCTTACAGATGGGATTGCACTGTTTAAACTTCTTCACATCACGCTGTGGGTGAGTGAGGAGGTTCTCAGAGAGGATCAAGTGAGTGTTTGGATGAGGCTGTATAGGTTAACCATAACCTACTCGTGAAGGTTCCTGTTGGTACGTCTGTAGTTTTCCTGTAGGTAATGAGGAAATTTTGACAAATTTAGATCAGTGTATATGAGCAAATTAACACTTTAGAAATATCACTCTGATAGTTCTATGAATGATACCATAACAAAGTTTGAGAATAAGGCCTAACTATTATATAGCTTATAGAAATCTATTAATATATAAAATTGAAATTACATGACAGATTGAACCAAGAAGTTATGCTTAGGGCTTATTCATAACAAAACTGGCAAGTAGAAAGTGCTGAATAAATTTATTTAATGAATTTTATATATTTTTATTATTTTCAGAACTTTATGCCATTTGCAAATCCAGTTAATATGCTATTCCATAGTCTGGGAATAGTTTATGTAAAAAATGTTTTTGGATACTCTAAACTCATTTCCATTTCCCTAAACCTTGCCATTTTGTGTCCTAGGCCCCTTATCAATTATAGTACAGTAAATTCTCAAAGATATCATTTTCACATCATTATAGTTCAAGTAATAATTTTTAAAAATAAATTGAGGCACTAAATTATCTTATAAATTTTAAATAAAAATACTGCATTACATATAATAATTTTCAAACTAAATGCTTGTTTTATACTACAATTTTTAAAACTTGAAAAATATACTAGGTTTTATTTATTCACTAGAGTACTATCTAACTTGGTTACTTTGGAAAGTTATTTAGATTTTTTGATTTTCATTTTCCTGAAATATAAAAAGAGGGAAATGAACACTCTATTACCTAATCATAGCAAATAGCCATAATCAAGCTATATGAATTGGGGTCATATTTTAATCATCTCTGTATCCTAAGTAACAAACTATGTGGAATATAATCATACACAGATGAAAAAGCAGCTTACTGAATGGGAACAGATATCTGCAAACCACATATTCTGATATGTGGTTAATGTCCAAAATACATAGATAACTCAAATAACTTGATATAAAAAATAATCCAATTAAAAAATGAGCAGAGGACCTGCATAGGCATGTTTCCAAAGAAGACATACAGATGGCCAGCAGACAATGAAAAATGCTCAACATCAGTAATAGTCAGGAAAATGCAACTCAAAACCACAGTGAGATATCGTCTCTCACCTGACAAAATGGCTATCATCAAAAATACAAGCGATAACAAGTGTCATTAAGGATGTAGAGAAAAGGGAACACTAGCACACTATTGATGGAAAAGCAAATTGGTGTAGCCATAATGGAAAACAGTATATAAGCTGCTCAAAAAAATGAAAAAAAAACAAACCAAAACAAAACTACCGTACGATCCACCAACTCTACTCCTAGATATTTATCTAAAGAAAATGAAAACTCCAACTGGAAAACAGACATGCATCCCACTGTTCATAGCAGCATTATTTACATTTGTCAGATATATATGTTCTAATATGTTCATCAACATATGAATGGATAATTAAGATATGATATATATATATATATATATTTACACACACACTATATATACATACACACACATATGTACTTACACATACATACATACATACACACAATGGAATATTATCTAATCATTCTTGCTATTTGCTTCAACACAGATGGACTTGGAGGGTATTATGCTTAATGAAATGTCAGACAAAGACAAATACTCTATGTTTTCATTTGTATGTGGAATCTAAAACAAAACAAAAGAGTCAACAGAACAGAAACAGAATCACAAAAAACAATCTAGTAACTGCCAGAGAATAGATAGGTGGAGGAAGAAGCAAAATAGGTGAAGGGAATTATGAGGTACAAACTATCAGTTATAAAATAAATTAGTCACAGGATATAATATACAGCATAAGAAGTATAATCAATACTAGCAATGTATTGAGATACTGTTGGAGAAGGAAATGGGAACCCAATCCAGTATTCTTACCTGGGAAATCCCATGGACAGAGGAGTCTGGTGGGCTGCAGTCCATGGAGTTGCAAGAGTCAGACATGACTTAGCAATTCAACAACAACAACATTGAGAGATTATAGAGTATAGGTAACTGAAATAAATGACAGCAAACTCAAAAGAAATGAGAAAGAGGAATTCGGAAAACTCTTTTGTGAGGTAGTTGCAATACCCATAGGGTGGCATAGTGTTATTTGAAAGTGGACATAGATTAGTAATAAAAGTGTATTGTAAATTTTATAGAAACCACTAATAATTTTAATGAGAAGTGTAATTCATATGCTAAGAGAAGAAAACCCTAAAAATCATAAAGTCGTCAAACTATAAAATTGTTCAGTTAAAGCCAGATAAGGCAGAAAAAATAAAGGTGAAAACATAAAAAATAAATGCAGTGGATAGAAAATAAATACAAGTATGTTAGATACTGATCCAATTATATTAATAATTTTAACTGTGAATATTTTAAATACAATTAAAAGACAAAGATTATGGGGATTCATTAAAAACAATATTTAACTATAGGCTTTCTGTAAGAAATATACTTTAAATATAAAAACACATATAGGTTAAAAGTGAAAAGATGAATGAAAACATACCTTTTTAAATACTAACCAAAAGAAACTAGAGTAATTATTAATAATTTTGGACCAAGCTGACTTCATAGGAAGGATGATTATTAAGGATAAATAAGGAACACACATATTGTTAAAGGGATGTAAATCTCCAAGAATATGCAATTAACCTAAATGTGTAAGCACCTAACAATAGAGTGCCAAACTAGATGAGGCAAAGGACAATAGAACTGAAAGGAAAGATGGAAAAATCCACTGTTATGTAATTGAAGACTTCAACACCCCTCCATAATTAATTGATACATCAAATTGGCACAAAATCAGTAAAGACATAGATGACCAAACAGCAGTAGCTATCAACTCAATCTTAATAACATTTATTGAATACTCCATTCAACAACAGTAGAATACACATTTTTCTTAATCTCATATGGGATATTCAAGGTAAACCACATGTTGGGCCATGAAACACACTTTAACAAATTTATAGGAAAACAAATCATACAAAATATGTTATGCAATCACAATAGAATTAAGTTAGAAATCAATAATAGAAAGTTAGCTGGATAATATACAATTATTTGGTAACTAACATACACACACTTGTAAGTAATCCATGGGTCAAAGAGGAAATCTCTAGAGAAATTTTTAAAATATATTTCTAACTAAATAAAAATGAAAACACAGCTATTCAAAATTTGTCAGTTTCAACAAAAGCAGAGCTTACAAGAAGTTATAAAATTAACACATATATGTGGAAAGAAGAAATATCTAAACTTAGTAACCTAAGTATACCATTCTAAGAAATCAGATGAGACAAGAAAGAGCAATTTAAGTGTAAAGTAAGCAGAAGCAAAGATATAATAATAATTATAACAGAAACCCACAAAATTGAAAATAAAAATAATAGAGAAAATCATTCTAAATAAAAGCTGGGTTTTGGAAAAGATCAATAGAATTGATAAGCCTTTAGCCAGGCTAAGATTAAAAAAAGGAAAGATATAAATTATTAATATGAGAAGTGAAGATGGGTCATCACTACAGATCTCATAAGCATGAAAAATATATTCATGAGGAATAAATCATTTTATTATGCTTTCCTTTATTGAGTTTCACAGACACTGTTTTCACAGATTGAAGGCTTATGGCAACCTGCATCAAAAATATTCATCGGTGCCAGCTTTTCAGCTGCATTCGCTTACTTGCTCTCTCTGTGTCACATTTTTGGTAATTCTTGCAATATTTCAAACCATCCCCAGGAAAAAGACCACTACTTGTTGAAGCCTCAGTTGCTAGTTAGCATATCTGAGTAACAGAGTATTTTTTTAATTAAGGTATGTACATTAAAAAATATATATAATGCTATTGCACACCTAATAGACTATAGTATGGCATAAACGTTAACTTTTACATGTACTGGGAAATAAAAAAATTCATGTGATGTGCTTTATTGAGAAATTTGCTTTATTGCAGTGGTCTGGAACCAAACCTGGAATCTCTGAGGCATGTCTGTTAAGGAATACTATGAACAACTCTATGCCCACAAATTTGATAACTTAGATGAAATAGACCAAATCCTTGAAAGACACAAATCATCAAAATTCATACAAGGAGAGACTGATAAATAACCTGAAGAGTCCTATATCACATAAAGAAATTGAATCATTAATTAATAACCTTCAAAAAATAAAGGAACAGGTTCAAATAATTTCACTGGTTAATTACACCAAACATTTAAGGAAGAAATGATGGCAATGCTCCAAATCTCTTCCAGAGAGAAGCCTCTCAGCTCTTTTTGTTTGCTTGTTTGTTTTGGCCCCACAGGATGTGAGATCTTAGTTCCCCAGCCAGGGATAGAACCAGTGTCCCCTATATTGGAAGCCTGGAGTCAACCACTGGACAGTCAGGAAAATCCCACAACTCATTTTTAAGATTAGTATTACCTTATTATCCAAACCAGAAAAAGATAGTACAAGAAATATAATCTTCAGACCTCATGAATCTCTCATGAATATAGATGTGAAAATCCTCAACAAAATATTAGGAAATTGAATCCAATAATATCTGAAAATAGTCATATCCCCAAATCAAGTAGGGTTTATTCCAGGGATCAAAGCTTGTTCACCATTTGAAAATCAACCAATATCCACCACATCAAGAGGTTAAAGAAGAAAAATCATTTGGTCATATAAATTGGTATAGAAAAAGCTTTTGATAGAATCCAAGACCCATTCATGCTGAAAACTTCCAGTAAACTGGGACTAGAAGAAACAAGGCTCCAAAGAAGCTCCCAGCTGAGTAGCCTGAGGCCCACAATCTAAAACCAAGGAAGACTGGCTCCAGGCCAAGGAGGAGAAAATCAAGACCCTGTCCAAGGTAGAAGAGACCAAGAAATAAAGCTCCTCTTTTCCTGTGTGAGCATAGTAGCCTCAGTAATTACACAGATAAATCAACAAAATGAACTCTATTTCCCTGCAACAAACAAATGAATCTAAGTAAATCTGAAGAACATGTGAACTTTAGCGAATAATGCATTTATTGTATCAAATGTACCATACTAATGTTACATGTTATTAAAGGGAGAAAATGGCAAATGGTTGTCAGATATATGGAGACTCTCTGTACTGTGTTTACAAAGTTTAGAGGTAGTTTACAGTGTGCACACTCAGTCGCTAAGTTGTGTCCAACTGTGACCCCATGAACTGTAACCTGCTAAGCTGTTCTGTCCATGGGATTTCCCAGGCAAGAATACTGGAGTGGTTTGCCATTTCCTTCTCCAAGGGATAAAAACTATTATAGGTTGAGTCTGTGAATTAGAGTTTTGGTATTTAAAAGCCTGTAATATTCTACAAAACATTTCAATTAATCTTGTTCCTTTTGTTGTATTTTCTTTACCTATTGGGAATAATAACTGAATGATTGTTTCAAAAATGTGATTATCATTTCTATTTCCATATTACTAATTAAAATTACTTTATTTGATTATTCACTGAATACAGTATTGCTGTCATTCAAATAATTTGCTATTGATATAATACACAAACATGCACACATGTTTATGCCCATTTTTTACTAGTTTATTTTGGTCAATATCAGTCCATCTTTTTGAGGTTTATTTTTCTAAGTCTATTTTAGCACAGTGGTATAGTAAAAAGAAAATTAAACTGGGTGTCAGAAGAATAGGGTCTGAAACTTGGATTTACCACTCACTAACTCTATGACATTTACAATTTGTTTAATCCTATGAGCCTCATATTATTCAAATGTAGAATGAGAAGATTAAATTAGAAGATTTCCAAGGTCCCCTTCTAGATATAATATTATATCGGTTGATAATTCTAATATATTTAATAACTATAGATTTGTTACATTTAACTCCATTATCATATATTTATAAAGATGAGATAAGAAAGAAAGAGAGCACGAAATTAGGTGCCCTTTTTGATGCACCTTGTCCTGAACAATATGTCATTTAACTGTTACTCCTTTCTACTGTTCACAAAAATGTGGTAAAGATATTAATTTCCTGAAGGACTCAGTTTTTGTTGACAGACACCAGAAAAATAGGGAGAATGTATACATAAGAAGTTGGTAAAGGAAAGAAACTTAAAAGGGAGATTTGAATTGATACTAATCTATTCAAGTGAAGGACAGGGTCAGCAGTTCAAGCAAGGCATTCAGATGCTGGAGGAGGGACTTCTTTCAGCAAGCCAAGACAATACATAAGAAGAAATAGATGATGGAACCTATCTCAGGCATTAGTGTATTCAGGGAAAGACTTATAAAAATAGAATCCAGTGCAGCAGCTACTTCAGAGTTCCAATAAATGAGGAAATTAGAACAAACCAGTCTGAAAGTGTTATTCATTAGAAGTCAGTCCGGTACATTATGTAAAACTAGATTCCAAGTGCAGCAAAGGATCTAGAATTTATCTATTTATCCTAGAATTTATTTATATATTTTCTAGAATCCTGAAATTCATCATATTCTATATATCTTATTAAGCCAGGATGATGTCCTACTATGGAAGACCTCACACACACACATTTCCACACACAGATAGTCTGCAGTACCAAGGTCACATTTTAATTATATTTATTCACCCTGGTGGAGGTGGCAGAAATGATGAAAGCCAAACAGAACTTTTCCCTGAAGCAGTGATTATTTTGCAGTTAGGAAGTGGAATAGAAGCCTGTTCTAATATTCTTACTTAGGGACCCATAATTTGAGCACACACCATTACCTGGATCCATTTCCTTGACTTTATAGGAATATATAGTCCACATTATTAAGTTATTGTCTCCTTTATAGATTTCTAAAATGAGATGACTCAGATATTACAGGCGTAACAACCTACATAACAATATGGGCCATCATTTGTGTTGTTCTTTTCTTCCCAATAGGGACATATTAGCAGTTGTGTAACATTTAACCTCCAGCTTCTAAAATATTATTGAATAACACTTCCATTTCACAGAAACTGTGATTTCAAGCATCCAACAGTGGATGCTTCCTTGATTCTTTATTGTCACAGAACCTACACTAAGCCGATCTCCAAATATGTTTATATGGTATTCACTACATCAACAAATTTGCTTTAACGCTAATGCTTCCGTATTTGTGAACATTGTACTTAGCAGACAGAAGTACTTCATACTTTCAACTATGTAATGATTCCTGATGGTACTGGAAAATACTGTTTGAAGCATATAGGAACTTTTACTAATAGCTTTGTGAACACTTATTACACATACACCTAACTAGTGTATGATTCATGAGTATGTATCCCTTAGTCCTCCAGCCTCTGGATTCACACTTTCTTTAATAGTCAGATACAACAGCTTCATCATAATATTACTCCCTATGTCTTTAAATTTGCTTGGGTGACCTAGGAAGTGGAAGACTGATGTTTTCCCTGGGTACATCGTATCCTCCTATCTCTATTTCTTCATTCCCTACTTTCAGTATCAACCAAACAATGCTTATCTAGTGTTTTACATATATCAGGTTTATATTGAAGGTTTGAAATAATACAATGGGATTATAGCATAGCAGAAAACAAGAAAGAAGTCCAAAATAGGAGGGCCATGTGTAAACATATAGCTGATACACTCTGCGGGACAGCAGAAACAAACACAACATTATAAAGCAACTATACTCCAGCAAAAATAACTCAAGAAAACAGAATGAGAGATGAAAATAAAACACCTTTTCCTTAAAAAATAAAAAGGCTACACAAAATTTCAAAAGAAAAAAGAAAACTTAAATGTCAGCATCAAATATCACTGCCCTAAATTTTTACTGGGTCTTCCCTACCACCAAGAGCTTCTTCCTGGCTCTATCCCATCCTTAGGCTATCACCTTTTCAGGTTTCTTTCTCTCTTTCATGACTTGTTTCCCTCACTCTCCTCTCCACGCTGTTGTCCTTTTGCCATTTCTTTCAAGCTACATGCATGAACTCACAATCTTTTTTACGCTCTTAGGTAGCACTATAAAGTTGGCTCTCAGTGCTCTGGATTCTAACTTTTTCAACCAAAAAGGCTGCTCAGAGTACATTGCAGTTATTATGTCCTAAAAAAAAAAAAAAGCCAAAGGTGATATTCACCATTAAGGAGACTGTTGACTTTCTACTATTTTTTAATTCATTTAATTGGAGGCTAATTACTTTACAGTATTGTAGTGGTTTTGTCTTACATTGACATGAATCAGCCATGGATGTTCATGTGTTCCTCATCCTGAACCCCCCTCCCACTTCCCTCCTCATTCCATCCTTCAGGGTCATCCCAGTGCACCAGCCCTGAGCACCCTGTCTCATGCACCGAATCTGGACTGGTGATCTGTTTCACATATAATAACAAACATGTTTCAGTGACATTCTCTCAGATCATCTCCCACCCTCGCTTTCTCCCACAGAGTCCAAAAGACTGTTCTATACATCTGTCTCTTTTGCTGTCTCGCTTATATGGCTATTGTTACCATCTTTCTAAATTCCAGATATATGTGTTAGTGTACTATATTGGTGTTTTTCTTTCTGGCTGACTTAACTCTGTATAATAGACTCCAATTTCACCCAGCTCATTAGAACTGATTCAAATGTGTTTTTTATAATGGCCGAGTAATATTCCATTGTGTATATGTACCACGGCTTTCTTATCCATTCATCGGCTGCTGGACACCCAAGTTGTTTCCATTTCCTGGCTATTATAAACAGCTCTGCGATGAATATTGGGCTACAAGTGTCTCTTTCAACTCTGGTTTCCTCAGTGTCTATGACCAGAAGTGGGATTTCAGGGTCATATGGCAGGTCTATTTCCAGTTTTTAAAGGAATCTCCACACTGTTTTTCATAGTGGCTGTACTAGTTTACATTGCCACCACAGTGTAATAGGTTCCCTTTTCTCCACATCCTCTCCAGCACTTATTATTGTTTGTAGACTTTTGGATAGCAGCTATTCTGACTGGTGTGAGGTGGTACCCCATTGTGGTTTTGATTTGCATTTCTCTGATAATGAGTGATGTTGAGCATCTTTTCATGTTTGTTAGCCATCTGTAAGTCTTCTTTGGAGAAATGTCTGTTTAGATCTTTGGCCCATTTTTAATTGGGTCATTTATTTTTCTGGAATTGAGCTGCAGGAGTTGCTTGTATATTTTTGAGATTAATTCTTTGTCTGTTGCTTCATTTGCTATTATTTTCTCCCATGCCGAAGGCTGTCTTTTCACCTTTATATTGTTTCTTTTGTTATGCAAAAGCTTTTAAGTTTAATTAGGCCCCATTTATTTATTTATGCTTTTATTTCCATTACTCTGGGAGGTGAGTCATAGAGGATCTTGCTGTGATTTATGTCGGGGAGGGTTTTGCCTACGTTTTCCTCTAGGAGTTTTATAGTTTCTGGTTGTAGGTTTAGATCTTTAATTCATTCTGAGTTTATTTTTGTGTGTGGTGTTAGAAAGTGTTCTAGTTTCATTCTTTTAGAAGTACTTGACCACTTTTCCCAGCATCACTTGTTAAAGAGATTGTCTTTTCTCCATTGTATATTCTTGCCTCCTTTGTCAAACATAAGGTGTCCATAGGTGTGTGGATTTATCTCTGGGTTTTCTATTTTGTTCCATTGATCTATATTTCTGTCTTTGTGCCAGTACCATACTGTCTTGATGACTATGGCTTTGTAGTAGAGACTGAAGTCAGGCAGGTTGATTCCGCCAGTTCCATTCTTCTTTCTCAAGATTGCTTTGGCTATTCAAGGTTTTTTGTATTTCCATACAAATTGTGAAATTATTTGTTCTTGTTCCCTGAAAAAGACCGTTGGTAGCTTGATAGGGATTGCACTAAATCTATAGATTTCTTTGAGTAGTATACTCATTTTCACTATATTGCTTCTTCTGATCCATGAACACATTATATTTCTCCATCTATTTGTGTCCTCTTTGATTTCTTTCACCAGTGTTTCATAGTTTTCTATATA
>ML664659.1:4538884-4552940 GCA_007570785.1 Antilocapra americana | reverse complement strand
GGTGAGAGTGGGCACCCTTGTCTTGTTCCTGACTTTAGGGGAAATGCTTTCAATTTTTCACCATTGAGGATAATGTTTGCTGTGGGTTTGTCATATGTAGCTTTTATTATAATGAGGTATGTTCCTTCTATTCCTGCTTTCTGGAGGGTTTTTATCATAAATGGATGTTGAGTTTTGTCAAAGGCTTTCTCTGCACCTGTTGAGATAATCATGTGGTTTTTATCTTTCAATTTATTAATGTGGTGTATTACATTGATTGGTTTGTGAATATTAAAGAATCCTTGCATCCGTGGGATAAAGCCCACTTGGTCATGATGCACGATCTTTTTAATATGTTGTTGGATTCTGTTTGCTTTAATTTTGTTAAGGATTTTTGCATCTATGTTCATCAGTGATGTTGACCTGTAGCTTTCTTTTTTTGGTGGCATTTTTGTCAGGTTTTGGTATTAGGGTGATGATGGCCTCATAGAATGAGTTTGGAAGTTTACATTCCTCTGCATTTTTCTGGAAGAGTTTGAGTAAGATAGGTGTTAGCTGTTCTCTAAATTTTTGGTAGCATTCAGCAGTGAAGCCATCTGGTCCTGGGCTTTTGTTTGCTGGAAGATTTCTGATTACAGTTTCAGTTTCCATGCTAGTAATGGGTATGTTAATGTTATCTATTTCTTCCTGGTTTAGTTTTGGAAAGTTATACTTTTCTAAGAATTTGTCCATTTCTTCCAACTTGTCCAGTTTATTTGCATATAGTTGCTGATAATAGTCTCTTATGATCCTTTGTATTTCTGTGTTGTCTTTTGTGATCTCTCCATTTTCGTTTCTAATTTTGTTGATTTGATTCTTCTCCCTTTGTTTCTTGATGAGTTTGGCTAATGGTTTGTCAGTTTTATTTATCTTCTCAAAGAACCAGCTTTGTTGATTTTTGCTATGACCTCTTTTGTTTCTTTTGCATTTATTTCTGTCCTAAGTTTTACGATTCCTTTCCTTTTACTAATCGTGTGGTCTTCATTTCTTCCTTTTCTAGTTGGTTTAGGTGTAGAGTTAGGTTATTTATTTTTCTTTTTTCTTGTTTCTTGAAGTAAGCCTGTATTGTTATCAACCTTCCCCTTAGCACTGCTTTTACAGTGTCCCATAGATTTTGGGTTGTTATGTTTTCATTTTCATTCATTTCTATGCATATTTTGATTTCTTTTTTTATTTCTTCTGTGATTTGATGGCTATTCAGCAGCGTGTTTTTCAGCCTCCATATGTTGGAGTTTTGAATAGTTTTTCTTCTGTAATTAACATCTAATCTTACTACATTGTGGTCAGAAAAGATGCTTGGAATGATTTTAATTTTTTTGAATTTACCAAGGCTAGATTTATGGCCCAGCATGTGATCTATCCTGGAGGAGCTTCCATGTGCACTTGAGAAAAAGGTGAAATTCATTGTTTTGGGTTGAAATGTCCTATAGATATCAATTAGGTCTAACTGGTCCAATGTATCATTTAAAGTTTGTGTTTCCTTGTTAATTTTCTGTTTATTTGTTCTATCCATAAGTGTGAATGGGGTATTAAAATATCCTACTATTTTTTGTGTTATTGTTAATTCCCCCTTTCATATTTGTTAGCATTTGCCTTAAATATTATGATGCTCCTATGTTGGATGCATATATATTTATAATTGTTATATCTTCTTCTTGGATTGATTCTTTGATGATTATGTAGTTTCCTTCTTTGTCTTTTTTTCACAGCATTTGTTTTAAAGTATATTTTATATGATATGAGTATTGTTACTCCTACTTTCTTCTGGTCTCTGTGTGAAATATCTTTTTCCAGCCCTCACATTCAGTTTGTATGTGTCCCTTGTTTTGAGGTGGGTCTATTGTAGACAACATATATAGAGGTCTTGTTTTGTATCCATTCAGCCAGTCTTTGTTTTTCGGTTGGGGCATTCAACCCATTTATATTTAAGGTAATTATTTCTAAGTATGATCCTGTTGCCATTTACTTTGTTGATTTGGGTTCGAGTTTATACCTTTTTTTGTTTGTTTGTTTCCTGTCTAGAGAAGATCTTTTAGCACTTGTTGAAGAGCTGATTTGTTGGTGCTAAATTCTCTCAGCTTTTGCTTGTCTGTAAAGCTTTTGATTTCTCCTTCATATTTGAATGAGATCCTTGCTGGGTACTGTAATCTGTGCTGTAGGTTTTTCTCTTTCAATATTTTAAGTATGTCCTACCATACCCTTCTGGCCTGAGGAGTTTTCATTGAAAGATCAACTGTTATCCTTATAGGAATCCCCTCATGTGTTATTTGTTGTCTTTCCCTTGCTGCTTTTAATATTTGTTCTGTGTATTTGACCTTTGTTAATTTGATTAATATGTGTTTTGGGGTGTTTTTGCCTTGGGCTTATCCTGATTGGGACCATTTGGGTTTCTTGCACTGAGCGACTATTTCTTTCCCCATTTTAGGGAAGTTTTCAACTATTATCTCCTCAAATATTTTCTCATGGCCTTTCTGTCTTCTTTTTCTGGGACTCCTATGATTCGAATGTTGGGGCATTTAACATTGTCCCAGGGGTATCTGAGATTGTCCTCATTTCTTTTATTTCTTTTTTCTTTTTTCCTCTCTGCTTCATTTATTTCTACCATTCTATCTTCTACCTCACTTATCCTATCTTCTGCCTCCGTTATTCTACTGTCTGTTCCTTCCAGAGTGTTTTTTTATCTCATTTATTGCATTATTCATTGTTGATTGACTCTTTTTTATTTCTTCTAGGTCCTTGTTAAACATTTATTGCATATCCTCAATCCTTGTCTCCAGGCTATTTATCTGTAACTCCATTTTGTTTTCAATTTTTGTATCATTTTTACTATCATTATTTGAAATTCTTTTTCAGGTAGACTCCCTATCTCTTCCTCTTTTGTTTTGTTTGGTGGGCATTTATCCTGTTCCTTTACCTGCTGAATATATCTCTGCCTTTTCATCTTGTTTAGATTGCTGTGTTTGGGGTTCCCTTTCTGTATTCTGGCAGTTTGTGGTTCCTCTTTATTGTGGAGGTTCCTTGCTGTGGGTGGGTTTGGACGGGTGGCTTGTCAATGTTTTCTGGCTAGGGAAGTTTACAAGGGTGTTCTGGTGGTTGGAGGTGAATTTCTTCTCTCTGGAGTGCAATGTAATTTCCAGTAGTGAGTTTTGAGATGTCTATGGTTTGGTGTGACATTGGGCAGCCTATATATTGAAGCTCAGGGCTATTCCTGTGTTGCTGCAGAATTTGTGTGGTATGTCTTGCTCTGGAACTTGTTGGCTCTTGGGTGCTGCTTTGTTTCATTTTAGGTATGGAAGCTTTTGGATGAGCTCCTATTCATTAACGTTCCCTGGAGTCAGGAGTTCTCTGGTGTTCTCAGGTTTTGGACTTAAGCTTCCTGCCTCTGGTTTTCAGTCTTATACTTACAGTAGCCTCAAGACTTCTCCATCTATACAGCACTGATGATAAAACATCTAGGTTAATGATGAAAAGCTTCTCTACTGTGAGGGACACCTGGAGAGGTTCACGGAGTTACATGGAGAAGAGAAGAGGGAGGAAGGAGATAGAGGTGACCCCAAGGAGAAGAGAGGGAATCAAAAGGAGGAAGACAGATCCAGCCAGTAATCAGTTCCCTAAGTTTTCTCCACAGCCTGGAACACACAAAGAGATTCACAGAGTTGGGTAGAGAAGAGAAGGGAGAGGGAGGAGATAGAGGCAACCTGGTAGAGAAAAAGGAGAGTCATAAGGTGGAGAGAGCAGTCAAGCCAGTAACCATTCTCCTAAGTAAAAATGGGTACTGAAGATTGGGTTCTTAAAGGTACAAAATTGATAACAAATACCAAAAAAGCAAAGATTAAAAATCTAGAGTAGAGGTTAGACTCTCAAAAATGTAATATTTTTTTAAAAAGTCACAAAAATTATAAAATATATATATGAAGTTTGCTTTAAAAACAGCATCTTTCTTTGCAATATAATAGTAGGTTATAAAAATGAAAATTAAAGGAGTAATAGAGGACTTAATTTTTTTTAATTTAAAAAATTTAAAAATGATAATAGTGAAAATATATCTAGGAATTTCTCTGAAGCAGTTGTGGGCACTGTGGGGTCAGTTCATTTTCAGATAGTTCCTTGATCTGGCTTATACTTCTCATGATCTATAGGCCCCTTCCAATGTAGTTGGTGCTAACTACAGGGTTTTAATCTGTTTCATCTGTTACTTCCAAAGCTGTTCCCTCTGTTTATTTTAGCTTCTTCTGTTTGCTGGTCTCTTCAGTGTCTAATTTCTGCCCTGACACAAGGGGGCGAAGGTGGTCACTTATTTAGGCTCACTTGTTTAGTTGTGCTGTGGGGAGGGAGGAACACTGCAAACAGATATCACTGGTGTGTGTGGAGAGTGCTCACTGTATCTTGGCAGCACTGGGTTTGCCCCAGCTCACAGCACATGCATTTTCCCAGTCTACACTGCTCAGGCTCTAGGTTGCTCTGTCTGTGGCGGGCCCTGGGTTGCATGCACTTCCCAGGTCTAAGCTACTCAGGTTAAGGTTCTTGGGTACTCCACAAAGGTGCAGACCTAGTTGGGCCTGCATTTTGTGCCCTTCCTAGATCTGAGCAGCTCAGGTGACCAGGTGCTTGGTGAGTGCAGTCTCCCCAGGTGGGGAGTGAGTCTTATCCCCTCCCCAATCCCAGCTGCTCAATTTCTGGGTGGCTGCCAGCACACCCATTTCAGGTGTGCTGTGTGTGTCTTCTGGGGAGCTGATCTCTGGCTGCGACCCTCCAGGTGGATGTCAACCATCCAGAATCCCAAGAAGTCTTGGTTAGCAACTGGAAGCCTACTTGCAGTTTGGTAGAGGATGCCTCTCTGGGGCTGAAATTGCCCCTCTCTGGCTGCACCCCGCCTGCCTCCCTGTCTCCACTGGGGGATAGGCTGGTCTGCAGCCAGCTAGCTCTCCTCTGGTATTCGCTCAGTCCTTTGTTCTGTGAGCAGGCCTGGAAATGCCTTAGGTTAGGACTTTTCATGGGATAGTTGTCTCTGTCTCTGTCTCTGTCTCTGTCTCTGTCTCTCTCTTTCTCTTTCTCTGGCTGTCCCACAGTTTGGGTTGCTATCTCACGTTAGCTCCCTCAGATTGCCCTCAGGGCATTCAGGCCTGGTCTTGGTCCTAAGCAATGACGCCTGTACCTCCTTGTTCAGCCCACGCTTGCTGGTGGTTGGTGTGAGCCCTGGGAATTTTCATTAGGCATGCAATCTGTGGGTTTTATTTTTTTATTTATTTATTTTTCTTCCTGGTTATGTTACCCTCTGAGATTCCAAAACTCCCCACAGACCCACTGGTGAGAGTGTTTCCTGGTGTTTGTAAACTTCTCCTCTCTTAAGACTCCCTTCCCAGGATGGATCTCCATCCCTATCTCTTTTGTTTCTCTTTTTATCTTTTATATTTTGTCCTACCTCCTTTCAAAGACAATGGACTGCCTTTCTGGGTGCCTGTTGTCCTCTGCCAGCACTCAGAAGTTGTTTTGTGGAATTTGCTCAGCGTTCAAATGTCCTTTCAATGAATTTGTGTGGGAGAAAGTGGTCTCACTGACCTATTCCTCCACCATCTTAGGACTACTCTCTGACTTTCCTCTAGAATGCAGGAGAAAAGTAGACATTTTGCTTTTTAAATAGCACTTTTCCCATCTGACTACATATAAAAGAAGCCTTTTTGGCCCAGAAATTCACAGGTGTACCACGATGCCCACATCTCCATGGGTATGGTATGTCAGACTGTCTATCTAGCTTACAAGATTGTAAGGAGTTTCATCCTTAGTGTTCAGTCTCTCCAATTCCTACAAACATCCATAATCCCATGTCTTGTTGCTCACAAAAGGCCCGTCTTTTTCTCCCTGCTGCCCTAGTCATCTACCGTTTCACACCGTTTCTAAAGGATTACTTTCCACTTTATTTCCTCAGGAACTTCTTGGCTGAGTGCTGATTTGAAATAGAATCTTGTTATCAAGAGAAAGCACATTTAGAAAAAAAAAGTCCAAAGATTGTATGTATAATGTTGAATGCTTCAAACTGTACATAATGAAAAGACAATATACATGAATGCCCCCAAGAAGGAAAAAGAAAGTTTAAACAAAGTACAGTTATACCTCACTTCATGTAGTGATGGTATTTTTGAACAACTACATGTGAATTTAATTTCTATAAATTAAAGCATATATGGTAACTCAAGAATAAAGCATTACTTAAATGGAACTCTGAAATAAATTCCTTTAAAAAGTGAAATTTTATTGAAGTACTGACCTATTTCTATCTGAGTATTATAAACTTGGTTATACTTGATTAATATAATAGTCCTGTTGGGAAATTTAACAGACAAACAAGCTTCCTTTGTGAAAGACGACTCAGTTCAGTTCAGTTCAATCACTCAGCCATATTTGACTCCTTATGATCCATGGGCTGCAGCACACCAGACTTCCCTGCCCATCATCATCTACTGGAGCTTGCTCAAACTCATGTCCATCAAGTTGGTGATGCCATTCAACCATCTCATCCTCTGTTGTTCTCTTCTCCTCCTGCCTTCAGTCTTTCCCAGCATCAGGGTCTTTTCAAATGAGTCAGATTTTGCATCAGGTGGCCAAAGTATTGGAGCTTCAGCTTCAGTATCAGACCTTTCAATGAATATTCAGGACTGGTTTCCTTTAGGGTTGACTGATTGGATCTCCTTGATGTCCAAGGGACTCTCAAGAGTCTTCTCCAACACTACAGTTCAAAAGCATCAGTTTCTTTAGTGCTTAGCCTTCTTTATGGTCCAACTCTCACATCTGTATATGGTTACTGGGAAAACCATAGCTTTGACTATACAGACCTTTGTTGGCAAAGTAATGTCTCTTCTTTTTAATATGCTGCCTAGGCTTAAGAAGAGGACTATGCTTTGTCAAAACCCTTCTCTACCTTGTAATGTAGATGATGCTTACTTGAATTCATTCTGTTCTGCAAATGAAAAGGAGAAGAGGGTGTAAATTCTCTGAGGAAGATTTTTTTATTGATTCCCCAGTCTTACTTGATTAGTTTAGAGATGGAACTAAATTCAACAAGAAATTTGATTTACACTTTATTACTGTATGATACATCAAAAACAATGTATAGATTTTAAGTGTTCAGATTGATGTTTTCCCAATTATAGTCACTCATGTCACGAGTATATCTTACTTTGAAACCTCCAGAACAATAGATCTCCCTTAAAACATATTATTTCACACTTTTGATTATCATTGAGGGCAGTAGTAATTGTGGTTAAGATAAGAGTTTAAATCCTAATTCTAACATTTCCAAGTTATATGATCTTGGACAAGTTGTAAATGATTTTCTGTATTTCTGTATATGTCATAAAGTATTAATGATAAGGCAAATATTAAATGAGATAATATACCTAAAGGGTTCTACTCAGTGTCTTAGACATAAATATTTGATAGCTATGTGCTGAGTGCTCATACTGCTTGTAAAAACCATAATATAAATGCTAAGTTAGAAATGTTTAATACTGTGGACAGACATGCTTTGTGTTGACAAACAGTAAAATATTCATTCATTGAGTACATTTCGAATCCACTACATTTCATATGTACTTTATGCTACTATATATCATGACTTATGGTAAAATTCAGCCACCTTGGCAGTTGACACTGAGATGAAGGCAGACTTTCAGAAATTTAGCTCCTCTGAAAAGGTAATGGACAGAAGAGATTAAAATGAATAAAGTATACTGTGTCCAATGGATATAGAAAGAAATATCTTGTGTCATGATGAAGCACAGTTTGAAGCAGTTAAGATTCACAGTAAAATCTGAATACCAAGACTTGGATTACTTGAGCAATTTTGTCTTGACAGACTTGACTTGTGTAATGTTACTTCGCCCAACTAAATACCTAAGGCTTTAGACTGCTTGAATGTAGAATTTTGGAACACCAGAATAAATTTCACTGCTTCTCTATTAAAAAAAGTCAATGTTATATCATCGCTTTTATAAAATGATTCAACAACAGGGAATGGAGGACAGATTAAAGGAAAAAATAAGTTTAATTCTACTATCAAACCCCCTCCATTTAATCTTTAGAAAATTTAATGATAAAGTTTGTGGTTAAAATTTTAAAATTTTGAGACATTTTCTTTCAGCTTAAAGTATTATATCTGAGACTCTAGTATAGCAAATGCTATTTTTACTGCTTTTACAGTATGAATTTTAGTGGACTTTATTACAGCCATTCAAATAAAAAACTGTCAGGAGAGATAAAAGGATGTAGATTTGAATTTTAAGGGCCTTTAATTAGATTTAAAGGTCAGCATTGCAGAAAAAAAGCAATATATATAAATAAAGCATAAATTTCTATGAGAGAATATATTAATATTTCATGTAAAATACTTGTCAGACTGATCATGGCACCTATTCCCAAGAGTTAACTACTTTCTGTGATGTAACTTAAACATGGTAGTCCCTGGTTAATTTGCTTTTTAAGTACATGGTATTTGCTTGTTTTTACAAATGGTTGAGTTTAACTTGTAGATCATCCAATGACACTACATGATGCTTTCTCTCAAAATAAGCACTTTGGCTAGGAATCTTGAGTTCACTGTTGTCTTTGTTTTCTATCTGATACACAGTTAAATATTGATGGAATTTTGAAAAGACAAATGTTTCAGGTATTATAAATTACTCTTTACTACAGTTTAATTAGTATAGTCCTAGAGATGCTCAATTATAATAGCTGTTAATATTTCTGAAACTTAAATTAAGATTCTACACTGTTTGTGAGCAAACTCATTAAAGACATGAAAGGATGACAAGATGAAAAAGGATTTACATTTGTAGAATCTCCTGTAAAATTATTAGAAGTGACAGGCTCCATTTTTTGATGCTGAAATCAAGGTTGCATGCCTAAACCATAGTGACACCATGGTCACATTTTGCATAGCTGAGAACTAATAGGAAATTAATAGAGTGTAATACAAGCCTATTGAATTTGGTATAACAGTGCTGCTTTGATGCGCAAGAACAGAAGGCATAATTTCAATCTTTGTTTAGTGTCTTGGACAGCCAACCTCAGTAGCATCTAAGTATGGTCAGGATTAAAAATGTGATGGATAGTACCACAGCACCTTCTTGACAGCTTTTCTGTTCAAATACAAATTTCTGTCATAGCCCCAGAAAGTTTGAAGGAGAATTCGGAGATGAAATATCGTAGCTGCAACAAGCCCACTGTGAAGCTATTATGTTTTGAAAGGAAAAATAATTACAAATTGTACATCTCCTAGGCTCATATCTGTATTAATAATTCAGAGTAATAAATACACTGGAATATACTAATGAAAAATTATTGAACATTAAAGTTTTGGAAACTATAGGATTATGAATCTGTCAAGAAAATGTCAATTCATATGTCTGTGTTCAGATTTCTGTACCTGTTTTAGGCAAATAAATATTTGGGAGAGTTGTGGAAAACCATGATTTATTCCACCTTTCATACTGCCTCTTCAGTACATTTTTTAAAAGAAATTGAGGTACTTCTAAGCTGTTTAAAATCTAAATGATCAATAAATCCACCCCCCATGGGAATTTTATGTTCATCTAACAAAATCATTTTTAACTGCATGAAAGATTATCTTTCTAGAAAGTGTGGTTTTCATGAGGTATTATAGCATTGTTCTATCAAATATTTCTCCTTACAAAAATTGAATGGATTCTCCTGAAAATAAGCATTAAATAACCCACAACCTAAAATACCACATTTATTTAATAATAGAAATACATTTTGCAACAACTTCCAATTTTTCTTTTGTGATGTATGTCTTCCCATATTGTTTCCCCTAGTAAATTTGTCTTCATAGCAATAAATCAAAAATGTTAGTGTTAGGAGTTTTCAGCACCCTAGAATATTAAGTTCTACTCTATTTTGAAGAAGCAAATGAGCAGAGTTCAGCTGAAATGAGCATAAAATCATTTACACAATTCTTCTTTTGTGAACCAAGAATAAACTGCCATCCTTCCTGACAAATTGTCTTTGAGTCTGGGAACCAAGCATTGCACAAGGACATTGCATACTACAGATCATTGGTTTATCAAGCACTGTAATCTATTTTTGATAATTTTTGCAATGAACATTTTCACTGTAATGAAATAGTGGTCCCCTATGTCAGAATTAACACATAATTAAGATTAATCATTCAATTAATGTGCAATGCTTACTGTGGTTAATATAGAAATATGAGTCAAGGTATCTTACACTGACCTAAAATTTTCTCATAGAAATATTACTCATAAAGATAATTTGTGCTTGAAAGAAAGTCAGACAGAAAATTTGAAGGCTAAATAATGGGAAACTGCTTTGCCTGTTGCTCAATGTATTCTCAATATTTTTGTGTTGGTTTCTAGGGGTAATTGAGCATTTATTTCTCAGCATTCAGATTATATTTATTGAATATCTATGTATGCATGGTACTAGGCGGAGGTTTTGAATATGAGTATGGCACAGACTCTTCCATGAAAAAGCATAGAAAGGAAAAGTATATAGAGTATAACAATAACCATAACAGACTGGTTCCAAACAGGAAAAGGAGTACGTCAAGGCTGTATATTGTCAGCCTACTTATTTAACTTATATGCAGAGTACATCATGAGAAACTCTGGGCTGGAAGAAGCACAACTTGGAATCAAGATTGCTGGGAGAAATATCAATAACCTCAGATATGCAGATGACATCACCCTTATGGCAGAAAGTGAAGAGGAACTAAAGATGCTCTTGATGAAAGTGAAAGAAAAGAGTAAAAAAGTTGGCTTAAAGCTCAACATTCAGAAAACTAAGATTATGGCATCTGGTCCCATCACTTCATGGCAAATAGATGGGGAAACAGTGGAAATAGTGGCTGAGTTTATTTTTCTGGGCTCCAAAATCACTGGAGAGGGTGATTACAGCAATGAAATTAAAAGATGCTTACTCCTTGGAAGGAAAGTTATGACCAACCTAGACAGCATATTGAAAAGCAGAGACATTACTTTGCCAACAAAGGTCCATCTAGTCAAGGCTATGGTTTTTCCAGTGGTCATGTATGGATGTGAGAGTTGGACTATAAAGAAAGCTGAGCACCCAAGAATTGATGCTTTTGAACTGTGGTGTTGGAGAAGACTCTTGAGAGTCCCATGGACTGCAAGGACATCCAATCAGTCCATCCTAAAGAAGATCAATCCTGGGAGTTCATTGGAAGGACTATGTTGACGCTGAAACTGCCAAACTTTGGCCACCCGATGCGAAGAGCTGACTCATTGGAAAGGACCTTGATGCTGGGAAAGACTGAAGGCAGGAGGAGAAGGAGACGACAGAGGATGAGATGGTAGGATGGCATCACCAACTCAATGGACATGGGTTTGGGTGGACTCTGGGAGTTGCTGATGGACAGGGAGGCTTAGTGTGCTGTGGTTCATGGGGTAGCAAAGAGTCGAACACGACTGAGGGACTGAACTGGACTGAATATGTAATATGATAAGTGTCAAGAAAGCTATTTTAAAAGTTCTATGAGTGTTTAAAAGGAAGAAAGATTACCAAGAAAGCTTTCATGGAAAAGATGTGCCTAGAAGTATGGCTAGACTATGGACAGGCATGCTTCATCCAGGAGGAGCTCATGCTATTTAGAGATACAATGTGAATTACTTCACAGAGGCAGGCAAGTTCTCATCATGGTCATGGTGCAGTGAGTATTCCAAGTCCTTAAAGTGTAGAAGTTAAGGAGCCAAAGAAAAGTGTGTGGGAAAAGTAGGTTAGGAACATTTTATGGAGTTTTTCTGAGCGTAGTACTGGTAAGTTTTTTTTCCTCCAGTCCAGCATTTCTAATGATGTAATCTGCATATAAGTTAAATAAACAGGATGACAATATACAGTCTCGACGTAACACTTTTCCTATTTGGAACCAGTCTGTTGTTCCATGTCCAGTTCTAACTGTTGTTTCTTGTACTGCATACAGGTTTCTTAAAAGACAGGTCAGATGGTCTGGTATTCGCATCTCTTTCAGAATTTTCCACAGTTTATTGTGATCCACACAGTCAAAGGCTTTGGCACAGTCAATAAAGCAGAAATAGATGTTTTTCTGGAACTGTTGCTTTTTCGATGATCCATTGGATGTTGGCAATTTGATCTCTGGTTCCTCTGCCTTTTCTAAAACCAGATTGAACATCTGGAAGTTCAAGGTTCACGTATTTCTGAAACCTGGCTGGGAGAATTTTGAGCATTACTTTACTAGCTTGTGAGATGAGTGCAATTGTCTGATAGTTTGAGCATTCTTAGGCACTTCCTTTCTTTGGGATTGGAATGAAAACTGACCTTTTCCAGTCCTATGGCCACTGCTGAGTTTTCCAAATTTGCTGACATATTGAGTGCAACACTTTCACAGCATCATCATTCAGGATTTGAAATAGCTCTACTGGAATTCCATCACCCCCACTAGCTTTGTTCATAGTGATGTGTTCAAATGCCCACTTGCTTTCAAAATCAACAACTTCCAAATTCCTCAAAATGTGTACATTCAATCTTTGTTTTAGTAGGTCTGTTAATAATATTTGACACAGTTAATCACTGACTGCTTTCTTGGCTTAGTCTCCAGAACATAAATTTTTTCTTGAATATTTCCTGTCCTCTTATCTCATTGGCCTCTCCTCTGTATCATTTATTCAATTCCCTTCTTCTTCTTCTCAACCTCTAAAGATTGAAGTTTTCCAGGAATCTCATCATGTGTCCTCTTGCCTTCTCTGTTTAGACTGAATTCCTTGATGATGTCATACAGTGTTAATGCTTTCAAATATCATCTGGATTTTGAAAATTTATTTATTGCAGCCATTAGCAATCCGTCCGATGCCAGACTTCTAGATCCAGTTGCCACTTTGATATCTAATAGGTATCTCAGTCCTTACATGATGAATAACTAAAGTGTTGATTTCTACTCCCCCATTCTGGAACTTGTTATTCCTACAATATTTCACATAAAGTTAAAGGCATTTGATTGCTTAGGCTTAACCTTGGACATCATTCTTGATTTCTCTTTTTTCCTTACATCTTTCCCATTGGATTCTCATCAGTCTTATCTTCAAACTGTACCTAAAGGTCAAAGACATCGTCTTTCACCTGAATCACTAGTAATAGCCTTCTGATTACCTTCCCTATCTCTATCCTCTCTCTGTTATAGCCTTTTTTTCTATATGGCGTTCCAAGCTATCCTTTTAAAACCCAAGTCATATTGAGCTGATCCTCTGATCAAGATGCCCCAATAAATTTGTGGTAGCTTCAAATCATACTGCAAAATCTTTAACACTTCTCCCATTTAGTGGTAAGATATATGTCTTCTCACTTTGAGTTGGTTTATGTCTCTTTGGTCAGTAGAGTACTGCAGAATGCTGCTATGTGACTTCCAAAGGTAGGTCATGACAGATTGTGCAGCTTTCACCTTGTGCAATAGAATAGTTTCTCATAGCTCTGAGCTGCCATGTAAGAAACTCAACTGCCTTGAGTTTGCTATGAAATGGTTGAAGGTCTCAGCTCAGACTAGCCTTCCACCCATCCCCACCAAGGAGCCAAACATGTGAGCAAAGCTTTCATGGAACCTTCAAACCACTGCATCTGCCAGCTGAATGCCAACAAGTGACTTTCATCAATGCCACATGGACCAGAAAAATCATTCAGCCAAGCCTCATTTGTGGTCTTGACCCAGAAAATCATAAAATATAGTTAAATGGTTGCTATTATAAGATTATGTTTGAATATTGATTGTTATGCAGATAATTGAAATATGATTTTCTTATTCAAATTAAAACTAATCTCTTTTCATACTTAACATGATAAAAACAGCTCCATACCAACATCCCTAAGCCTGCTCTTCTACTAGGATTTCTTAACTTGGTTAATACTAACTCCATTTTTAAAGTCTCTTAACCTAAAAACTTGGAGTTATCCTTGATTCATTTTTCTTCCATATTCCACCTAAGTTCTCACAGCAAATCTTTTGATTATAACTTCATATTATGTTCAGAATGTGACC
>ML664659.1:4460994-4513884 GCA_007570785.1 Antilocapra americana | reverse complement strand
AGACAATTCCTTGGGTCCGGCTTGTACTTCTCATGCTCTATAGACTCCAAACCTGTTGCCTCTGCTAGCTTAAGCGTCTTCTGTTTGCTGGTCTTTTATGTGTCTATTCAGCGCTCTGGAGTTTGCCCTGCTCCTGCTGAGTGCACTTCCCCCACCCCTTCTGCTCGGCTCTCTGTCGTCCGCCCGGTGCAGTTGGGGAGTGCGGCTTCTCCCCTCCCCCGGCCCAACCGCTCGGCTTTCCCGACGTGCAGCTAAGCACATCTTCTTAGGTGTGCAGAGCTCCGATCCGTCCAGAATCCCCAGTAGTCTTGGTTAGCACCTAGCTCTGTGTGCAATTTGGCCGAGGAAGCCTCGCCGGGGCTGGGCTATGCCCGCTGGTCTCGGGCAGGGGTTGGGTCTGTCCGCAGCCCGAAGGCGCCCAGCTCTGCCCAGCCGGCCGCCTCCCTGCCGACTCCGCCTCACCCTTTGGTCTCGCTGAGGCTGGGTTATGCCCGTTGCACTTGGGCAGGGGCTGGGCCGGTCCCCGCACGACCTTTGTTCTGTGCCACCCGGCCGGCTGCCTCTCTGCCGACTCCGCACACCCTTTGTTCTATGCCACCCAGCCAGCCGCCTCTCTGCCGACTCCACACCTCTCCTTGTTCTGCATGGGCCTGGCAGGGGGGCTCTTCCTGGGGAAGGCTACTTCTCAGTCTATCTCCGGTTAGCCCCCTGGGTTGGGTCGCTCTGGCTGCTCCGTTCCCTGAGCGCGTGGCCCACCCCTCCCTGAGCAGTCCGCTTTGGCTAGTGGGGGGTGGGGCGTCCGCCGCCGCTGCTTCCCTGTGCCTTCCAGGCAGAAATGTAGCTTGCAGGGCTTAATTATTAATCTGCTTTTACTCCCAGCTATCTTGCTCTCCCAGATTCACCGCAAATCTGCCCGAGAGAATGCTCCCTGGTATTCGGAAACCTTTCTCCTCTTTTTTTTTTCCTCTTTATTCCAGACTCCCCTTCCGGGACGGATCCCCGCCCCCAACTCTGTCTCTCCCTTTACTTTTTTCTCTCTCTTTTTTCTTTTGTCCTACCTCCTTTCGTCAGCAATGGGCCATCCCTTCAGATGCCCGATGTCCTCTGCCAGCATTTAGATCCTGTTTTATGGAGTTTGCGCAGTCTTTAAAAGTTCTTTTGGTGTATTTATTGGGGAGAGAGTGGTTTCCCCATCCTATTCCTCCGCCATCTTAGTTCCCCTCCTATTTTTTTTAATTATGAAAGTATGATAACACATTTAGAGGAGACTTGAAAAACACTGAAAAAAGGTTACATATAGTTCCATTGTATATTACAATAATTTTTTAAGTAGATAAAGTTTTTTAGTTAGAGTTTCAATATCAAACTCTCGAAAATTAATAGAATGGATATAATACAGAGAAATAAAAAGGAAAAGCATTTGAAACTTGAAAAGCACTGTGAACCAATTCAATATAATTAAGATTTATACAATTTTCACACAATAGTAGGATATAAATGCTATTGAAGTTCCCATAGACTGTAAACTAGGAGACACTGGAACATATCCACGGACATAAAACAAAGTGCAAAAATTTGATAGCCTAATGGTATTGAAATCACTCAGTCTGTTTTCTTACTACTGTTGAATTATGTTAGAAATCAATATCAAAAGATATTTGAAAAAAACACATATTTTCAAGTGAGAGATCTTTGATTTAGCCATAGATAACCTCAATAAAGTTAGACTGAATAAAATACTGAGGGTGATTGCAGAGAAGAAAGCATTTAAATGAGAAATTAGTTGAATGATATTTCTTAAAGTGTATTTATATCATATTGTTTATCTTAACCATACCTACCAAAAATGCATAATACTTGTGTCTACAATGACTAATACTAATAACAGAACTAATCAAAACAGACTATAGTCCAATAATGTAATTCACTGTTACAGACATATATTCATCTAAAAAAAACAAAAGAAATCCCCTCTTTCCTTTTCCTAACTGTTATGTTCTTTAATAAGCTTTATGTTTCTTCTTTTGTCCCTCTGTATCTATCTCTCTCTTATTAATATCATTCATAATTATTTATTCAGGAACTTTTTCAGTAATAGTAGAGAGCAATCACTATTTGTTTCTTTATATGTCTTAACATCAGCTATCGTATCTTCTCTTCCTTTTCCTTGTACTCATCCTCATAATGAGTAAAAAAGCTCTTGTTTTCATTCTTATAAAAACTGTTGAAACAAAATATATGTATTAATACAATAGCTAATGGTACTGGGAACTAAGAACATGAAGTATATTAAGCAAAATCAAGCAAGTGGGAGAACGTGGGTAGTAATAGCAATCTAAAAGACAATTCAGTGTTAGGGATAAGGAAATGATAACTGAATTGGGCTTTTAGTGATTAACTTTGATGTAAAAATAATTTGCTATGTCACTGAAAATTTTTAAATGAAATATTAATCAAATACATAAGTGAATATAATATTAATAATACACAAGAATCATTTGGTTAATTGCAAATTGTAAGAATGGTTCATAATTTTAATCATTAAGAAATAGATGAACAAAGGTCATTAAATTAACAAGTAAAGAAAACCATATGGTTATATTTTAAGGACTGAAGTGACATGTAATAGTATTCTAAAATTAATTTTATATGACTCAATAAAATATAACTTGTAACTATGAAAAAATACTATTTATGAAAAGTAAATATCAAATATTATTACAATTAAAGAATACTGGATCCAATTTCAATAAATTAGAAATAAGTCAAGAGATAGTCTATCATGTCAATAAGACTTGTTTTAGAAATTTTATCCAATATAAGAGATTAAAATAATTAGCACAACTATTAGAAACAAATTAACATATTTTTCTTATTTTGGTTGATTTAATTATCAACCTAGACAACCTAGGAAAGTCTACTTGTAAAACAATTACCAAAGCAGATAACATAATTTAGGAAGATTTCAGGGACAGGATAAATAAAAAGCATAATGGGTGGAAATACTTGCAAATCATATATATTAAAAGGGTTTAATGCCCAGAATATATTAAAAATATATTAATTCAACAATAAAAAGTCTATACTCCAGTTTAAAAAGGGCAAAAGATTTGAGTATACACTTCTCCAAAGAAGGTATATATGAATGATAATTAAGAAAATGAACAGACTTCAACATCATTAGCCATCAGGGCTGTCCAAATGAAAATCACCATGTGATACAACTCCATATCCACTAGGTTAGCAGAAAAATAAGACAGATTATAATAAGTGCTGATGAAGATATGGGGAAATTGGAACACTCATACATTGCTGGTGCAGGCTGTGTGGAAAAGTTTAGCATTTCCTCAAATGTTTAAACACAGAGTTACATTATGGCCCAGCAATTCTACTCCTACCCAAGAGAAACGAAAACAAATGTCCACACAAAGACTTACACATGAATTTTCATAGCAGAATTATTGTTATTGTTGAGTCACTAAGTCATTTTCCAACGCTTTGTGATCCCATGAGCTGCAGCATACTAGGCTTTCCTGTCCTTCATCACCTCCTGGAGCTTGTTCAAAGTCATGTCCATTGAGTCGGTGATGCCATCCAACCATCTCATCCTCTGTTGCCCCCTTCTTCTCTTGCTCTCATTCTTTCCCAGCATCAAGATCTTTTCCAATGAATCAGCTCTTCGCATCAGGTGGCCAAAGTATTGGAGCTTCATCTTCAGCACCAGTCCTTCCAATGAATATTCAGGGTTAATTTCCTTTAGGATTGACTGGTTTGATCCTCTTATTGTTCAAGGCACTCTCAAGAGTCTTCTCCAGCACTGCAGTTTGAAAGCATCAATTCTTAAACACTCAGCCTTTTTTATAGTCCAACTCTCACATCCATTCATGACTATTGGGAAAACCACAGCTTTGACTAATAATAATGGCCAAAAATGGAAACAACTCAGATGTCCATCTACTGAACAATGGATAAATAATGTATGGTAAAAGGGCTTCCAAGGTGGCACAGTGGTAAAGAATGTGCCTGCCAATGCAGTAGACTCAAAATGCTGCTTCAGTACCTGGGTTGGGAAGATCCTTTGAAGTAGGAAATGGCAACCTGCTCCAGTATTCTTGCCTAGAGAATTCCACAGACAGAGGAGGCTGGTGGGCTACAGTCCATGCATGGGGTTGCAAAAGTCAGACATGACTGAGCAGCTGAGCACACAAACGCATATCCACAAAATGTAATACTATTCATCAATAAAATATATGTGCTGCAATATGGATAGACTTTGAAAACATTACACTAAGTGTAAGAAGCAAGTCTCAAAGTACAACATACTGTTGTTGTTGTTATTCAGTTGCCAAGTCATATCCAACTCTTTGTGACCCAATGGACTGCAGCATGCCAGGCGTCCCTGACCCTCACCACCTCCGTGGGTTTTCCCAAGTTCATTTTGGGCAAACAGCATTGCACTGGTGATGCTGTCAAGCCATCCCATTCTCTGATGCCCTCTTCTCCTGCCCTCAATCTTTCCCAGCATCAGGGATTTTTTCAGTGAGTCAGCTGTTCACATCAGATGACCAAAATATTGAAGCTTCAACTTCAGCATCAGTCCTTCCAGAAGTCTCCCTTAAGTTTGACTGGTTTGCTCTCCTTGCTGTGCAAGGGACTTGCAGGAGTCTTCTCCAGCACAACAGTTCAAAGACATCAATTCTTTGGCGTTCTGCCTTCTTTATGGTCCAAGTCTCACAACCAAATGTGACCATAATCCATTATGTGATTGAATTTACATGAGATGTCCCAAATAGGCAAATCCATAAAGACAGAAATTAGATTAGTGGTTGTAAAGGAGTGAAGATAGAGAGGAATTGGAAATGATTGCTAATGGGTACGTGGTTTCTTTTGGAGGTGATGACTTATTTGTAATTAGATAGTGGTTATGCCTGCACGTCTTTGTTAATATGGTAAAACTGCCAGAATTAATACTTTAAAAGGATAAATCTTATGGTAAATGAATATTATCTCAATAAGTATTATTTAATGGAATTAAAACATATCAGAACTAATGGGGATGAATAGCATTCCCTGAGAAGTGGTGGTTAACAGCATGAACAGCTCAATTTATGCCAAACAAATATATAAATTTACTCATTTCAAGTTTTTAGAATTGGATTAATGATATAAAATTTTATATAGGATAGTAAAGATCAGAAAATATCTAGAATATTATACCAAAATTGATAATGCATTGTAGTGATATAAGACCTTCTGTATCAAACAGCAAACTTACTCTAAAGTCAGTTGGATAAGAATGAATGAGTACATTAGTTATAGAACATAGCTGTCTGAATAGATCTAATATATATATAATAAATTAAAATGTGATGAAATTGGCATTTAATTCAGTTGACAAAGCATAGTTTATTTAATAAATGGTGTTGGAAAAATGAATATTCATTTGAGAAAAAAGTCTACACCTTGACATAATAAAAAAAATGAATTCTTTATAAAGATCCAAATGTAAAGATCTACAAGTAAAAAGTAAAAAATAGAAACATCACTCAGGAAATCACTTGCAATCACCTAGGAAATGCCATGGGATGGGAAATATCTTCCTAACACAGACTGGAAAATGGAGGCCATCAGAAATAATTAATAAATTCAGTTACCTAATTGGCAAAGAATATCATAAACAAAATCAAGTATCTAACAGAAGATGGGTATCTTTTCAATAAAAGAACCATATTCAGTTAAATATGAATTTTAGATAATCACTTAAAAACTATAATCATGTCCCAAATATTTTCTAAATTTTCCATAGGTTAATGTGATTAATTAGCAAAAAGATGTGCTTAATGAGGAAAGGACTAATTATTAAATATAAATATGTATAAAGGTTACAAAAAACCAACTCAGAGTAAAAGGAATTTGAAATGCAAATATTCATGTGAAAAGAGACTCAATCTCATCAGTGGTCAGGGAATTCAAATTAAAAGAAAAATGCAATTACCTTTTTTTAAATACCTATCTGATGGTAAAATTAACAAGAATAATAATATCCAATATAGGCATGGATACGAGAAAATGCACTCTGATTATTGACATTGAGATTGTGAAATGCTGCAACTTTTTAAAAAAGGAATATTGCAGGATTGGATCTGATAGACAGAGTGCCTGAAGAACTAAGGATGGAGGTTCCTAACATTGTACAGGAGGTGGTGATCAAAACAATCCTCAAGGAAAAAAAAATGCAAAAAGGCAAAATGGTTTTCTGAGGTGGCCATACAAATACCTGAGAAAAGAAGAGAAGTAAAAGGCAAAGGAGAAAGGAAAGACATACCCACCTGAATGCAGTGTTCCAAAGAAGAGCAAGGAGAGGTAACAAAGCCTTCTTAAGTGCAAAGAAATAGAAGAAAATAATAGAAGGGAAAAGACTAGAGATCTCTTCAAGAAAATTAGAGATACCAAGGGAACATTTCATGGAAAGAGGGGCACAATAAAGGACAGAAATTGTATGGACTTAATAGACACAGAAGATATTAAGAAGAGGTGGCAAGAATACACATATTAAGTATTCAAAAAAGATCTTAATGATCTGGATAACCATGATATTATGATCACTCACCTAGAATCAGACATCCTGGAATGTGAAGTCAAGTGGGCCTTAGGAAGCATCATTACAAACAAAGCCAGTGGAGGTGATGGAATTCCAGCTGAGCTACTTCAAATTCTAAAAGATGATGCTGTGAAAGTGCTGCACTCAATATGCCAGCAATTTTGGAAAACTCAGCAGTGGCCACAGGACTGGAAAAGGTCAGTTTTCATTCCAATCCCAAAGAAGGGCAATGCCAAACAATGTTCAAACTACTGCACAACTACACTCATTTCACATGCTAGCAAGGTCATGCTCAAAATCCTCCAAGTTGGGCTTCAACAGTATATGAACCAATAACTTCCAGATTTTCAAGGTGCATTTAGAAAAGGCAGAGAGCCATGGGTCAAATTGCCAACATTGATTAGATCATAGAAAAAGCAAAAGAATTCCAGAAAAACATCTACTTCATTGACTATGCTAAAGCCTTTGTGTGGATCACAACAAATTGGAAAATCCTTAAAGAGATGGCAATATCAGACCACCTTACCTGCCTCCTGAGAAACTTGTATTCAGGTCAAGAAGCAACAGTTAGAACAGAACATGGAAGAGCAGACTGGTTCAAAATTGGGAAAGGAGTATGTCAAGGCTATATATTATCACCCTGTTTATTTAACTTATATGCATAATACATCATGAGAAATGCTGAGCTGGATGAAACACAAGTTGGGATCAAGATTTCTGGGAGAAATATCAATAACCTCAGATATGCAGATGACACCACCCTTATGGCAGAAAGTGAAGAGGAACTAAAGAGCCTCTTGATGAAGGTGGAAGAGGAGAGAGAACAATCTGGCTTAAAACTCAGCTTTCAAAAAACTAAGATCATGGCATTCTATCCCATCACTTCATGGCATACAGATGGAGAAACAATGAAAGAGTGAAAGACTTTATTTTCTTGGGCTCCAAAATTACTGTGGATGGTGACTGTGGCCATCAAATTAAAACATGCTTGCTCCTTGGGAGAAAAGCGATGACAAACATAGACAATGAATTAAGAAACAGAGACATGACTTTGCTGACAAAGTATGTCTAGTCAAAGCTGTGATTTTTCCAGTAGTCATGAATGGATGTGAGAGTTGTACCATAAAGAAAGCTGAGCACCAAATTATTGATGCTTTTGAACTGTGGTCTCTTGGACTGCAAGGAGATCAAACCAGTCAATCTTAAAGGAAATCAACTGTGAATATTCTTTGACAGGACTGATGCTGAAGATGAATCTCTGACATTCTGGCCACCTGATGTGAAGAAATGACTCACTGGAAAAGACCCTGATGCTGGGAAAGATTGGAGGCAGGAGGAGAAGGGGAAGACAGAGGATGAGATGGTTGGATGGCATCACCAATTCAATGAACATGAGTTTGAGTAAACTCCAGAAATTGGTGATGGACAGGGAGGCCTGGGTTGCTGCAGTCAGGGGGCCACAAAAAGTCAGACACAACTGATCGTTTGAACAACAATATTGCACAATCTATTAAAATAAATACATGCATATTACTTGACCTAACAATCACTCTTTTGGGAATTTCTCCTACAGGAAGACAAAAGGCACTAATATGTATGTAGGTATGCATGCATGTGTGTATGTATGTGTATGTGTGAAAGAGAAAGAGAGAATAGAGAAAATTAGCAGATGTAAGAATTACCGTTGGTTATTTCAAGAGGGAGGAATTAGAGGGAGCATAAGAGGGTATTTTATATGCACATGGAAATAAAATTTCAAAACTACAGAAGAACATTAAACAAAAAACTTTTAAAAATCCACTCCATTCCGACATCACCTGCCCCACTACCTAGGAGTAACTTGTTTTGTTTTTCTGGGGATTATGTCAAGAACTCTAAATAATATGCTTATATTTATATTGTTTAAATTAAAATTTAAAAGTGTATTTAAATACAGTGAATTGAGCTCAATTAGTAGACACCTTTTCTCTAGTGTTCCCAATAACTGTTAGATCGATTTTGTTTTTATAATCTTCTGTTGATTATTTTTATAAAGCCCAATTTCTTAATTTATTGATTTTAAATTATAGCCATTGATGCAGAGAGAAAGTACTATCTTTTCTCTCCTCTTACATCCTAACTTGAATTACCATTACCTTTTCTTTTCACATTGATATGATTTATGACATAAACTTGCACTTCAAGTACAATTAAACTTTCAAATGTATAAATTTTTTGTTTAAATTATGTAAATATGTATGCTATATTTTTCAATATTATAATTATGTGAATATTTTTCACTGTAAAGCCAAGGAACATGACTGGATCTACAGAAAAATCAAATACCCTCTTAAAGGCAGATGCTTCAAGCATCAAAGTCAAATACATTCTTCTATTTTACACTCCATTTGATGCTCACAATTATGCCTTATTTTAGTTTGCTTCATATTTGGATCATTACACTGTTATAGAGCTTGTTATTCCTAGCATAACAGGTCAGGATTTTTTTTTCTTTTTCCTTTTTGGTTGTTGACATAAGAAATGTATGCCTTATTTTCCTTATGACTAAGATCCTACAACTTCTTAAATTATGTTATTCTAAGACCTCCTTATTCATGTTTTTAAAAAAATCTCACTTAAAGTGAAAATGCTGAAAACCAGAAACAAAATTTCATACTTGTGAAAATAGTGGAAAGTAAAAGTTTTACTGAGAACTTGCCTGGATAGAAATAGAATTAACATTTGTTTAATCTTATATTTAATAACATTTATATTTTAATTAAAACTTTGCATTAATTTCTTAAAATAAACAATGAATGAAAGAAGTATCAATTTTTAGAGGGATCTGGGGAAGAATTTTCCCAATGAAATTTTAAGATAATATTATACTATATTCTTCCTTTTGCATTTAAATTTCACAGCATGAAAATAAAGGTCATTTTTGTAAAAATATTGAAAGGCTTCATTCATTTTCCAAAAGGATTTCCCTAATATTTTGATATTTAAATTATTTTAATATGAAACACCTTCCATATAATTATATTTATAAATTTTTCTCTTCCTTCAATTTTGAACTAATCTAATTTTACTAGATTAGTTATTCATTTATCAGTGGCCCTGTCATGTGAGTCTGTTTGCCAGTAAAATTTACATCACCTTTGTGATATCCCATAGTTTTGCAATTTATTTTACATTAGATCTGAATTTATTCTGCTGACTCTAATTTTAATCAAATTTAAATTTTACTTGTTTTCTGATTATTCTTCTTATAGTCATCTGCTTTTATTTTCTAAATGTGGGAACTTTCTGATTTTCTCAAGGATATTAATTACTACAATTTTTTAAAGACATTTTCTTCCAAATCCCAGGTTCTTCCAGAGTTAGCTGTGCTTCTTTTTATGATTCTAGTTTTTCTCAAATATCTGCTGATGCTTGGTTTTCTATTCATATTTACAAGTGAAGGACTAGATGTATTATTATAGGTCACTACCAAGCAATTCTACCATTCTTCAGGTCTTCTTCCACTAGCATATTTCCTGAAAGTCAGCTCTAATCTCAAATAAGTGGATATTTTAGTGCTTACGGCAGAGAATAGACACATGGTCACTCTTCTGTATACCAGAATAAGGATGGCTCTTCTTTGAGCTGTCAACTGCCATAACAAGAACATTAAACCCTTCCTGGTAGATCAGTCATTTCTTTAGAAGATAGCACCTTGGCGTCTATCTGCATATAAAGGCCAGTATAAGGGTTTTGCAGGCTCCCACAGCTATCCTGCTGACTTTATCAGTTATAAGAAAGGACATCCATCAATAATTATATACATGTCAAAATTATTTAATATATAAATAAGTATAAATTCATACTTTATTTAATTTATATAGATAACTTAAATAATATATATTTACTGTATCAAAATATACATTACATATACTTCTTAATCACATGCACAGACCACTGTGTTTATAAATCTGTTTATAAAATATTGATAGGCATCATATATTTATTTTTTGATAGACAATAAGTAGAAATGAAAATCATTATTTTCTATGTGTACCATGTGGAATAACCTTGCGCACACCCCAGGATGAACACACACAACCTTGGAGACCACTGCAACAGATCATCAATCCTGTTGCTGTATAGTTCTTTTCCTATTTCACCCCTCTGGTCAAAGCATCTCTAACATCTGCTGTAGAATTCTGCACATGCCCTGAGCTCTGGCTCTCACCATAGTGTGTGTTAGTCACTCAGTCATGTCTGACTCTTTGCTACCTCCTCTGTCCATGGGATTTTCTAGGCAAGAATTCTGGAGGGGGTTGCAGTTCCCTTCTCCATGGAATCTTCCTGAACCAAAGATCAAACTCAGGTCTCCTGCACTGCAGGCAGATTCTTTATCTTCTGTAGATTGTCTATTAATATTGTCTCACTTTTCTTCCATCTACTAGAATATGTATCAAAGTTCTGATCTTCTAATGTCTTTCCTATTTTCAGTGAATTTACAGATTTACTATTTTTAATACTTCACTACTAGTATCCAGAAGATTTTCCTAAAAAGAGGATATAAATGTGTGCTGTCTATCATCTTGAACCAGATACCCTATCAAAGATTTTCATTCTTACTTCACAGAATATAGGACTCTGTGTTACATGATAGATATCCAGTAATTTATCCAAATGGAAAATCATTTTTATATCAATTAATATTGGTAATACTCTCAAGTGCACTAGTATTACAACTCTGAATATAACTAACAGACCAAGCCCCTAAGTTGTGATTTACCTGATGTTCACAGATTGTAAATTCTCAATTCAAGTAGCATTAAGGCAAATGTAAGATGGTCGGGAATTCTGTTGGACATAAATAGCTTTAAAATGCAGCATTTCCAGTTTAAGATATTTATTAATGATTTAGACCCATGTTAGTCTCCTCTCTCAGTTACAGCTCCATAATGACAAGCTTCCTTTTTAATGTTCAGGGCCTGCTGTGCCAGTAGTACTTTCAACAAAATACATTTGCTTTAGGCTTTCTGACATGGCGTCACACTGAGATAGACACAATTAACAAGATCTATTTAAATTATGACTCTTTGGTAATTGTTTATTAATGAGATTTTAAAGATTATTTTTGGTATTTCAAAATTTTTCAACCAAGGTTTTTATTTGCTATGTGTTTTCATTTTTAACACCTGAGTATTATCTGTTGGTTCAATTTCTCAATGGCAAACAGAAAATCTCTACCTCCATAAAATGATCAAAGGATCATCAGCAGAATGATGGAGAAGCAATCTTAGTACCATAGGCTTGCAAGAGCAATGGATTAATAAATAAATTTAAGAAACAAACAAATAATTTATTTTTGTTCTTGCTTAGAAAAAAGGAGCACGATATACTTTTTTGCTCTGATTTTAAACTATGCCATCAGTTATCATCATGAACTCAGTAAGCAGTATCACACCATATTATCTACAATAGAAGCAGCATGGGAAGACAAAGAAATGACCATTGGTTTTAAAGACAGCTAAATCTCAGTTTCACCACTTTTAAGATATGTAACTTTGGACAAAGCTTAACCTCTATGAGTCTGAGCTTTTCATGTGTAAAATTGGGGGCTGTAACTATCCCAGAATTGCTCTGGTGGTTACATGGGATAACATATATAAAGTGATATAAAGTGATATAATTACCAGCACAGGGTACACAATGTATTTAAATTAACTCTCTTTTTTATACTTTAATTGGTGTACTTGATGAAAAAAATTTTAAGCCATGCCACCATGTAGAGTTTCCAGGAACTCATGCCAATGCTATATCTATCATGTAAGATTTTACAGTTTTGAAAGTTTGAATTCCTAGATGTCACCTGGAAAAAATGTCTATAATATATCTTCTTGGGAGCCAGAGGAAAAAAATATAAATGATAATAAAATATCATCAGGAAAACATACTACTTACAGGAGGCATAAACACACTGAATGCATTCTGAGGAAACCCAGAGAATAAGGATGTCAAAGTGCCAACCAGAGAAAGATATTTAAAAACACACATATTTAAAAATACTTAGCTCCATCTCAACCATATTGAAATGACACATAGGAGAATTGGAACCCAAAATGTATATTTTTAAAGGTCTCCAGATTATTTTAACGAGTTAAAAGCTACTGAAATAAAGAAGATACTAGTTAGACCTCTATGCTGTAGCTTTCTATCAAGTCAGATTGTCAGACTATTCATATTTAAATAATGCTTTTATAGTTTCATAAAAATACCTCAGTAAACACACGGTTTCAAGTTTTCTCTTTAGTCTTACTCTTAGTCACTACTGAAAAACATAAAAAGACTGTCCTTGTGCTTTTATTTTCTAAGATTATGCAAGACAATATTTCGTTGCCTAATACTTCTTACATGAATGATCGATCACAGCAATACTTCATCCCAAAGATGAAGGCTTTGACAGAATTTGTCTTATCTGAAAATGTGCATTGTTTCTTTTTATTAGAGAATGAGAGTTAGTCCATTAATTTTCCTTTATTTACCTTGATTGCCAAGAAGACAAGTATTTCTTCCACCTCCACACCAACCTCTATCTAGCTTTGGTTGTTGCCAATTTTCATTGGCTGTAATGATTATAGGCTTCCCTGGTGACTCAGACAGTAAAGGGTCTGCCTACAATGAGGGAGACCGGGTTCAATCCCTGAGTCGGGAAGATCTCCTGGAGAATGAAATGGCAACCCACTCCAGTATTCTTGCCTGGAAAATCCCGTGGACCGAGGAACCTGGTAGGCTACATCCATGGGGTGGCAAAGAGTCGGACACGACTGAGCAACTTCACTGAATAATTATTAAGCATCTGTAGCTCTCATTAAAAACCAGTAAAAATATTTTGTGGGGGGACAAGATATGGCAAAAATAAGAAAGTGCATGTAAATGTTGGCACTCCTAAGAATCACACACCTCATGAACTGAATTTTATTGCATAAAATCAGGACGTGGTATTGATTTTTTTAATGGTTCACTCATTTTCCTTATAGCCCACTCCAGTGTTCTTGCCTGGAGAATCCCAGGGATGGGAAAGCCTTTTGGGCTGCTGTCTATGGGGTCGCACAGAGTTGGACATCACTGAAGCGACTTAGCAGCAACAGCAGCAGCATTTTCCTTATAGGCTGCTTAAAAGCAGATGCCCTAATAGAATTTTTGTTAATTTAGGATTTCTGATACCAGAGTCTTATAGAACAGCACTAACATGTTTACCTGAGTCCATGTTCCTTTGCTCTAAAAGCTTCCTTATTAGCAATGTCATTTAAAAAAGAGAGAACTTTAAGACCTAAAGGAATTGCCTTCAGCATATTATGGTGCTAGCAAGTATGCAACCAAGAAAGCTTGGGGACATGGTGTTAAATTCAAGAAAAAAACCGGGCACATTGAGTACTTTTGCATATGGAATCACTAGAAATCATTTAACCTTGCTCTGTATCCAAGACTCCTTGACTACTTTGAAAAGGGTAAACCTGGTTTCATTTGACAGCTGAGGTCATGCTTGCTTATAATACCACCCTTGAAGAATGCCAATGCTACTCTACTACTCTGCTGATTCCTCTCCCTCTCTTGCCCTTCCCTCCCTTTTCTTCTCTCCCCTCACTCCTTCTATTCTAACTCCCTCTCACCTCATCACCATTTCTCTCACTCTCTCACTTCTTTTTCTTTTCCTCTGTACTTTACAAGATGCATCCATCCTTGAATTGGGCTTAACAGAAACTTAAGGATGAAGAGATTCCTAAATAATTGTAAAAGAAAACTTGTAAATTGAAAGTCCTCAAATTTCCCAGAAATAGTTCTGGCTCTCTCTTAGATGTTGGGCCATTGCTGTTTCTCTTCATTGTTACATTTAAATATTTATACCAGAGACAGTTTGCCAAGTTCATAATAAGCACAGAAGAAAATAAATCCATTATGCTCAGGGTGATCAGTTTTACCACAAAGTCTATTATAGGGCAGCTGTTTGTTTTCAGTGTTCATTTTCTTGGATCAGTCAGGTAGACAGCTGTTTTTTAGGGCATTTCTGTTCATTTATGTTCCCTTGAATTGTAAACCTATCATCACATTAAAAAAATTCAGTCTGTAGCTCACAATTCTATCATTAGAAAAATCTTCAGATTATTAATTGAAATAAGTATATATATATATATATATACACATACATACATACATATCACTACATATTTACATATTCTAGGCATTTTAACACATGTGAAAATTTTGCACAATAAATTACTTTAATTCATCAAAACTTAGGTAAAACAAGATTCTGTTTTATATGACTGCAGTGTGTCCTCATAACTCCTGTGCAAAATAAAATATGGTTGCTGACATAACATCATAAAATTATACAGTGTGCTTCACTTTAGGCAAAGTGTGTATTACTGCTGTATGGGTATGGCTAGGCATGTGAATGCCCACCCTCTGATACAAACATCTGATAGTAAGTGGTTTAATACTTTCTTAGGCAGTGTCTGCACAATGCTTAAAATATCTGGTCATTTCAATGAGGAAAATTCAAACTGCTAATTTGGCATCATGCAGTCTAAACAGTGAGGTTGATTGAACTTTTAATTTTGATATGGTTTGTTTAGACTTTGTATAGACAGACTTAGAAGTAATACAAGACATATTTAAGTTTGTTTTTTAACTGGGTGATGTGAAGCAGATTATTTTAACTAAACCAAATAGTAATTTTAATAGAATGTTAAAGGAGAATTATATAGCATAAGTCTCAATGAATACTTGGTGAATAATGTGCTAATTTTGTTTGTTATTCTATTTTATTTTTTAAATGTGGATGATGAAAGGTGTGGGGAAGGATGGCAACCATGCTATTTACACTTTATGAGGAAGGTTAAAAGGCAGAAAATCATTTTTTTAGGTATCTGGATATGTCTCTTTCTGACAAATCAACAGCTGGATAGAATTTATTCCTTGGCCCTCCTTATCATCATATATAAACATTCGCAGTTTAAGGAACACAATCCCCAGTTGTCTCAATCTTAAAAAACAAAATAAAATCCTTCTGTGCATCAAAGTTCAGATATTTCTTACCTCATGACAATATGTGATCTTTTTATTTGATATGCAGTCATATTATGCTATAATTTTGTAAACATTGGGCATTTTCTCATTGCTTTCTCACAGACTTCAGGGTTTGTTGTATTATATTAGGAAGATTAGTCTATCAGTTTTTAAAAGGAGGGAGAATGGGAAGAATATATAATACAAAGAATCTTTTTTCACAGAGTATATGTATATGATAAATTTTATATGTATTAATTATTCAGAACTTGGTCCAGATAATGTGACCTATTAACCAAATAATTTAGGAAAATATTGTAAACTATATTTCACCAATATACTTCTGTCTCAAGCCAAGTGATAAATTTTATAGTCAAGAAAAATTCAAAGGAAAACAACTATTTGTGCATAATAATGTTGCTTTATTTGTTTTTATGTTTTTAATAGTTTGCTCCCTAGGAGAAAAAAAAATAGGTCAGAACATTTAATTCCATCAAAAAGCTAAACATATGTAATCTGTTAAAAGAATGATGTTTTCTATAATAAAAATATAATTTGAACCAATCGGCAAAGTTTCAATTGATTCCAAACTTGAAAGACAAAGAAACTATCCCTAATCACTAAATTCTGTTACTAAGAGAGTCATCATTAGTATGGAAGTACCAATAATGGTTAATTTCAGAAATGAGATATAGTGTGTCACATAAGTTTTATATTTTCTTATTTATTCATTAGTACACATTTTAGCTTTATCATTGATATTGAATGATGGTTTGCTGTCTTTTCTTGTCATCTGTTTTAGGTGTGTAAATCAGGTTCCCTAGGTGGTTCATAAACTCCCTGAGGGCAGTGACCATATCAATGCATCTTTTGTTTCTTCTAGTTCTGTGGTAGACATTCTACATCTACAGAAAAATTTTAAAGTTTAATAAATATTGCTGAATTGAATGACAATGAAATATTTATGGACTATTCTGTTATTTGTACTATTTAAAGAGAGGTATAGCAAATATATAAAATCAAAAACAATAGGTTTAGTTTTGTCAGTAATAAAGCTGATTATTTTTGATTCATAGGCATCAGCTATGACTAAGATAATCCAAAATATCCACTCAAAAATTAATTTCCAATCTCTTCCTACAGCTGCTTTTTGAGATCTGGTGATGAATAATAAAGCAATCTGATTTGTTTCAACTTATTTTCCTTGCTTTTCTTGTGCACTATCTGATAGATATGCTAATGAACAGTGAAATTGCCAAAGAATGAACAGTAGTAAGAAAAGAAAATAGAAGGCATGAATAAATTACCTCCCCCCAAAATAGGGAAGATAGATACCTGAAGATTATTATTACCATTTGAATGGATATTATGCAGTGATGAATTTTATGTTCTATGAGTCTCACCCTGTCCATCAGTTCTCTGAGATAAAAATGCTTAGGGAAAGAACTGACCAAACTTCCATCACACAAAGAATCCATGTAGGGCTGAACATGGAAATAACAGCTGCTTTATAATCAACAATAGTAATGCCATGATTAAGCCTTCTCTTTCATTAAAAAAATTGCAAACATACAAAAGGATGAACATCCTAGAATCAAAGAACTGTAAGTGATTTACAGAAGTCATTTAATATATTGTCCTTCAAGTTTGTGCCGCCCCAAAACAAATACGAACAAATTCTCTTTCTTAAGCATTATATGTGTTACAATTAAAGATATACTAGGGCTTTACTATATAGATTCCCATAGAGGAGCCCTTGATTCTTAAAGATCACTCGTTGCCTCCATATTAGACAAATGAACTACACTCTATTTTTTTAGTCCTCATGTTAGTAAGACCTCTTAGCAGCCTTGAACATGATTGGATAACATCCTTGAAATAAAGTATGCTGTGCTGTGCTAAGTCACTTCAGTCGTGTCCAACTCTTTGCACCCTGTGGAGCCCTGCCAGGCTCCCCTGTCCATGGAATCCTCCAGGCAAGAATTTTGGATTGGTTTGCCATGCCCTCCTCCAGGGGATCTTCCTGACCCAGAGATCAAACTCACCTCTCATGTCTTAAGGTACACAATCCCCAGTTGTCTCAATCTTAAAAAACAAAATAAAATCCTTCTGTGCATCAAAGTTCAGATATTTCTTACCTCATGACAATATGTGATCTTTTTATTTGATATGCAGTCGTATTATGCTATAATTTTGTAAACCTCTCATATCTCTTCGGCAGGTTCTTTACACTAGCGCTACCAGGGAAGCCTGAAAGAGAGTGTACTTCACTCTTAATAGCATCATGCTTCACATAAAATATGGGCTTCCCTTGTGACTCAGCTGGTAAAGAATCTGCCTGCAATGTGGGAGACCTGGGTTCAACCCCTAGGTTAGGAAGATCCCCTGGAGAAGGGAAAGGCTACCCACTCCAGTATTATGACCTGGAGAATTCCATGGGTTTGGAAAGAGTCCATACGACTGAGTGACTTTCACTTTCACATAAAATATAGCTTACAAAGAGTATAATCTGACTCTTCCCTATCTTAAATATGTAACTTTGTACCACTTTTCCCTTGTTCACTACATAGCAGTCACACTGGGCAACTGTTTTCTCAAATACACCAATCAGGGCCTTTGTATATGCTTTGGATATGTTAACACATATAAATCACTCAGCACAGAATACAGCATAGTAAGTTTTAGTAAAAATATGTACGTTTATATTCTTTATTAATATTTAATCCTCAAAAGCCCTATAAAATGAGTCTTATCATTATTATTCTACTTTACAGTCAGAAAAAACTGGTGCACAGAGAGGGTAAGTAACTTGCAAGATCACATAGCTGATAAGTGGTGAAATGGTGGGGCTGAAATAAAAACCCTGCTAGCTCAGCTTCAGAGCTTAGGCTTTTAATCATCAGCCTATAAAATAGGTATTATATTGATCTTTCTTTGTAGACAGAGACTACAAGGCTACAAAGCTAATAAGTAACATTTATAATCAGATATGTTTGATTCAGAAACTTAGGCTTTTTAATTGGAAAGAGAACAGTGAACAATATTAACTAGAAAATTCTGTGTGGCCTACCCTGGTTGCACAAATGGAGTTTAGACAGGAGGAAAGTTATTATTTAATAGCTATATAATAGCTCTGAAGCTAAATAAAGGGCAAATTGTTGGAATGAACCTAAAGTAAGCTGGGTCTTGGTGAGAAAGGAAAAGGAATTGTTTTTAAGAGCTTTCATACTACATCTCACTCCATTCCCACTCCCACTTAAGTGATTGCTTGGGAATTTTGAAAGTAGGAATGAACTTCTACATTTGGAGGAAGGATTAAGGAGCCGATAGGTCTGTTGCTTATTAGCCTGTCTCTGCTTTTATAATCTGCTTCTATAATCCTCAATGAAAGCTACTTAGTTCTAAATAGTTGGCTGGCCATTTGGAAGTCAGAAATAGCATGGCCGTCTCATGTCCTTCTGGAGATTCATGGGATTACTGCTTCCACATTTTTACTACCTTCCCAAAATTTTGCTGAACTGACTGTGAATCTTATTAAAACTTTTGGGATTTACACAGCTCATATCTCATCATCAATATATAAACACACACACATATGCAGAAATACATATGCATATGCAGCAAGCCAAAATAAAATGTAATGTCATCCCAATCTTTCTGATGTGAAGAGCCGACTCATTAGAAAAGATCCTGATGCTCGGAAAAATTGAAGGCAGGAGGAGAAGGGGATGACAGAGGACGAGATGGTTGGATGGCATTACTGACTCAATGAACATGAGTTTGAGCAAGCTCCAGAAGACAGCGAAGGACAGGGAAGCCTGGCATGCTGCAGTCCATGGGGTCACAAAGAGTCAGACATGATTGAGTGACTGAACAACAACAATCTTTCTGTGTCTTAGGGAACATTATAAACAATTTTTTAAAAGTTCTGAGGGTGCATTGTGTTGACTTGAACTTTTATTTCTAAAAACCCACTGGAAGTATTTGAACAGAGAACTAACATTATGTGACTCATGTCTTATTTTTTTAATTGGATGATGATTGCTTTACAATGTTGTGTTGGTTTCTACCACAGCAAAGTGAATCACCCATAAGTATACATATGCTCCCTCCCTCTGTAACTCCCACCCTCCCCATCCCACCCCTTTGGGTCATCACAGAGCACTGAGTTGAGCTTCCTGTGCTATACACCAACTTCCCACTAGTAATCTATTTTACATATGGTAATGTATATGTTTCAGTGATACTCTGTCAATTCGTCCCACCTTCCCCCATCGTGTCCACAAGTCTGTTTATGCCTGCATCTCTATTCTTGCCTGCAAATTTTATGATTTGAATTTTAAAAGAAACACCTCAGCTGGCATGTGGAGAACTTCAGGTAGAGTAAGGGTGCCAGTTAGGGGGCTATTGCAATAATCTAGCTTCTGAATGGCTTGAACTAAATGCTGGCAGTGAAGAAAGTGTAAATTGTTGAATCTGGATACAATTGCTTTATTTACTTAGAAATGTTCAGGAGAGGGAAATAGCAATCCACTCCAGTATTCTTGCCTGGAGAATCCCATGGACTGTAGCCCACTAGGCTCCTCTGTCCATGGGGTCAGACACAAGTGAAGTGGTTTAACACAAAGAATATTTGAAAGAACTATACAATGAATGCATATTTGGTGACCAGCAGCTACACGGTGCTGGAGCACTGAGTGGCTGAGAGGAGATACCCCACATCTAAGGTCAGGAGTGGCAGTCGTGAGAAGATACCCAACATTCAACGAAAGGAACAGCAGCTGTGCATTGCTGGAGCAGCCATGAAGAGATATCCCATGTCCAAGGTAAGAGAAATCCCAGTAAGACGGCAGGCACTAAAAGGACATCAGAGGGCAGACAGACTGAAACCAAAATCACAGAAAATTAATCAATCTGATCACATGGACCACAGCTGTGTCTAATTAAGTGAAACTAAGCCAGGCCATGTAGGGCCACCCAAGACAGATGGGTCATGGTGGAGAGTTCTGACAGAATGTGTTCCACTGGAGAAGGGAATGGCAAACCACTTCAGTATCCTTCTCTTGAGAACACAATGAATAGTATGAAAAGGCAAAAAGATAGGACACTGAAAGATGAACACCTCAGGTCAATAGGTACCCAATATGCTACTGGAGATCAGTGGAGAAATAACTCCAGAAAGAATAAAGGGATGGAGCCAAAGCAAAAACAACACCCAGCTGTGGGTGTCACTGGTGATAGAACCAAGGTCTGATGCTGTGAAGAACAATATTGAATAGGAACCTGGAATGTTAGGTCCAAGAATCAAGGCAAATTGAAAGTGGTCAAACAGGATATAGCAAGAGTGAATGTTGACATTGTAGGAATCAGCGAACTAAGATGGACTGGAATGGGTGAATTTAACTCAGATGACCATTACATCTACTACTGCGGCAGGAATCCCATGGAAGAAATGGAGAAGCCCTCATAGTCAACAAAAGAGTCTGAAATGCAGTACTTGGATACAACCTCAAAATTGACAGAATGATCTCTGTTCATTTCCAAGGCAAACCATTCAATATAAGAGTAATTCAAGTCTGTGGCCCAACCAGTAACCCTGAAGAAGCTGAAGTTGAATGGTTCTATGAAGACCTAGAGGATCTTTTACAAAAAATACCCCAAAAAAGATGTATTTTTCATTATAGGAAACTGGAATGAGAAAGTGGGAAGTAAAGAAACACCTGGAGTAACAGGAAAATTTGGCCTTGGAGTACAGAATGAAGCAGGGCAAAGGCTAATAGAGTTTTGCCAAGAAAACACACTGGTCATAGCAAACACTCACTTCCAACAATACAAGAGAAGACTTTACACATGTACATCACATGATGGTCAACATTGAAATCAGATTGATTATGTTCTTTGCAGCCAAAGATGGAGAAGCTCTATACATTCAGCAAAAACAAGACCAGGAGCTGACTGTGGCTCATATCATGAACTCCTTATTGTCAAATGCAGACTGAAATTGAAGAAAGTGGAGAAAACCACTAGACCATTCAAGTGTGACCTAAATCAAATCCCTTATGATTATACAATGGAAGTGAGAAATAGATTAAAGGAACTAGATCTGATAGACATAGTGCCTGATGAACTATGGATGGAAGTTCGTGACACTGTACAGGAGACAGGGATCAAGACCATCCCCCAAAAAAGAAATGCAGAAAAGCAAAATGGCTGTCTGAAGAGACCTTACAAATAGCTGTGAAAAGAAGAGAAGCAAAAAGCAAAGGAGAGAAAGAAAGATATACCCATTTGAAAGCAGAGGTCCAAAGAATAGCAAGGAGAGATAAGAAAGCCTTCCTCAGCAGTCAATGCAAAGAAATAGAGGAAAACAACAGAATGGGAAAACTAGAGATGTCTTTACGAAAATTAGATATACCAAGGGGAGATTTCATGCAAATATGGGCTCAATAACGGACAGAAATGGTATTGACCTAACAGAAGCAGAAGGTATCAAGAAGAAGTGGCAAGAATATAGAGAAGAACTGTACAAAAAAGAGCTTCATGTCCCAAGTAATCATGATGGTGTGATCACTCAGCTAGAGCCAGACATCTTGGAATGTGAAATCAAGTGGGCCTTAGGAAGCATCAGTACAAACAAAGCTAGTGGAGGTGATGGAATTCTGGATGAGATACTTCAAATTCTGAAAGGTGATGCTATTAAACTGCTGCACTCATCATGTCAGCAAACTTGGAAAACTCTGCAGTGGCCACAGGACTGGAAAAGGTCAGTTTTCATTCCAATCCCAAAGAAAGGCAATGCCAAGAATGCTCGAACTACCACACTATTGTACTCATCTCACAGGCTAGCAAAGTAATGCTCAAAGTTATCCAAGCACTTTAGCAATACGTGAACCGTGAACTTCCAGATGTTCAAGCCGGTTTTAGAAAAGGCAGAGAAACCAGAGATCAAATTACCAACATCCGATGGATCATCGAAAAAGCCTAAGAAAGTCAACATTACTTCCGCAACATTATTGAGTCCCTACCTAAGTTACCCCACTTGTCCATAAATGTACTTTATAGGTTTTCATTTATATTTTTCCATCCAGGTTCTGCACAAGTTTCACATATGGCATTTGACTATAATGTCTCTTTGTTTTCCCCCGATCTAGATAAAGTCCCTTGACTTCCTTCTGTTTCTCAGGACTCTGAATATTTTAAAGAGTACAGATCAGTTGTCCTGCAGAACATTTCAATTCCTCTAATATATAATTATGTTCATGTCAAAATTTTCCTCCTAAAATATATCATGGGTGATACTGTGTACTTCCCACTCATAACATCAAAAGGCATGTAAATGTCAGGCCATTTTAGAACTGGAGAATCTAATCATGAACACTCGGTTAAAGTACTGACTGCTAATTCTCTTCTTTGTAAAGGGGACATTTTCCTCCTTGTAATTCATCAGTACACTTTGTGGTGTTTCTTTTAGACCATGTGAATACATTATTTACTAACAATGAACTGAATAGTTTCACCACCCAATCATGATCTTTTCACAAATTAGTCACTGCACAAGGGGTTACATAAAGGTGATATTCTAATCTTATTGTTCCTTCTACATTTATTACTGTCATCCTTCAGCAAAGAAATTTCATCTCTCTGTCTTCCCCCACCCACTACAATACTTCTGTTATGAATTCATTATTTTTAATTTCAATTTATTGTCCTCATTACTCTTTTGATGCCCAAATTACCTCAAATGTATTCAGCAGGAGCCACTTCACATTGGTTCCTATTTGATATAATTCCATTAGTTTTTTAGTACATCCTTACTTTCTGTCAGATTTTCTTTTTTAAAAAGAAACACAGGATGGTCCACAACTAATAAAAATAACCTATAGGATGAAAGTGGGGGTGGAGGGGTGGAAAGAAAACTTTTTTGAGTATATCTTTTTATATAGTTTTGATTTGTGTGCCATATAAGTGTTTTTAAAATTCAAATAATAAAATTAAATCAAGAAGATGAATGTGTCAGACTGTAAAATTAAAAACAAAATTTAAAATGATTATAATAGCATATCAACTAAATAACATAAGCACACCAAGAAAAAAATTTAAGTGACATTTACATTAATAATCTGGCTGTACACTGATAGGGATATAGTCTAAACACAAAAAATATAAAGAGATCTTGAACTTTACTCATGTTTTTATTTTTATTTTTATTTTTTTAATTTTCTTTACTTTATTGTGTTGGTTTTGCCATACAATTACATGAAACCGCCATGGGTTTACATATGCTCCCCCTCCAGAACCCCCCTCCCTCCTCCCTCCCGATTCCCTCCCCCTGGGACATCTCGGTGCACCAGCCCTGAGCATCAACCCTGGGCTGGTGATTGATTTCACATATGATAATTAACATGTTTCAATGCCATTCTCCCATATCATCCCACCCTTGTCCTCTTCCACAGAGTCCACAAGTCTGTTCTATACATCTGCGTTTCTTTTGCTGTCTCGCATGCAGGGTTCTCGTTACCATCTTTCTAAATTCCATATATATGCGTTAGTATACTGCATTGTTGTTTTTCCTTCTGGCTGACTTCACTCTGGATAATAGACTCCAGTTCCGTCCACCTGAATAGAACTGATTCAAATGAATTTTTTTTTAATGCTGAGTAATATTCCATTGTGTATATGTACCACAGCTTTCTTATCCATTCATCAGTTGATGGGCATCTAGGTTGCTTCCATGTCCTGGCTATTGTAAACAATGAGGCGATGAACATTGGGGTACACGTGTCTCTTTCAATTCTGGTTTCCTCAGTGTGTATGCCCAGCAGTGGGATTGCTGGGTCATATGTTTTAAGAACTCATACTGGTTTATTATTCTGAAATTGTGTATTCTAGGATAGAGAAAATATTTTTATTATTTTTTTAATTTTAATTGGAGGCTAATTACTTTTCAATATTGTAGTAGTTATTGAGAGGCAGGATTCTCACTGTGGAATTAAGGAAATACAAATATGGAATGGGGCGCTTCTTTGCTTTGTTCCCTTAAAAAGCCTAAGAACAAAGTCACCTCAGTAGCAATGAGTAATGTTCTAAAAAGGTCTTAGTGCTTAGATTTCATTCTCCCACTGAAAGGAGCCATGATTTTTTAAAGAAATGGCTGGATCTACATTTGAGACAAGGAAAGCATACAATTCTGGATAAATTTTGAATGTAGAATCTAATAGATTAATTGAAAGTTTGGTTTTATGGAGGTAAGAAAAAAAGTCAGTAGTGACTTCCAGGTTTGGGGTCTGATGAACTGCGTAAGTGAGCTCAGTCATTTACTGAGTTTAGGAACACTGCAAGAGGAACATATTTTGATGGGGAAAGCAAATATTTAGCTTGGCCATGTGAAATAGTCTATGTCCATTATGCCTTCAAGTACACATGTTGTGTGAGCAATAAAATATGTGAGTTCAAGGAAGAAATACAAGTGAAGATATATATATATATATATATATATATATATTTATTTATAAATTATCTGCATATATAAGGTGTTGTCAGCTATCATGCTTTTAATTTTCCATAATAATGTAGAGTAGTCTGCTTGCTCCATTATCATAGAATCCCATTTTAGAGTTCAATACTCTCCTGACTTTACAGACACAGTAAGTGGTTCTAAAAGTTCTCATCTATTTTATTTATTCACTCGGTTTGCTTAGGAACTGGTTTCTCTGATCAATATGTGCTTTCTTTTATTTCTGCTGTTTTCCTTCAGAAGTGTTATGAATCAGTATTTTTTGCTCATTTTCACAAATCAGGGTCTTATTTGATCACATGTAGTAACTAGAGTGGGTTTTCCTAGCACTTGTGAGACTCTGTCTCTAGCTCTGAAATGGAACGAGCCCTGCTGGAGTTGTGACTCAGAATGAGAGCGGGGTATACACCCCTCTTTGGGGAAGGACTTACCTTGAAGCTGTGGAGCCTGTGTACCACTCGGGGCATATTTTGGAGGTAAGGACCCACCCCCACCCCCACCCCCACATATAACCTCTAGAACTTTAAAAACTATAAGCTGTCTCTGCCCTCATGCCTAATCATTTCTGTCTCTAATTTGGGGGTTAGTCCAAATTCTCCTGTGGAAACTCATTTTCCATCAGTCTCTGTTTCAAGTGTGTTGTGTTGTAGTTCCTTGGCCCTGTTTTCACTGTCAATCTGGTCTCATCTAATTCATAATGTGCAGACATTTATCAGAGTTTTGGGTTCATTAATGCCACCTACCCAGTTTTCCAGTAGTTTTATTCATTTATTCTTATTTCATACTTTTGCTGTCATTTTGATAGGACTTAGGGATACACACTGTTAAGAAATTGTTTCAGGAATAATAGTGATAGCTAACATTTATGGAATAGCAATCTCCTCTTATTCCATGGAGCCAAGCTCACCAAACCCTGTGCAACTAAACACTGCAATAACAATAGATAATTCTTATATAGTGCTTACTATCTTCCAGGCACTCTTATAACTGTGTGGCATGTATTAACTCATTTGATCTTGACACAGCCCTAAAAACTAGATACTTCTATTATATTTCCCACATTTTACAAATGAACTGAAGACTCAATATTTTGGTTTTATTCATGAGTTATATGCATGTATTAAATGTAGAGTACTAATTATTAAGTATATCAGAAGTAAGTGAGTGTTAGTCGCTCAGTTGTGCCTGACTCTTTGCGACCCCATGGACTGCAGCCCACCAAGGTCCTCTATCCACAAAACTTTCCAGGTAAGGATACTGGAGTGGGTTGCCATTTGCTTCCCCAGGGGATCTTCCCAACCCAGTGATCGAACCCAGGTCTCCTGCACTACAGGCAGATTCTTTACCGACTGAGCTACAAGGGAAGCCCAAGTATATCATAAAACTCGAGAAAAATAAGCTTTTTAGTTTTTTGTGTTTATTTTTTAAGTTGCTGCCTCATATGGTAATTCTATGTTCAATTTACTGAGAATCAAGAAACTGAGTTTTGTTTCTATACAAGCAAATATTTTGAAAATATTAATTTTATTTTTATTTATTTGACTGCTGAAGGTCTTAGTTGCAGCATGTGAACTCTTGGTTTCAGCATATGGGATCTAGATTCCTGACCAGGGGTTGAACCAGAGCTCCCTGGACATGGGTCCCCTGCATTGAGAGTATGGGGTCTTACCCACTGGACCACCAGTTCAGTTCAGTGCAGTCAATCAGTCGAGTCTGACTCTTTGCGACCCCATGAATCGCTGAACACCAGCCCTCCCTGTCCATCACCAATTGCCGGAGTCCACCCAAACCCATGTCAATTGAGTTGGTGATGCCATCTAATCATATCATCCTCTGTCATCCCCTTCTCCTCCTGTCCTCAATCTTTTCCAGCATCAGGGTTTTTTCAAATAAGTCTGCTCTTCGCATCAGGTGGTCAAAGTATTGGAGTTTCAGTTTCAATATCAGTCCTTCCAATGAACACCCAGGACTGATCTCCTTTGCGATGGACTGGTTAGATCTCCTTGCAGTCCAAGTGAATCTCAAGCGTCCTCTCCAACACCACAGTTCAAAAGCATCAATTCGTCAGCTCTCAGCTTTCTTTATAGTCCAACTCTCATATTCGTATATGATTACTGGAAAAACCATAGCCTTGACTAGACGGACCTTTGTTGGTCAAGTAATGCCTCTGCTTTTTAATATGCTGTTTAGGTTGGTCATAACTTTCCTTCCAAGGAGTAAGAGTCTTTTAATTTCATGGCTGCAATCACCATCTGCAGTGATTTTGGAGCCCATAAAAATAAAGTCAGCCACTGTTTCCTGATCTATCTGCCATGAAGTGATGGGACCGGATGCCATGATCTTAGTTTTCTGAATGTTGAGCTTTAAGCCAACTTTTTCACTCTCCTCTTTCACTTTCATTAAGAGGCTCTTTAGTTCTTCTTCACTTTCTGCCATAAGGGTGGTGTCGTCTGCATATCTGAGATTATTGATATTTCTCCTGGTGATCATGATTCCAGCTCATGCTTCCTCTAGCCCAGCTTTCTCAGAATGTACTCTACATATAAGTTAAATAAGCAGGGTGACAATATACAGCCTTGACATACTCCTTTTCCTATTTGGAAACACTCTGTTGTTCCATGTCCAGTTCTAACTGTTGCTTCTTGACCAACATACAAGTTTCTCAAGAGACAGGTCAGGTGATCTGGTATTCCCATCTTTTTCAGAATTTTCCACAGTTAATTGCGATCCACAGTGACAAAGGCTTTGGCATAGTTAATAAAGCAGAAAGAAATGGTTTTTCTGAAATTCTCTTGCTTTTTAGATGATCCATCGGATGCTGGATATTCGATCTCTGGCTCTTCTGCCATTTTAAAAACCAGGTTGAACATATGAAAGTTCACGTTTCACGTATTGCTAAAGCCTGGCTTGGATAACTTTGAGCATTACTTTACTAGCATGTGAGATGAGTGCAACTGTGTGGTAGTTCGTGCATTCTTGGCATTGCCTTTCTTTGGGATTGGAATGAAAACTGACCTTTTCCAGTCCTGTGGCCACTGCTGAGTTTTCCAAGTTTGCTGACATAATGAGTGCAGCACTTTCACAGCATCATCTTTCAGGATTTGAAGTATCTCATCCAGAATTCCATCACCTCCACTAGCTTTTTTTGAAGTGATTTTTCCTAAGGCCAATTTGACTTCACATTCCAGGATGTCTGGCTCTAGGTGAGTGATCATACCATCATGATTATCTGGGTCATGAAGCTCTTTTTTGTACAGTTCTTCTCTGTATTCTTGCCACCTCTTCTTAATATTTTCTATGTCTGTTAGGTCAATACCATTTCTGTCCTTTATTTGAGCCCATCTTTGCATGAAATATTCCCTTGGTATCTCTAATATTCTTGAAGAGATCACTAGTCTTTGCCATTCTATTGTTTCCCTCTATTTCTTTGCATTGATTGCTGAGGAAGGCTTTCTTATCTGTCCTTGCTATTCTTTGGACCTCTGCTTTCAAATGGGTATATCTTTCTTTTTCTCCTTTGCTTTTTGCTTCTCTTCTTTTCACAGCTATTTGTAAGGTCTCTTCAGACAGCCATTTTGCTTTTTTGCATTTCTTTTTTGGGGGATGGTCTTGATCCCTGTCTCCTGTACAATGTCACGAACTTCCATCCATAGTTCATCAGGCACTATGTCTATCAGATCTAGTTCCTTTAATCTATTTCTCACTTCCACTGTATAATCATAAGGGATTTGATTTAGGTCACACCTGAATGGTCTAGTGGTTTTCTCCACTTTCTTCAATTTCAGTCTGCATTTGACAATAAGGAGTTCATGATATGAGCCACAGTCAGCTCCTGGTCTTGTTTTTGCTGAATGTATAGAGCTTCTCCATCTTTGGCTGCAAAGAATATGATCAATTTGATTTCATTGTCGACCATCTGGTGATGTCCATGTGTAGAGTCTTCTCTTGTGTTATTGGAAGTGGGTGTTTGCTATGACCAGTGCATTCTCTTGGCAAAACTCTATTAGCCTTTGCCCTGCTTCATTCTGTACTCCAAGGCCAAATTTTCCTGTTACTCCAGGTGTTTCTTTACTTCCCACTTTTGCATTCCAGTCCCCTATAATGAAAAGGACATTTTGGGGGGGTGTTAGTTCTAGAAGGTATTGTATTTCTTCATAAAACCATTCAACTTCAGCTTCTTCAGGGTTACTGGTTGGGCCACACAGTTGAATTACCATGATATTGAATTGTTTGCCTTGGAAATGAACAGAGATCATTCTGTCAGTTTTGAGATTGCATCCAAGTACTGCATTTTGGACTCTTTTGTTGACCATGATGGCTACTCCATTTCTTCTAAGGGACTCCTGCCCACATAGTAGATGTAATGGTCATCTGAGTTAAATTCACCCATTCCAGTCCATCTTAGTTCGCTGATTCCTAGAATGTCAATATTCACTCTTGCTATATCCTGTTTGACCACTTCCAATTTGCCTTGATTCTTGGACCTAACATTCCAGGTTCCTATTCAATATTGCCCTTACAGCATCAGACCTTGGTTCTATCACCAGTGACACCCACAGCTGGGTGTTGTTTTTGCTTTGGCTCCATCCCTTTATTCTTTCTGGAGTTATTTCTCCACTGATCTCTAGTAGCATATTGGGCACCTACCGACCTGGGGAGTTAATCTTTCAGTGTCCTATCCTTTTGCCTTTTCATACTATTCATGGGGTTCTCAACACAAGAATCCTGAAATGGTTTGCCATTCCCTTCTCCAGTGGACCACATTCTGTCAGACCTCTCCAGCATGACCCGTCCATCTTGGGTGGCCCTATACATCATGGCTCAGTTTCATTAAGTTAGACAAGGCTGTGGTCCCTGTGATCAGATTGGCTAGTTGTCTGTGATTGTGGTTTCAGGCTTCTGCTCTCTGAGACGGCATCAGAGGACCACCAGGGAAGTCCCCAAAATAAGTTCTTTTTTAAAAAAAGATTTAAATTAAATACATCTTACTACATTCCAGCTGATCATCTTCACTGGGCCCTGAAATGCCTTCAAACCAAATAGAAACCCAAGGGAATGTGTGTGTGTGTGTGTGTGTGTGTGTGTGTGTGTGTGTCTTTCTGTGTGTTCCCATCTTTCCCTTATCACCCCCATCCTCAGCAGCTTGCAGCTAACTCCCTCTTATACACCCAGCCTGGTCAAAGCGTTTCTCCCAAACTCTGCCTTTCCTCCCCTCCAACACTTCTTTTTGCAGTCTATTTCATCCTACTTTGATGATAATATACACCCCTACTCCACTGCTACTAACTCAGACCCTACATTCTTTCAAGCCAAGTGTGCAGCCTTACACCCTCAGAACCGACTGATAGACTGCATAACCCCCAGCCTCAGAGGTGAGCATCCCTCCCCATTTCTTAGGTCTGTCAAGGCTGGGGTCCAGGCCAGGCCTACTTCAGGCTGCATCTCTTCCAGGGAATGGGGGAAGTTTCCTCCACGTTCACTTGAGTCCTGACTGGGGCCTTGTTGGCATTATCCAGCATTGGAGACTAGAGGAAGAAGCTATACGGCATGCTCTGTTTTGACATAGTGACAGTGTAGGCCAAGCACTCTTCCCCAGTGAGTGACTAGAGAGAGTCCTGGCATCTCAACTCTCTTTCTGTAAGTCTCTCAGTCTGTTCCCAGATAGTGGACCTAGAAAAGCAAAATAACTGGTAATTGTGACTCTCAGGCCTTTCAGACTAAGTCATATACTGGAATGGCTCTTCACAGGACTTGTTCCTAATGACATACCTTGACAATCTCCAAAAACATATGCATATTAAAAAATCTGGAGTATCCAGGTTAGCCTTCCAAGATAACGGTTTTGAATGGGCTAACATTGTATGTCACTTGTATGTTTAAATTCTGGAGTGTTCTTTAAGAAATCCACACTCATTACTTTATGGTGTTATGAGGAGGAATCAATGGTTGGTTGGGTGTATTAATTAGTCAAGAACTAATGGCTTAGTGGCTACCAATAGCATTTCATTCATTGGTCACATCAAAAGAACACTTGTCAGACACCAGCTCTCAGAAGATAAGCACAGCACCAGAATGAATGCCAAGGTGAACAAATATTTCATGGATGTCACTAGCTTACTGACTGGCTGGCTGCCTGCTTTTCCCTGGATTCCTTTTTCACCTAGGAAATTTTTAAAAATGAAACAGCCAGAGTTAAACAGACTCAAATTGTAACTACTCAAATGTGTGGAACTACTGAATATGTTTAATGTTGCCACAGGGTCACAGTTATGTACAGAGCATCCTTTGTTTACACCCTTATCCCCTAAAACCAGAACTGCATAAATATAATTTTTATTTTTATTCTAGAAGTAGAAAATATAATCAATGAAATAGTATACAGAAAAGAGGGTGAAGATTGAAAACCAAACCAAACAAATCAATAATTCCCTGTGCTAACTGTCAATCAGTTCTTAAATTCTACTCTTCTTGCATCCTTGAGCCAAAAAATAACTCCCAGTGCAGGAAACTAAAGATTTTACTTTTTCCTTTTATTTTCTGATGCTGTATTTTTCTGTTTCTGGGCCAGAATCATTGACTGAAAACACTGAAGGACAGCCATCACAATCCTTCCATCCACTAAGCTGCTCTTCCCTCGGATACCCAATGGTTCTTCATTAGTTTATTAGTTTCCTAGGGCCGCCATAACAAAGTATCACAAACTAAGTGACTTATAAGAGAAATTTATTGCCTCACAGTCTTGGAAGCTAGACGTCTGAAATTAAGTTTTTGGCTCCTTCTGAAACCTGTAGATAAAGGATCCTCCCTTTCTTCTTCTAACTTCTGTAAACCCTAGAAGCCTCTTAGCTTCAGAAGCTTATTATCAATCTCTGCCTCCATCTCCATCTCAGTCTCTGCCTTCATATCCTTCAAAAATAACTTTTTCACATGGCTTTTCCTCTATGTGTGTCTGATTTTTTTCTTTTTATAAGGACATCAGTCACACTGGGTATACCCTAATGAATTTGCTTTAACTTGATTACCTATGCAAAGACCCTACCTACAAATAAAGTTACATTCTGTGTATGGGTGGGTTAGGACTTTAGTACAGCAAACTTCATTTTATTGAGCTTTGCAGATACTATGTTTTTTATTGTGTTTCTGGCAACCCTGCACCAAGCAAGCGTATCAACACTAGTTTGCAAACAGCATTTGCTCACTTTGTGTCTGTGTGTCATATTTTGGTAATTTTGCAATATTTCAAACTTTTTCATTTATTATTTTAATTGTCATGGTGCTCTGTGACCAGTGATCTTTGGTGTTCCTGCTATCACTTGCTGAAAGCTCAGATGATGGTTAGTATTTTCAGCTGTAATTTTTTAATTAAGGTATGTACATTATTTTTTAAGACACAATGCTATTACCCAGTTAATAGACTACAATATAGTGTAAACATAACTTTTACATGCACTGGGAAACCAAGAAATTCATGTAACTCGCCTTATTGTGAAATTCATTTTATTGCAGTGGTCTGCAAACAATATCTCCAAGGTATGCCTATACGTCTTTTTTTGAAGGGAGACACAGTTCCACACACAACAAGTGGTACCACCAGGTTCCCTTCACCATTCACACCATACTTATCAAAGTCCCTTCTACAGCATGATGTCCATCACTGAGTCCTCTACTACACAGAGGTTTAACCCATACAATGGACTGATGCCCAATCCCCTTTACTCTGAACATTACATATTTATTTTAGTCTGGACACTACATATTTATCAGTACAGGCAAGAGTGGTATTGACTTATCTTTATCAGTTTGTGTTTTTGAATCCAAGATCTTTTACACAGATTACTGTCAGGCTAGGCCCCTTCCGCCAAAATATATGATGTTCATTTTTTTATTCTTTTTAATTTTTTTACGTTTTTCCTTGTGAAATTGTCTTTTATTGTTATTTTTGTCTTTAATTTTTAGTCCATCACTCTAACCCCTGAAAAAAAGTGATGAAAGTGCTAGTCGTTCAGTAGTGGCTGACTCTTTACAACCCCATGGACTATAGCCCACCAGGTTCCTCTGTTCATGAAATTCTCCAGGCAAGAATACTGGAGTGGGTTGCCATGCCCTCCTCCAGGGGATCTTCCTGATCCAGGGATTGAACCCAGGTCTCCTGCATTGCAGGCAGATTCTTTACCATCTGAGACACCAGATGTGACTAGCCCCTGAAGTTACACATAAATATTGTATGTATAAAAATATCTTTTTCATCACTTAATCAGAGGATTTTTGAGAGCTTTGTGAATATTCAGTCTATCATTTAGCATCTAGTTACCACTCCAGGTTTGTGTTACCTGCAGATTAGATAAGCTGGATTCTGTTTGCTCACTGAAATTATGATACAAGTGTTGACCAAAATAAGACCAAATTCAGAATCTGGCAACATGGGAGGAGACCCCTCCATAAACTGACACTGATCCATTGATCAGCAGATATGAAGAGGAGTACAAATTTACCTTATTCTACTACCAAGCATTCATCATGGCAACCATTTCATAAACACCTTTAAAGCAGCAACATGTTCCAGTCATTGTGTTAGCTATTCAGAGGCACCTTATTGTGAAGGAAGACAAAAATAGCACAGTAAATGTGAACAAACCCGACAAATGCAGTAAGATACAAGCAAGACAACAGATTTTTAGAGGTGGGATATGAGAGTGAAGGGAAACAAAAGTGAAGACTTGAGAAACAATCAAAATTATCTTTTAGTATTTTGGACAGTAATCTTTTCAAAAAACAATGTACATCTCTTGCCTCATTCTCTTCACCTAATGATCACTTCATTGCTTACAACCAGTTTCCCGCTCTTGACAACTCCAGTGGATATGTCTTAAAGGAGATCTTGAAGTATCTCTTTTTTATATTTGAGATATTTACAGCTAAACTTATCCTTCGTTATCTAACCTCCTCTTTCATTAACCTCTTAAACTCTTGGTTCTCTTCCCACTTCTGTGACCACATCTTACATGTTTGCTTTGTTGCCTGATATTTCTCCTTAACATGGGCATTGACATGTTCTACCCTCAATTTTCTCTAAAGCTGATGTTATAAAATAAAAGATGGCAGGAAACCTATAGATCATCTTCAATCTCCTCATGAAGGAGAAATAACTTCCCCAGCCAATCTTTCAATTAGAAAAAATCTGTTTCCTCTTTTGCATATTAAACTATTATACACTGCACAACTCTACTCTCCCTTCTTCAGATGAATGTGAATCATTCACAGGCCTCAATTTATACATATATGGAAATTACTTTCCAAAATTTGTCTCTAGTCTATGTCTTTACAGCATCCAGTCTCACATTTCTGTCCCATGGGAAGTTCTTATGCATCATGTCTTAATCCCCAAGTGTCTTAGTATTTAAAGACTTTTCAGGCTGCTATAACAACATAGTTCACACATGTTAGCTCATAAAGAACAGAAATTAGTTTCTTAAAGTTCTGGAGTCTTCGAATCTAAGATCAGGGTGCATGGTCAGGTTCTGGTGAAGGTCCTCTTCTAGGTTCCAGGCTGCCAACTTATTTCTGTGTCCATGGTGGAAGGGGCAAGGGATCTTTCTAAGGCAGGAGTCCCCAAACCCCAAGCCATGGATCAGTATCAGTCCATGGCCTTAGGAACCCAGCAGCATAGCAGGAGGTAAGTGGCAGACTAGCAGTAAAACTTTATCTGTATTTACAGCCACTCCCCATCACTTACATTACTGCCTGAGCTCTGCTTCCTGTCAGACCAGAGGTGGCCTAAGAAATGTAATGCATTTGAATCATCTGGAAGCCACTCCCCACTCCTGGCCCTCCATGGAAAAATTGTCTTCCATGAACTTGGTCCCTGGTGCCAACAAGGTTGGGGACTACTGCCCTAAGGTTTTATTTATAAGGGAACTAATTCCATTCATGAGGCTCCTGCCCTCATGACTAATCAGCTCCCAAAGGCCCACCTCCTAATACCATCATGTCGGGGATTAGGATATTAACAAATGGATTTTAAGGGACATAAATATTCAGACCATAGCATTAAGTTTAGTAGTCCTTTTGAAGAACCTATCTTTGTCTACAGAGAACTGACTAAAGCTGCCAATTAATCAGGAACAAAGCTTGAAATTATTTTGAATTATTTAATCTCCCTTATTTCCTATATCTAGGCATCATTGTTCCTTATCTTTATCTGGATGATTCTTAACCTGAATTTTAAAAGCCCATGGATAATAGAAATGGAAATGATAAGTATATATTTTCACTAACTTCTAGTTGAGCATTTTCTTCAATAATGAATGTAAGTGGCTTCTCTTTAGTATTTCAAATATCTAATTAGTCCACAAAATCTGCCAGTGCTTTCCTCAGGCCATTATTGCTATAATATGGGTTTACAAATGTCTGTTCAATCTTCTGCATTCACTTCTTTTGGATATAGATGCAATATTGGAATTGCATGATTATAATTCTATATTTAATTTTTTTAGGAAATGCCATAATGCTTTCCACAGTGGCTGCGCTATTTTACATTCTCACCAGCAGTGTACAAGAGTTCCAACTTTTCCACATTTTTACACACATTTGTTATTTTTTGTTTTCCCTTTATTTTTTTTTTTTTTTACTTTGGAATAATAGCCATGCTAATGGGTGTGAATTGGTGTCACACTGTGGTTTTCATTTGCATTTCTATAATGATTAGTGCTACTGAGCATATTTCATGTGTTTTTGACCATGTGTATATCTTCTTTGGAGAATGTTTATTCAAGTCATTTGTTTACTTCTGATAAATTTTTTTAAGTACCGATTTATAGGTACTAAATATCAATCTCATTTTGAAATGGGATATTAATCCCATTTCAGATACATGATCTGCAAATACCTGCTCATTTCATGGTTTACTTTTTAACTCTGTTGATAGTGTATTTTGATGCATGGAAGCTTTTGATGAATTTCAACCAATTTTTTTCTTTTAGTGACTGCCGGGAGCCGTCAGGATGCCCCCTCACTCAGATGACAAAGTCACGAGACTGAGAAGGAAACTGCAAAGTGGATTTTCCTTTGGGGCATCCTAAGGCAAGGCCCCTTCTGGTATTTTTCTTGGGAAGTTCTGTTTATGCTCATCTGTTTATGTTTTAGCTCATCTCAGATCAGTCCCAGTTAGAAAAAAAATTCATCCTGAGATAATTCCCTCAAACCTTATTTCCCTCAGGGGATCCGGGAAGGCAGATTCCCTTTCCCGAGGACTAAGGAGGAATAAGGGACATTTAAATAGATTACTATACCTCCTACTAATTACTGGGGGGTTTACCAAGAGTTCTCTGGGGGTCATGGCAAAGCCACCACCAGAAGGGCTCGTACTTGGGTCACCTTTCCACATCCCACTCCCCCGACCACTCCACGGAGGAGGCTCCCTTCCTTGAAAAAACCAGACTGGAATGGGACTTGGGAATGCTCATAACTGTGGCCAGCAGAGTTGGAGACACTGATTGCTTTAGGGTAGTGTAGACATAGGAATTCCTTTTAGTAGTCGTGAGGTTAATAGGGTTTCATTGTTAAAGCAGTGCTGCTAAACTGTCTCTTTGTCTTCTTTTCTCTTTCCTTGTAAAAACCAAAATAGGTTAATAGAATAAAACAGTTTCAAGCTTAAGCCCCTCCTTCTAGCTTCTACATAGTTGCACCTTGTCAGGGAACACTGGGCAGGAGGCTTCCTGTGTGCTGTTTTGTGATGTCCCTTATCAATCCCTGAATATTCAGAGATGAGTGGAGAGGCACACCTTTCCCGGGGACAAAAGAAATGCATACATTCTTAAAGTAAAGTAACCATTTACAGCCTTCTTCCCTCTCTGATATGGAAAGTGAGTTTTTACAACCCCCTCTCTTTGAGATAGATTCTAGCCCTATGTTTCCTGGATAAGTTGCAAGATTTTTATCTTTGCTGAAAAGGCTATCTTGTAAGACAGTGTATATATGCCCACATTATGCTGAATAAAAAGTGTGCTAGAGACATTCAAATGGTAAACATACTATTGTTAAGTATAATTATGCAGAAATCCGACCTTTTGCAAGGAAAATGAGCTTACCGTTAAAGTTGTTGATGGTAGGCAAATAGTTGTGATGTAATGGGGATGTTTTTTGGCTATAAAACTGTGAACTAACAAAAATAAAGTGAGAGACTTCTCCATCGCCTTTTGGAGAGACTTTTCCATCAACTCACAAAACTAACAGCAATAAAGAGAGACTGCTTCATCACCACACATCGACTCAGCTCAGTTCTTCCACCGACGCCACTCATCCCTCAAGACCCCCGGACCCTGCCGAGGCTGGACCCCAGCAAGTGACTGTATTTTGGTGTCATATCTGTGAAATTATTGCCAAATCTAATGGCATGAAGCTTTTCTGCTGCTTTTTTCTAAGAGCTTTATAGTTTCAGCTGTTACATATATGTCTTTGATCCATTTTCAGTTAATTTTTGTATATGGCATGTATCCTATTTCATTCTTTTATACATGGATATCAATTTTCCCAGTACAATTTGTTAAAGAGACTATCTTTCCCCAGTGATTGGTGTTAACACTCTTGTTGAAAATCATTTGACCATATTCGTGGGCTGTGTATTCTATTCCATTGGTCCAAATATCTATCTTTAATATAGTACCACTGTTTTAATTATGGTAACTCTGTAGCAAGCTCTGAAATCAGGATGTAAGAGACCTCCAACTCTGTTTTTCCTTTTCAAGATTGGTTTGGCTATTTGGGGTCCCTTGAGATTCCATCTGAGATTTAGAATGAAATTTTCTATTTCTGCAAAAACAGTCCTTCAGATTTTGAGAGGGATTGCATTAAATGTGTAAGTCACTTTGGGTAGTGTTGACATCTTAACAATATTTTCTTCCAATCCATGCACACAAATGTTTTTCCATTTATTTGTATCTTTGAAATTTCTTTTGGCCAAATTTTGCAGTTTTTTAGTTTTTAGTTCATAAGATTTTACCTCCCTGGTTAAGTTTATTCCTATTTTTTATTCTTTTTTGATGTTATTATAAATAGAATTATTTCTTAATTTCATTGTTGGATTATTCATTATTAGTGTATAGAAATGGAACCTGATTTTTAGTGTAGATTTTTATATTCTGCTACTTTGCAGAATTCATTTATTAGTTCTGGCAGGTTTTTGCAGAATCTTTATTGAGTTTTGTACATATAAGATCATGTCATCTACAAATAGAGATAATACTTCTACCATTCTAATTTAGATGCCTCTGCAGGTAACTTTCAGGGAAAGTCTTCATCATTAATTTCTAGATATTATTCTCAAATATCTTGAATACCTCTTTGTGGTAATGTGCCTACATTTGCTTCCACACTGCTTTCCCACATTTATTTTCATTATCAATGTCTCATTCATTGAAGAAATATGTGGACTTAAAAGCCTACTATGTGCCAGACGCTGGGACTCTGGGATAAATTAGGGTCCTCTCTCCTCTTCTGGAATCTACTGCACACATTCACTCCCTAGAGAACAGCAGCACAAAATTTGAACAATATAATCTTGCAGAACCTCAAGACACTAAGTTTTTCATGATTATTGTGTGATTGACAGTCAGCTTTTGTTTACACTTGAATAATAGAAATACAGTTTTATTTATTGTAAGAATGGCTTCCTGGTTATATCTAATTTTGGCGCTACAACATTACCAGTAATTTCATTTGTTAAACACAAACTGTATACTTGAAATGGATGCATTATTATACCTCAATAAAGTTGAAGAAAAAACTTATTCTCAATAAATAGGGCCCCTTAAAGTGAAGAATGGTGCATTCTAGAATCCTACTTAGACTGAATAATTCAAGCTAAAGCTTATTTGCATTAGTAAGAAAGACTGAATTATAGCAATTTCAAATGAAATATATGTATATATACATATATAGATACATATAGCTATATACATATAGCTTTAGGTACATATACCAAACTGTTTTTATTAAAAATATTTATAATCCCTATAAAATCTTAGTTCAAGAAGCAGACAAGATTCAGCTAGGATTGACCTGTTTACTTGCAAATTAATGATCCACTTAAGACAACTGACTTTTATTTCAAGTAAATAATTTTCTTTATGTTTTATTTATGCTTTTAGTTTGGTAAAACAGGGTCCTCATTATTGAAACACAATAGTAATTGATCTATTGAGATCAATTGAGATCTATGATTAGATTAGTAATTGAGTCTATGGTCTAAACTGACCTAATAAAATTAAAAAGCTCAAGTGCTGAATTCACCACTTGCCAGCTATTTGATCTTGAGCAATTTATTTACCTTGCTGTGTCTCCATTGCTTTCCTTCTTGAATCAGGAAAATGATAGCATCTACTTAACTAGGTCTTTGAGTTAACTAAGGGAAGGGATGAATGTGAAGCACTTACACAATAGTGACCAATACATAGCAAGTACTCAGTGAATACTAACTGTTATGTCTGATGATTTCCCAGCTTTTTGAGATTTTCCAGCTTTTTGAGAGTAATTATTTGAGACTTACTTTTGGTTCTGTCCAGAGAGAGGAGACTGAATATAGTTTAATAATTTATTGTGCAAATAGCTTGAGTTGTTTTAGATACTTTTTCAGTCCATAGAATAATGAAAAATTCAAAGATTATCAACTTTGTACTTATTTTCCCCTCAGTTATTTGTTAAATATGTGGTGTATTAGTTTTGAAAATTAAGATTGTCTTATCTCTTTATCACTTGAACAATGTGGTTAAGACATTCAACCAATTATCTCCATTTTGTTGCCTATCACATCAATTTTTTTAACTGATGATCAAACTGGATTTGCTCTACTAAAATACCTAAATAACTAGACTCAGTCTAGTTACTACCTTTGGCCTTTGGAAAGAACCAAAGTGATAGACAAGTTGGACTTCTCTGGTGTCTCCGAATTCCATGGTGGGTCAGAGAGTAAAGAATCTGCCTGCGAACCTCTGGGTGGGAAAGAGCCCCTGGAGGAGGGCATGGCTACCCACTCCATTATTCTTGCCTGGAGAATCCCATGGACAGAGGAGCCTGGTGGGCTACAGTCCATTGAGTTGCAAAGAGTTGGGATATAACTGAGCAACTAATGGTTTCACTTTCAATATGATAGACAAATTTCTTTGATAGGCATCGAAAGATCATATTTCCTCTTAAGTTTTAGTTACTTAGCTTAAAATGAGCAAAATTCAAATCAAAACATCACCTTTATAATTCAAAATGTGTTTCTGGCTCAGAGACTGGGCATTTCTATGAATCTTCAGAGTCACAGTTTCCCAGAATGTTAGAGCTAGAAGCAACCTTAGGGTTCATCTAGACTAACTTTCATTTATGTTTTGAAACACTGAGATCTACAGAGGCCAAGAGCAAGTCCTAGAGAAAATTTATGTCTCCCAAGAGTCAATTTTTAAAACATCTCTACCTTTATAAGTCTTTGATTAGGAAGCTGGAAAACATATGTGTGTTTATGCATGTATGTCTGTTTTGTCTTCATAATCATTTTATAGGTTTCTCAAATGCTCATGACTCTAGTATCTAGCGCAGTTGGCTCCTAAATTGTATTAAATTCTGTATAAGTCCCTCATTCCCAGGATTCACTTTTAGTCATTATGTCACTATTTGGGTTCCTCAGTCAACAGTAGATTACAAGTACCAAATTTGAAGGGAATGAAGAGGCTGCCAGACCTGCTGAACCAATTCAATGATAAAGTGACAACTGACAACTTGATAGGAAAGAAGACAAAAAACCAAAATCAAGCCCCCCAAAAAACAAACCTGAAACTAAATCAAATGAATTACTTAAAAACTCTAGTCCATTAAGTGAAGGACAACTGTGGATTTGTACTATAGCCTAAAGTCGGGTAGGTTGATTCCTCCAGCTCCATTCTTCTTTATCAAGATTGCTTTGGCTATACGAGGTTTTTTGTATTTCCATACGAATTGTGAAATTATTTGTTCTAATTCTCTGAAAAAGACCTCTGGTAGCTTGATAGGAATTGCATTGAATCTATAGATTGCTTTGGGTAGTATACTCATTTTCACTATATTGATTCTTCCAATCCACGAACATGGCACATTTCTCCACCTATTTGTGCCCTCTTTGATTTCTTTCATCAGTGTTTTATAGTTTTCTATATACAAGTCTTGTTTCTTTAGGTAGAAATACTCCTAAGTATTTTATTCTTTTTGTTTCAATGGTGAATGGAATTGTTTCCTTAATTTCTCTTTCTGTTTTCTCATTGTTAGTGTATAGGAATGCCAGGGATTTCTGTGTGTTGATTTTGTATCCTGAAACTTTACTATATTCACTGATTAGCCCTAGTAATTTTCTGATAGAGTCTTTAGGGTTTTCTATGTAGAGGATCATGTCATCTGCAAACAGAGAGAGTTTTACTTCTTCTTTTCCAATCTGGATCCCATTTATTTCTTTATCTGCTCTGATTGCTGTGGCCAAAACTTCCAAAACTATGTTGAATAGTAGTGGTGAGAGTGGGCACCCTTGTCTTGTTCCTGACTTCAGGGGAAATGCTTTCAGTTTTTCACCATTGAGGATAATGTTTGCTGTGGGTTTGTCATGTATAGCTTTTATTATGCTGAGGTATGTTCCTTCTATTCCTCCTTTTTGGAGGGTACAGTCATTAAGACAGTATGGTACTGGCACAAAGACAGAAATATCGATCAATGGAACAGAATAGAAAGCCCAGAGATAAATCCACGCATCTATAGACACCTTATCTTTGACAAAGGAGGCAAGAATATACAAGGTAGAAAAGGCAATCTCTTTAACAAGTGGTGCTGGGAAAACTGGAAAGCCACTTGTAAAAGAATGAAACTAGAACACTTTCTAACACCATACACAAAAATAAATTCAAATGGATCAAAGATCTAAGCATAAGACCAGAAACTATAAAACTCCTAGAGGATAACATAGGCAAAACTCTCTCCAACATAAACCAAAGCGGGATCCTCCATGACCCACCTCCCAGAATATTGGAAATAAAAGCACGAATAAACAAATGGGACCTAATTAAAATTAAAAGCTTCTGCAGCACAGCAAAGGAAACTATAAGCAAGGTGAAAAGACAGCCTTCAGAATGGGAGAAAATAATAGCCAATGAAGGAATGGACAAACAATTAATCTCAAAAATATACAAGCAACTCCTGCAGCTCCATTCGAGAAAAATAAATGACCCAGTCAAAAAGTGGGCCAACGAACTTAACAGACATTTCTCTAAAGAAGACATAAAAATGGCTAACAAACACATGAAAAGATGCTCAACATCACTCATTATCAGAGAAATGCAAATCAAAACCACAATGAGGTACCACTTTACACCAGTCAGAATGGCTGCAATCCAAAAATCTACAAGCAATAAATGCTGGAGAGGATGTGGAGAAAAGGGAACCCTCCTACACTGTTGGTGTGAATGCAAACTAGTACAGCCACTATGGAAAACAGTGTGGAGGTTCCTTAAAAACTGCAAATAGACCTGCCATATGACCCAGCAATCCCACTGCTGGGCATACACACCGAGGAAACCAGAATTGAAAGAGACATGTGTACCCCAATGTTCATCGCCACACTGTTTACAATAGCCAGGACATGGAAGCAACCTAGATGCCCATCAACTGACGAATGGATAAGAAAGCTGTGGTACATATACACAATGGAATATTTATTACTCAGCATTAAAAAAATTCATTTGAATCAGTTCTACTCAGGTGGACAGAACTGGAGCCTATTATCCAGAGAGAAGCAAGCCAGAAGGAAAAACAACAATACAGTATACTAACGCATATATATGGAATTTAGAAAGATGGTAATGAGAACCCTGCATGCGAGACAGAAAAAGGAACGCAGATGTATAGAACAGACTTGTGGACTCTGTGGAAGAGGGCAAGGGTGGGATGATATGGGAGAATGGCATTGAAACATGTCATATGTGAAATCAATCGTCAGCCCAGGATTGATGCTCGGGGCTGGTGCACTGAGATGTCCCAGGGGGAGGGAATCGGGAGGGAGGAGGTAGGGGGTTCTGGAGAGGGAGCATGTGTAGACCCATGGTGGTTTCATGTCATTGTATGGCAAAACCAACATAATAAAGTAAAGAAAATTAAAAGAAAAAAGTGAAGGACGACTCGAACAAACATCTGTTCATTTTTCAACAGTCTCTTTAGTTCTCATAAATACTGTCAACAATTGATGCTTAATCTGATGACTTAGGACCATACAGGAAGTATTAAATGTATGTGCATTGTTTCCTCTGTAAAGCAGACTGAAGAGCATGAAATAAAGTTTGGTAAGACCCCTGTCCCAAATGGTAAAATAAAATAAAGTCAAAATTGAAAATGTACTTCAGTTATGATGAAATTCACCAGAGTAAAATATTTTAATTTATAGATCTATTTATCTGTCTCTATCCCTATCTATTTATCTATTGAAGGAGAGATTGTGTATACTATTTTATCACTTTGGGCTTCCCTAGTAACAGAGATGGTAAAGCATATGCCTGCAATGCAGGAGACCCAAGTTCAATCCCTGGGTCAGGAAGATCCCCCTGAGAAGGAAATGACAACCAACTCCAGTATTCTTGCCTGGAGAATTTCATGGATGGAGGACCCTGGCAGGCTACAGTCCATGGGGTCACAAAGATTCGGACATGAGCAACTAATACACACACACATTTTATCACTTTTTTTTTAAATTTCTAAATGGTCTTTCAAAAGAAGCACACATAAACATAAGAAAAATACAGATTATGTGTCCTAGCCAGCTTTTTTTATTCATAGGTCAAATAATTATTAATCTCAGTTAAAACAAGCAGAATGGGAATTGAATTCCACTGTCTATGGAGCTATAGCATAATTAAAAATGTGTCTGCTTAAAGCCAACACTCCTAGTTTTGTGATTTTTCCAAAAGGAAAAATAAGAAAAGAGCCTTTATACTTATGAATATTTCTTCATGAATTCTAATGAGTTATAATTCTATCATACCTATGCACATGTGAACAAGAAGTATGATGAGGAACAACAGAGCATTTGTTTAGTAAGAGGTTGATTCATGCCAATTGGTTATCTCGTGTGTTGTACAACCAACACTGAAGATATACAGAGACAAGTAATTTCAATATAGTTTAAGAATGGGGCTTCCCTGATAGCTCAGTTGGTAAAGAATCCACTTGCAATGCAGGAGACCCCGGTTCAATTCCTATGTTGGGGAGATCCATTGGAAAAGGAATAGGCAATCCACTCCAGTATTCTTGGGCTTCCTTTGTGGCTCAGCTAGTAAAGAATCCACCTGCAATGAGGGAGTCCTGAGTTCAATCCCTAGGTTGGGAAGATTCCCTGCAGAAGGGAACAGCTACCCACTCCAGTATTCTGGCCTGGAGAATTCCATGGACTATGTAGTAGTCCATGGAGTCACAAAGAGTTGGACATGATTAAGCAACGTTCACTTCTTCACTTGTTATAAACCGTATGGTTGTGGTTTCCTACCACATCAAAGCAATCAACTCTAATCAATTCTGCCTCTTAATGTATCTTAAATTTGTCCCTATTTCCTTTACTCATACCAGTACTTTAGTGTAAGATGCAAATCAGTTTCATTTGGAATTTGGTAGTTGCCTAACAACTGTCCTCTTCCTCTACAGGCTTTCTCCAATTATAATTAATCCTGTACTCCTCTACTAAATTAATTTTCTTAAAGAATAGATACAATCAAATTACCCTTGTACCTGAAACCCTTCACTAGCTCTCCACTGACTACTAAATAAGCCCAAGTATCTTATTTTGTCCAAGAATGTGGACAATCTAGCCCTAAACTACATCTGCACTCTTACGACTTACATTTTCCCTGTTACTATAGCAAAAATTGTTAATACTTTCACAAACAATACACTGTTTATGCCTTCATGTCTTTTCTCTTATTCCTTTTAATTCAAATACTGCCCCTTCATTTGGTGAATATTTCCTTATCTTTTAAAACTCAAGTCGGGTGTCATTTCAGAGTTATTCTCTGACCCTTTTAAGATGTATAAGGTGCCCCATATGTATGATTATATTAATTCAAACCTCAATGACTGAACTTTCCATATTTAATCATAATTTTCTATTACTGATACTTTCCCCCTTATTAGACAATTAGCTCCCTGGAGCAAGGGACTGTGTAGTATTTACCTTTATACCTTTAATGTCCAGTATATCTTAGATGCTCATTAAATCTTAACTGAATGAATGCAGATGCTTCCCACATCTGTTAATGCAGCCTTGAATTCTCTGGACACCAGTTACACCTTTCCATATGCCTGCAGTACAAATTTAAACAAATCAAATTTACTTCCTATCTTCTTTTTTTTTAACATCTACTAGTTAATATTCTTATATTTCCCATCAATGTTAATGGCAATACTACCCTCCTGGTTCCCCAGGATCAGCATTTCAGAGGCACATACTTATTTGTGATGAACCTAAAAAAGCATTTTTCACATCTGTTTCATTTTTTAAATTTTTCTTGCTTCTATCCTAATTCAAGTCTTATAATATCTCTCCTACAGACCATCACAACAGCCTCCTAACTGCCTCCACACCAATCATCTATTTTCAATTTTCGAATTCATTATTCATGCTTCTGCCAGATTAATCTATGTAAAACAAAATCCTATAACCTCATTCTCTTGCTCAGGTAAAACTTCAGCAAGTCTTACTGCTTAGGGAAACAAATTCCATTTCCTTAGGCTTATGCTTAAATCTCTGCATCATCTGACAATCATCTATCTTTCAGGCCTTACCTCTACCACCTCAATACAAGTTCCTTGTAATTCAGCGAAATAAAGCTGCTGACTAATTTCCAAATCTGCCCCTCACTTTCCCATTAGATTCCTTTTTGCATACAGTTTTCTCTCTACCAAATGCTTTGCTTGACCTTTAATTGCTCAAATCTTTTAAAGACCTGCAGAAATGCCACACATTCTATAGAATCTTCATTGATCCTCACAGTTGGAAGCAAATTTTCCTCTTCTGAACTGGTGTAGCTTTTTTTGCTCACTATGCTTTTTCATGATATTTATCATCTTTTTTTAGTAATGAGTTGTCATCTCCCTTACTAGACTATAAAGCACCCTGAAACAGTGATCATGTCTCTTTCACCTTTTTATTTAACTTTATTGTATTTTCCAACACTTAGTATTTTGAGTGATCAATAAATATTTGTTGCAAGAATTGATTTGAATGTGTTTATCAAAATGCAGAGTATTGTTGGGTTAGTAAAATAGTACATTAGATACAGAAGATAGAAGCAGAGGATAATTTCAATCCTGTTGATAATCTTTGGGCTACATATTCTCATCAGAGTATGATAGAATAAAGGTGGTAGGGTAGCAAGTTATAACTGATAGAATACACTTGAAAAATGTGTGACCTTTAAAATGCCAATAGCATAGGCTTTGGATTTATCTGCACTAAGGTTTACCAAGCAAATAAACCATTTGAAATCAAAGTGGCAGGGGAAATAAAGATAATTTTAGGTGTTTATACTATGTATAATTTTTCATTGTTTATATTTACTACCAAATAGTAAAAGGTGGTGCATAAATGTGACATGTGCATCTCTTCATAGAACATAGTATAATAATGTAGTATGTATCTTACATATATACACTCATTTTAATACTTATAAAAGAAATGTGTGCTTTACAAAAATAAACTCCTACCCACTAAAACAGATCACTGAAGACAATTATATAGTGTGATAATATGCCATTTAAATGGTAAATCCTTACCATAGAATCATTACCCCCAATATATATGGGTTACTCTGTACTTGTAATATTTGCACTTGGTTCCCTCAACTAGATTTAAACTCTTTAAAATGAACTGTTTTTGCATTCCAGAAGGAAAAACAACAATACAGTATACTAACGCATATATATGGAATTTAGAAAGATGGTAATGAGAACCCTGCATGCAAAACAGAAAAAGGAACGCAGATGTATAGAACAAACTCGTGGACTCTGTGGAAGAGGGCAAGGGTGGGATGATATGGGAGAATGGCATTGAAACATGTTAATTATCATATGTGAAATCAATCACCAGCCCAGAGTTGATGCTCGGGGCTGGTGTACCGAGATGCCCCAGGGGGAGGGAATTGGGAGGGAGGAGGGAGCGGGGTTCTGGAGGGGGAGCATATGTATACCCATGGCAGTTTCATGTCATTGTATGGCAAAACCAACGCAATAAAGTAAAGAAAATTTTTTTAAAAAGTTGGTCTACAGTTTCTCAATAGTTAGTTGACCAAATGCTTAATGAAGTGTCTTTTAGATAGAATCCTAAATCTTGTTCCTACTATTTATCATCTGTGTTTTTATTTATATAATGTGCCTCAGTCCCATACCTGGTAAAACCTATGACTCACTGGAACATTGTTTTTAAGGTTTTCTTTAATGGGGACATTTGAAAGTCTCTAGAGAAAAGACATTTCATTCTAAACTTTCATCTGTGTGGCAGATTGAATTCTCTAACACTGTGCCATGGTTTTGCCTGGATCATATTGAAATACTTCTGTAGTACTTCCAGGATTGCTTTAAGTAATGAATGTACTGTAATACTGTAAGGAAACATGAGGATTAAAGTTGACATAAAAATGCTAACATTTGTAAAAGGAAACTTGTTATGTACTTCTTAATATTTGGAACTTTGAAAGGGCTGGGATTTCATTACATAATCTTAATGTGGCATGGATACTGAATTTTAGCTTTCACAAGTATGTCTATAGAGTTTTATAGGAAAAGATAATGAAGATTTCCTAACATAATACATATCAACATAGTGTCTTCTGGGAAATACATTTTATTAATGATTTAATTTCTTATTTTTCCACAGGATTTGAGGTTCCAATTAAAACCCTGTTTGGGCCATTGCATTACTGTCTGCAAGTGCTTAATCTTCACCAAAAGCTTCATCACTTATTTTAAAACAAAAGAGGAACATGGTAAGGAGAAAAGTAATGAAATTCAGCATAACACATCTTTCAAAGTAAGGGGAAGTAGCTTTTTAAAAATGATCTAGGATCAGTGACATTCAGAAATTATTTGCTGTACACTAAATGTGCTCAAGTGTGGCATCTGAATTCCAAGGACTCTATGTCTTCATTTATGAAATGAACCACACAGTTTTATTTTTTTCTCTTTGCTGTTGCTGTAGCCTGAGGTAATAATTATTAATGTCACTGATATACCACATATGGTAATATGGATTGCAAAATGAATATTCTTGTTTAATAGAGATTCTATGATGCTCTGGTGCTAAAATGATGAGTATAATTGACAACCTTAAATGTTATTTTTTTAAAAAATTCACAATTCTAGTATTATTCTCAAAAACAGATCATATCCATATTTGTTCATATCTTGGGTCATATTTAACAGCTTTCTGTCCAATACATCATGATGTCTCTTAATTCTTATGTTGTTAATCCATCATTTTTTAAATACTTAGTCTGATGGTTCTTTGGAGTGTTATGTTGTACTCAGTAACATTGCCTATATCAGAGGAAAGATATAATCAGAGATGTCACTGAAATATTCAATGAAAGTGTCAGTCACTCAGTCGTGTCTGACTCTTTATGACCCCATGGACTGCAGCCACCAGGCTCCTCTGTTCATGGGGATTCTCCAGGCAAAAATACTGGAGTGAGTTGCCATTCCCTTCTCTAGAGGATCTTTCCAATCCAGGGATTGAACCCACATTTGCAGGCAGATTCTTTATCATCTGAGCCACCAGGAGAGGCAATATAAATTCCCAAATTTAAATCTAATGAAACATGTAGATATTAAAAGATAATTGAATAATATTGACACTTTCCCCCTAGTAGTCTCTAATAATGGCATGTTTTCTTTACGTTAAAAACTTGAATAAATGATTACTTGCCACCAAAGACAGATCACTCCCAAATGAATTGACATGAAACACTTATAGTGACAACAATTGGAGATGTCTTATTGAAGATGACAATTATTAATCCTGAATTTTCAAAGTATAAACATGTTAGGTAGTTAGAATAGGAAAAAGGAGTCCAGATTGATGGTGGCTAAAAGATGAGGAAGAGAAAAGCCCACAAAAATAGAACAAAGGAAGGTCCAAGGACTGGAGTGAAGATCTCAGGTAAAACAAACAGCACTCCTGGCTAGCCCAATTACATAGAGCAGGCCCACGGGGAGGAGAAAAACACATACAAAAAGAAGAGCCAAAATTGGGCCGGGGGCCTCTCTTCTCTTTGCATCTTTTGGGTTGGCATGCCCTCACGACTTGAGGATGTATTTTCCTTTACTTTCTAAATAAAACTGAGCTGTAACATGGAGCTGTAATACTGTTCCATTTGAGGGCTGAAACGCTGGTCCGTCCATCACTTCAAACTTTTGTTGCCACGAGACAAAACCCAGGAAATTACAAACTCCCCCGACAAACAGGTAAATCTATAGCTATAGTAGTGGGAAAGTTGCTAGTTTTGCTGGACTTTTTAGCCTTAGAATGAACAATACTTTCAAGTGTCTGTAGAACTTTCATTATGTTTAAGATTCAGGAACTATGTATTAATCTCTGAATATCAACACTTCTTTTAGGGTTTATCAAGGTGCCTACATCTGTTGAATGTTGAAAGGTAGAGAGCAATGGAACAAGGGAGAAAAGAGTTATGTTTCACAGCCCCCAAGAAATTGGTCTACTGTCCTGTGTAAACATACTTTGCATTTGGCACTAAGGATTTTGATAAAATATTCATTTGGATTCTCTTTCTTATAGTGGTCTCCACTTAAGAGTTTATTAATGAGCTATGCCCATGGTCCTCATTAATTCATCAGCAGCTTCTTTACTGTATTTAACTTTCTTTTAAGCCCCAGATTGGAGCTGCTGAGAACACCAATGAGAAAAGTTTAACAGCCAGCATAATATGTTAATCTCTTTTCAATAAGATTTTATTTTATTTTACTCCATTTTAATAGTTGACTTATGTATGAAATTCACCATGTAAATTCACTATAACCCTTTTAGTGTTTGTAGTCTAAAAAAGTAAAATACATCTCTGTGAAATGTAATTTACTGTTATTGGAAATATCAGTGCTCATATGTTTATTAAGTATATGGTAGCTGGCTTATGTGCTGCATTTTTGTATATCACCTAGTCTTAAGACGTCAAACTAATAGTTTGACTCTTTAATTCTCAAAGTTTTTGATAGGTACAAATAAGTAAGTGGAGACTGCCCTCATTTTAGGATGTGGTAATCAGAAGAATAATACAAAAAAGATCTTCAGGACTCAGATAACCACTATAGTGTGATCACTCACCTAGAGCCAGACATCCTAGAATGTGAAGAAAAGTGGGGCTTAGAATGCATCACTACAAACAAAGCTAGTGGAGGTGATGGAATTTCAGTTGAGCTATTTCAAATCCTAAAGATGATGCTGTGAAAGTGCTGCACTCAATGTGGAAATGTGGAAAACTCAGCAATGGCTATAGGACTGGAAAATGTCAGTTTTCATTCCTATCCCAAAGAAAGGCAATGCCAAAGAATTCTCAAATTACAGCACAATTGCACTCATCTCACATGCTAGTAAAGTAATGCACAAAATTCTACAAACCAGGCTTCAGCAATAAGTGAACCATAAAATTCCAGATGTTCAAGCTGGTTTTAGAAAAGGCAGAGGAACCAGAGATCAAATTGCCAACATCCTATGGACCATCAAAAAGGCAAGAGGGTTCCAGAAAAACATCTATTTCTCTTTTATTGACTTTGGCAAAGTCTTGGACTGTGTGGATCACTATAAACTGTGGAAAATTTTGAAAGAGATGGGAATACAAACCACCTGACCTGTCTCTTGAGAAACCTGTATGCAGGTGAAGAAGCAACAGTTATAGCTGGACATGGAAAAACAGACTGGTTCCAAATAGGACAATGAGTATCTCAAGGCCATATATTGTCACCCTGCTTATTTAACTTATATGCTGAGTACAAAGCAGAAGCTGGAATCAAGACTGCCAGGAGAAATATCAATAACCTCAGATATGCAGACGACACCACCTTTATGGCAGAAAGTGAAGAGGAACTAAAAAGCCTCTTGATGAAAGTGAAAGAGGAGAGTGAAAAAATTGGCTTAAAGCTCAACATTCAGAAAACTGAGATCATGGCTTCTGTTACCATAACTTCATGGTAAATAGATGGGGAAACAGTAGAAACAGTATCAGACTTTATCACTGCAGAAGGTGACTGCAGCCATCAAATTAAAAGACACTTACTCCTTGGAAGTAAAGTTATGACCAACCTACATAGCATATTGAAAAGCAGAGACATTACTTTGCCAACAAAGGTCCGTCTAGTCAAGGCTATGGTTTTTCCAGTAGTCATGTATGGATGTGAGAGTTGGACGGTGAAGAAACCTGAGCACAGAAGAATTGATGCTTTTAACTGTGGTGTTGGAGAAGACTCTTGAGAGTCCCTTGGACTGCAAGGAGATCCAACCAGTCCATCCTAAGGGAGATCAGTCCTGAGTGTTCATTGGAAGGATTGATGTTGAAGCTGAAACTCCAATACTTTGGCCACCTCATGTGAAGAGTTGACTCATTGGAAAATGCCCTAATGCTGGGAAGGATTGGGGGCAGGAGGAGTAGGGGACGACAGAGGATGAGATGGCTGGATGACATCACTGACTCAACGGACATGCATTTGGGTGGACTCTGGGAGTTGGTGATGGACAAGGAAGCCTGGTGTGCTGCAATTCATGGGTTCACAAAGAGTCGGACACGACTGAGCGACTGAACTGAACTGAACTGAAAGGAATATCCCATGGCTACCTCTGCATTGAATCACCACTTAAGTTCAGTTTGTCAAATATATATTGATCACATTCCATTCCAGGCAATGTCTCTAGGTTTATAAAGATCAATAAAATATGACCCTTGTTTTCTCAGACTATATAATGATGGAAGAAGCCAAGTATATACATTATTTAATATAAACTGTCTAGTATTCTGAGATATGTGTAGGATGATAGTGAAATCCTGAAGAAGGACATTTAAATCAGCTTGAAGAGGAGGTTAGGCCAGTGAAGAAATACTTAAAGAGATAATTCTTTTTGTATCAAAATATGAGTAGAAGACAGTCAGGCTAAAAAAAAAAGATAGGAAGAATCAATATAGTGAAAATGAGTATACTACCCAGAGCAATCTACAGATTCAATTCAATTCCTATCAAGCTACCAGAGATCTTTTTCAGAGAATTAGAACAAATAATTTCACAATTTGTATGGAAATACAAAAAACCTCAAATAGCCAAAGCAATCTTGAGAAAGAAGAATGGAACTGGAGGAATCAACCTGCCTGACTTTAGGCTATACTACAAAGCCACAGTCATCAATACAGTATGGTACTGGCACAAAGACAGAAATATAGATCAATGGAACAAAATAGAAAGCCCAAAGATAAATCCACACACCTATGGACACCTTATCTTTGACAAAGGAGGCAAGAATATACAATGGAGAAATGGCAATCTCTTTAACAAGTGGTGCTGGGAAAACTGGACAGCCACTTGTAAAAGAATGAAACTAGAACACTTTCTAAAACAGTACACAAAAATAAATTCAAAATGGACCAAAGATCTAAACATAAGACCAGAAACTATAAAACTCCTAGAGGAAAACATAGGCAAAACA
>ML664659.1:4386453-4435994 GCA_007570785.1 Antilocapra americana | reverse complement strand
CTCTTGCTTTTTCGATGATCCATTGGATGTTGGCAATTTGATCTCTGGTTCCTCTGCCTTTTCTAAAACCAGCTTAAACATCTGGAAGTTCACGGTTCATGTATTGCTGAAGCCTGACTCAGAGAATTTTGAGCTTTACTTAGTAGCATGTGAGATGAGTGCAATTGTGTGGTAGTTTGAAGATTCTTTGGTATTGCCTTTCTTTGGGATTGGAATGAAAAGTGACCTTTTCCAGTCCTGTGGCTATTGCTGAGTTTTCCATATTTGCTGGCAGCACTTTCACAGTATCATCTTTCAGGATTTGAAATAGCTCAACTGGAATTCCATCACCTCCACCAGCTTTGTTTGTAGCGATGCTTCCTAAGGCTCACTTGACTTCACATTCCAAGATATCTGGCCCTTGATGAGTGATCATACCATCGTGATTATCTGGGTCATGAAGATCTTTTTTGTAGCAGATGATTATGAGCCATCTATATGCCAGGCACTGTGCTAGATTCTGGGAATCCAAATATATATTTTTAAAAATATTTCTACTTCAAAGTGTCTTTCATTTATTTTAGAATTAGTTGAGCCAATGCCTGCAATGAAGTAAGTTAATTGCTATAATGGAGGTGTGTACATATTGTACAAAAACAAGATGCCCTTAAACCTATCTGGAAGAATCAATGAAATAATCACAGTGGAGGAGTTAATGTTTGACTAGAAAGTAGCAAATGTTCTTCCCCTCCACCCTGTGTTCAATTAGAAGTGGCTGATCAAATAGCATGAAGTTTTGGGTTCTGATGTACCAGTTAAACAAAGATCTTAGGCCTCCAAAATTTCAGTCAGTATTATTCATCAAATATTGGTTGACTATTTCTGTGACATGCTCAACACTGGAGTTACAGTAGTGAGCACAACAGATACAGCCTCTGTCCTCATGAATTTTTCATTCAATCTTTTGGTAGATGCAGACATTAAACAAAGAGTCACAGGAGTATCAATAGTCATGCCATTTCACGTGTGGTATATGCCATGAAGTAAAGTTAAGGGGATCTCTATGTATAGAAGATCAGACCTAGTCTGGGTGGGTCAAGGAGAGTCTCTATAAGAAAGTGATAACTTACCTAAAATCTGATGGATAAGAACTTAACAAGATCAAGTACCTGTGGGAGGTAAAGGTGGGAAGATCTACAGGTAGAAAGCATTCCAGGCAGAGAGATCAGCCATGCAAAAAAGGATCCGAGGCATGATGTTATGTAATGTCACAAAGGAAATTAAGAAGGGCCAGCATGTCTTGAGCAAAGAAAGTAATGAAAATAAGGTAGTAATGTAGCTGGAGAACCTAAGAACATAAGATCATGCTGGGTCTCGTAGGCTGTGTTAGAGATTTTTCTCCTTATTTTACGATAGTAGGAAAATATCAGTTTGTTTACATCAGATCAGTGACATGGCTATATTTGCATTTTGAAAATATTACTTTGGCTGCAATGTGGAGAGTTTAATGGAGGAGACCAGAAGCAATTGTAGGAAAATCAGTTATGAGGCTATTCTAGGTGTCAAACCAAACAGTGGCTCAGGAAAGAGTGGCTGCTGTGGAAAGGGTAAAAAATGAGTGGATTTGAAAACTGTTAGAAGGTGGATGTTGGACCTGAAGATGGGGAGCACTGTGTGTCAAGGACAGTTCTTAAGACTCCAGTTAACTCAACTCAATGGACAATGGTGCTATTCATTAAGATAAGAAATGACAAAAGATCAGGTACGTGGGAGTCAAAGTTAAGATCTTGAAGTTACACATGCTGACTTTGAAGTTCTGTTCTGATGTCTGAAATATCAAGTAGATAGTTGGCCATGTTAGCTTCAGACAAAAAACTGAAGTTGAATTTCTTAGTTTTGGACAAAGAAACTGAAGTGAGGTTGAAGCTAAGTGTAAGTGGGTATCTAAGTTAGGGAAAATAATATCTGGTATCTCTATCCAGTTAAGACACTACAGAACATCGAATAGAACTGTTTATCAATGAACTTCATAGGCTTCCTGTATGTATCTACCTGATATTACAGCATGGTCTGTATACTTTTTCACAGTCACTTCTGTCCAATTTGACTACTATCATCAAGTGAGCAATGGTAGGCAATGTCCTCAAATGAAACAGAAGATCTACTTTTTGCACAGGAGTTCATATTTATTTTGACATCTATTAGCATTAGGAACTCCAATCTGGCTGGTTCATAGAATGAAACCTTCCAAACTATTCCTTGATCATCTACTTCTTGTTTAGTTGCTAAGTCATGTCTGACTCTTTTGCAACCCCATGGACTATAGCCCACCAGGTTCTTCTGTCCATGGGATTTCCCAGGCAAGAATGCTGGAGTGGGTTGCCATTTATTTCTTCAGGGGATATTCCCAACCCAGGGATCAAATCTGTGTCTCTTGTGCCTTCTGCATTGGCAAGTGGATTCTTTATCACTAAGCCACCAGGGAAGTCCTAACCATATACTAGCATACTATAAAGTTGTTTCTATGATAAATTCTTCCTATATGAATGTTTATCTATAACCCTATAGATAACTCTAACCCTATAGATTAGACAGAATGTTTATCTATAGATTGGACAGATAATCGAGATTGATGAGCTGTATGTGAACAGACAAACAGCTATCTCTGCAAATATTTTATCCCTGTGTGTACTAGTTTTTAATAAGGGTATGTAAGTGTGCATTATATTGCAGTGCACACTCAAAAACTCCCATTTCTGAGACTTCCAAATTGTCTTTGTAACTTTAAATAAAGGAAAGGAGGGAAAGTCATTAGGGTTTAAGAGAAATTAAATGCTTCTAATCTTCCACACTGTTCTTAGTGCTTTTTATGTATTTAATCATCAAAAGAACCCAAGGGCATAGGTGTTATTATCCTGTTTATAGATAATGGGAAAATCCCAAAGAAAGTATACTAACTGACCCAGTTGCAAGATGAGAAAACCACAGAAACAGAATTCAAACCGTGCTATGTGGCTCTGGGGTCCACTTTCTTAAGCAATACACTGTTTCGTGTGTGTGTGCTAGGTCACTTCAGGCGTGTCCGACTCTTTGCAACCCTAAGGACTGTAGCCCACCAAGTTCCAATGTCCATGCAATTTTTCAGGTAAGAAAACTACACTGTTGAGCTTCCCATAAAACATACAAGCAGCTCTGAATCTACCCTCTCAATAAACAAAGCCCAAGCTTGGGCTCTGACGCATTCTTTCCGCTTAGAGGAGATAGAAAGGGAAAGGGCAAGGAAGAGGTCATAGAGTCAAAATTGCCCCTTTCCCTATAATTCTGTTTTTAGTAAATGAAATACTGTGATAAACCTTTCCTTTATTTCCCCATCTGACAGCATATGCCTTTAGTAGTGCCTTTGTTGGGGGAAACACAGACTGCTGAGTCATCCCTACCAGATTCTGCTTTGTGAGGTTTGGAGCAAGTCTCTCATCTGACTACAAACCAGGTTCACAGCTACTTATCTTAGGAGACTTGACAAAGTCACAGATTGAAATGCTATGGCTATATTATAATTAGAGATTAAGTGACAATTTATTCAATTTAATAATTCAAGAATAGTTTGCCTTGTCTGTTATAAATAACAGGCTATCTTTTTTATAACAGGCTATCATTATCATGTATTATTTTAAAAAACAAGCCTAATTAACTACATTTATTTATTTTTTAGTGTCTTATACTTGTGGATAAAGATAATGGAAAGGTATACATATATAGACAAGATGTCAGAAATATTCTTGAGGATAGCCTTGCTTTACATCTGTAGACTATGTATCAGAAACAATTATATGACCCCATTTCCGAAGACAGATATCTTTATAAGTTCAGAGTGTGCTCCAATCTCTAAGGCCTCTAAGATCTATTTTTGCATGGAAGAATAAATAAAAAAAAAGTTTAAGAACAGTTCTTCAAAAAGAGTTGTTACTAACCTAACAGTTTTATTATTACCTTGCCTTTCCTTTTCAGTGCCTTCGTCCTAAGACAAATAATTTAACAATCAAGCTTATGTTCATGATACCACAGTGAAATAACCAATCTTCTCCTTTAATTAATTTTAAATTGATAATCTAACTTGCTTTTTAGCTAGACAGATCCTTTTCTTTATTTATAGATTAGAAAGGTGGACAGACACAGTTGATAAAATGATCCGGGAGGCTGAAAAGCACCATATATAAATATAGAGAGATAAATAGATATAGATGACCATGTCACATAATTTGTTTGAATATATAATATATAGATCAATACAGATATCTATATTGACATTATATAGATATATATAGCATCAAGCAAGTTATGTGCCAATATTACAAATCAAATCCTTCACTTCCCCTACTCAAATAATTTGATTTTGAAATATCTTACTTGTAATTTTTTTATATTTCATTTTGTTTTCTCTCCCTTGTTCTTTTAGTTTATCAATAGGACAAGCAAGTTTTACAAACCATTTCGTGTATATCTGGAAGGATGTGATGAAGGAGAAGAAGTAGGAAACATCACCTGATCCCTTGAGGAGTTTACAATCTGATTAAGAAAATAACATTTACAAATATTAAGTGATTAGAGAACAGGATGAGACAGTGCCCTGAAACCACTCATATAAGCCCCTAACCAATGGAGGGGAATCTGGTATAGGGGAGATAGGTGAAGCCAATGCAAATTTCTTCAGGGATATGTTAGTAGCACAAAGAAATAATGAATGTACAAATAGATTAGTGAGGACTGACAAGATATTGTCATACATACAGTGGCTCTCACAGGTAACAAAATGTAATGGAGACCCTGATACACAGAAAGCTATACAGACATCTGAAATTTTATCTTCAGGCCTTTACATCTACTGCTTTAACAGTAAATGCACTTTAATAATAAATGTGTGTAACCTTATACATTACCAGACATTGTGTTTTCCAAAAAATGGAAGCAATCAAATGTAAATAAAGCTAAACAAAACTGTAAATCTCTCAACATAACTTGGGTCTGGTCTGGAAGTTTTACATCTTGAAGTGAGAAGCTCAGAGAAATCTGATAGTATAGACATAAATAAAATGTGTTTCATGTATTCTAGATGAAATTAACACACCTCGTTTATCAATACAAACTAGTAATCTGTACATTGTCTACAAACACATCACTATACAATATTTATATTATCAAAAATGTAGACAGACATAATACTAGGACTATTTAAACAGGCATTATTTTTGCCAAACAAAAACCAAACAACTGTAGGCATATATTATTACATTTTATAAATATTATTTTAAAAGAATTTGTAAAAGAAAAAGTGTTTCAGACATTCTATTTTTGCCTTTAAATATCCTATGAAAAGTGTTATACATAATTTACATTCAATATTTATTCATGCATTTTAGAACTTGTGGCTGTCTTTCAAAAGTGCTCAAGATGCAACAACTGTAAAATTTCCATGATGGGGTAGTTGACATGGTTTTTAAATGGACAGAAATAGAAAAATTGTATTTATAAAATAATGAGTAGTTGTTATTTACTCCAAGTAAAAGCCTTGGAGTCAGACAGGGATTCACAATCTGACTTTTCCATTTACAAGCTGTGTGACCATGAGGGAGTCATCATAACTCTTTCTGGGCCTCAGGTTTCTCATTTTAAATTATGACTATAAAAATAGAACCTACCTCACAAAGTTATTGAGAGACCGAATGCACATAAAACATTTGAAGTGCTTAGCACAGCCCTCCAGCACATGACACAAATACACTCTCAATAATGATAGCTGTTATAAGAATTATTTTTACAATTGAAACATATCTGTATTTATCTACATATATATGTGTGTATACATATATATGTGTCTATATATTTTTTCCAAGATGTTCAGCCTATTTTGTTCTACCACACCAGGGAAAAGTATGCCATGAAGTCTTATTGTATAATATCCATTTTTATGAGGTGGAATCAAAAAAAAACAAAAGGAAAGCATTATGGCCTTATGGTAGGTTAAGTTAAAGGAATTTGCAGTCAGTTATTCTCTAGTAATGTCAGTTCTAACTATGAAGTTGTCAGCACTCTTTTCATCGTCAGGTCTCTCTCTATCTACCATCCTCACCCACCTCCTGATATAACATTAAACATGGAGAGGAATATGAGGGAGGAGTGGGCACTGTGACTTTCTAGTTGGACTGGAGTAGTGGGAAGGATCCACGGTCTATAGTTAATTCACTTCCCTTCCCCAAATGCCCCCACTGAGCAAACACTTTAGATAAGATTGGGGTGCGTGCAGAGTTGGTTTCAGCCACCAGCCATGTGTATCTCTGCGTAATTCAGCACGCCTGGACATACTGCTAAACCCATGCTCTGAATTCCTGCTCTCCACCATTGTGTCTATGTGGTTTTATCCTTCTGGAAAGTTCTTCATTATCTGTGCTCCTAGAAATCCTGTGCCTCCCTCAGGCCCTGCCCCAACTTCCCACCGGGCCTCTCACACAGGACAAGACTCTCCGCCTAGGATCCCGGATCCTGAAGCTTCAGTCTTGGACGTTAACCCCACCGGGGCAGGAAGTGGAGCCTGGGGAATTACATTTGAAATGCATCCCTGAAGGAGGCTTGTGCAAGAGCTCAGGGAACTCAATTTGAGAACAATGGGGTTGGGGTGGGGGTGGGGTCAGGGAATCGTTTGAACATTTTTAAGAGACTTCAGTAGAGTGGTCAAACAAGAGGGGCCACAGATAGCCCTAATGGGGAGGGTCCTTTGCGTCTGCCAAACACCACCATATCTGGTCGAATTCACTAACTGCATCAACGACGATCCACAAATCCCACCAACTGCACATTTGTTTCTTCGACAGATAACTTTCAGCGCTCCTTCTAGCCTCATACTTGACTGTACTTAGCTTTCAGAACTATTTCAGTAAGGATTTTATGAAGGTTACTTGGTTGTTGCTGTCCTGAGGATCGTGAAACTCCCCAAGCAGGCGATCAGGGGGTTTGGGCAGGCGTATTAGATATGTCCCCTCGGAGACCGCTAGGGAATCCCATAGCACTGGTCCCGGGTGAGTCTCCCCCAGTGACTCTATCGACCCCTCCCTCCTGTCCCCTTCCGACCCCTCCCTGTCCCCTTCCGACCCCTCCCTGCCCCCTTCCGTCCCCTCCCAGCCCGGCGCCTGCTACCCGGCGCCTGCTACCCGGCCCCCCACGCCCGCCCCTCCCACCGCCTCCGCCCCCTCGCCCTAGCCCCCAGCGTTGTCCTTGTCCCACACCGACTTTGCTCCCACAGCCCTCGCCGCCGGCCGCACTTCCCGCCCTCGCCTGGATCCGCGTCGCCGCCGCCCTCGCTGCCGCGCGCCGCCCCGTGCTCCGCTCGCCTGGCCGCCTCTCCTCGCCGGGCCCGCCCGCCCTCGCCTCCTCCTCCGCCTCCGCCTCCGCCGCGCCCCAGGCTCGGTCGGCTCCGCGCCCCTTGCCGTCCCGGTCCCCCGTCGACCCCACCGCTGCCACAGCGAACTCGGGAGACACGCGCCGCCGACGCGCCGCCGCCCAGCATGGCCCTGCATCAAACAGGTAGCAGGAAGCGGAAAGCGCCCGCGCTCCGGGAGGCCGCCGCAGGCTCGTCGTTTCAGGGCTCGGCGGCGGTGGACGGGGACGGGCCGCTGCCGCCCAAGAAGCCCAAGCGGCTGGCGGCGCAGCGCTCCCTGGTGAACTACCTGAAGGGGCGCGAGGTGGGCTTGCAGGGCCGCTCTGGGCTCCTGGGCTTCGATGGCGAGCTGCGCGGCTTCGCGGTTCGGAAGCTCCCCGAGCTGCTGCGGGAGCGCGAGCTGTCCCTGGGCACTCTCAACAAGGTGTTCGCGTCGCAGTGGCTGAACGCCAGGCAGGTGGTGTGCGGTACCAAGTGCAACACGCTCTTCGTGGTGGACGTGCATTCGGGCCAGATAACGCGCATCCCCCTCATGCGGGATCACGGGCCCCCGCCGGCCCGCGCCCAGCCGGGCTGCGGCATCCATGCCATCCAGCTGAATCCCTCAAAGACGCTGCTGGCCACTGGGGGCGAGAATCCCAACAGTCTTGCCATCTACCAGTTGCCAACGCTGGACCCCATGTGCCTGGGCGACCGCCACGGCCACAAGGACTGGATCTTCGCCATTGCCTGGTTGAGCGACACGGTGGCCGTGAGCGGCTCCCGCGACGGCACCTTGGCGCTCTGGAAGATAGACCCCGACGTATTCCGGAGCAGCATTGCCTGGCACAGCGACGCTGGGCTCCCCGTGTACGCCCACATCCGTCCCAGGGACGTGGAGAACATCCCCAGGGCCAGCACCAACCCCAGTAACCGCAAGGTGCGGGCCCTGGCCTTCAGCGCCAAGAACCAGGAGCTGGGAGCCGTGTCCCTGGACGGCTACTTCCACCTGTGGAAACCTCAGAGCACCCTGTCCAGGCTGCTGTCCATCAGGCTGCCCTACTGCCGAGAGAACGTGTGCCTGACCTACTGCGATGAGTTTTCCCTGTACGCGGTGGGCTCCCAGTCCCATGTCTCTTTCCTGGATCCGCGGCAGCACCAGCAGAACTTTCGGCCTCTGTGCTCCCGCGAGGGCGGCTCGGGTGTGCGCTCCCTGAGCTTCTACGAGCACATCGTCACCGTGGGCACCGGCCACGGCTCTCTGCTCTTCTATGATGTCCGCGCGCAGAAGTTCCTGGAGGAGAGGGCCTCAGCCAGCCCGTACTCCTCTCCGGGGCACACAGGGAGGAAGCTCAAGCTGACCTGTGGCAGAGGCTGGCTCAACCATGATGACTTGTGGGTAAACTACTTCGGTGGCATTGGAGAATTGCCCAATGCGCTCTACACCCACTGCTACAACTGGCTGGAGATGAAGCTCTTCGTAGGTGGCGGCCCTCTTCCTTCAGGCCTCCATGGGAACTATGCAGGCCTCTGGAGCTAAGGATGGCCGCCCTTCCTCAAAGTGCCCAGATTTACCTTCCAGTCCGCTCCCCCTTTCTTCTTTTACTCTGTGTTTGTGCTTTTGACTCTGTATAGCTTTTATCTTCCAGGGGAAAAGGGTCTAGTTTACCTCCACTTAGCTTATTAGGTGAAGAGAGAGAAGGCAAAAGTGGTCTCTTAGGCAATCAACACTTGGCTTTAAGATTTTTCTGCACCTCCTCCAACCACCATCTCTTTTGCCTCTCACACAAAATTTTGGCTAATCCTTAATTGTGTTCTCATTGAATGATTCACACATGCCTTCTCTTGGCTTGTTCCTACTATAATTCACTAATTTAGTTTTATCAATGTTTCAGTAGTAACTTCAGGTCTTTTATACATTTCAGATATATTGTATTTCTGGGAAATGTGTCCTACAAAGTGTCTTTTGGGCTGATCCGAGGAACTACCCATCATATAACAGAGCAGGTTTATAGCCCTACTCCAATTAGAGAATGCATTTCAAGTTCTAGATTGTCACCATTTGGGGGATGTTTCATTTGGATGTTGGAAACTGTATTTGTTGTTTGTATATTGTTGGTTTATAAAATACTTTAAAATATGTTCTCTTTTAAAAGAAATCTTAAAATTATGTTCATCCTATTAGTCACAATTTTTATTATTTAGTAAAAAATTTAAGCATCAGTACCCCCAGGCCCTCCGTGTTCTTGACTAAATCTGCTATATTATGGCTTGCTTACTTGGGTAGTATTTATGCCACAGATTTTGGAGCTAATCAACTGGCTTCTATGTGGCAGGACAATCAGGGAAGTACTTTTTGGGGTGAACGTTTCTTTACATTTTAGGTAACACTATCCATGCAGCCATTTACAGAGAAAGGCTGACTACTTGTGCTCAATGTAGGTGTTGTTGACCATTTTTTATTGTATATGTGGATAAGTCTTTTATCTGGATTGAGTATGTTGTGTACTGCAGGAAAGAAAAATAAAGTATGTTCAGCATTTTGGCAATTAAGTGCTAGGCTAAAGTTTCTGAATGCTTAAACATATCCTTCATTTTTTCTTGATTGTCCTTCTAGGAATATATTAAAGTCAAAATCTTGCAGAAGAGAAACAAGGTGAAATATTACCTATGCACATAGTACTCTGTATGTTTGTTTTTGAAAAGCAAACTTATACTATTATCATGGGTTAAAAGATTCAGTGACATCTTGAATACCTTCAGGTCAGTTGCTCAGTCATGTCCGACTCTTTGCGACCCCATGGACTGCAGCTCGCCAGTCTTGAATAACTTTTCTAAATATATTTGCTACTGGTTAGAACAGTTAGGTGTCTTGTGTTTTTAAGATGATTTAACACACTGGTTTTCATTTACATGGCCATACATATTGTGCTCATAACCACCTACTCATATATACTATGTACTTGGGTATGTGTATATGTTACTTCCCATGTGAGGAAAAGGCATAAATATATGCCATTTTACATATGCAGATATTTCATATATTTTAAACTACATCTATCAAGACTTCCCACATTTTAACTTAAGTAACACATAAACATGAAAAAAGAATCATAATTTTTAAAAGTGTATAGTGAAAATTTAGTCTCATACCCCAAGTTTCCTGATTTGCCTCTGGGTCAGAATAGTACATCTTGTGTGTCTATCCACTTAGAGACTGTGTGTGTGTGTGTGTGTGTGTGTGTGTGTATGTGTGTGTGTGTGTGTGTGTGTGTGTGTGTGTGTGAAAGCATATAATGTATGTGCATATGCAATTTTTATACAAATGATAGCATGTGTTTCACATATCTGTGCCTTTTTATAACAAAACCTTAAAGATTTTTCTCTCATACTTATCTACCTAATCATTTTAATTGTATAGTATTCCCTAAAATATGATTGGGACATATTTTAGTTCTTCATAACATTTTTGATGAGCATTTATATTAGTTCTGATTTTGTTACTATGAACTGTTTTACAGTGATTACTTAGGTGCATACATCTTTATGCACATGTGAAAGTATATCTGCAGGATAAATTCCTAGAAGTGGAATTGTTGGGTCAATTTTATATTTAATAGCCATTGTACCCTCCAAAAGGGTCCTACCAACTTAATCTCCCATAAATAATGTATACACGCCTAATTCACCACACTCTTGCTAACCGTGTTTCATCAAATTCTATACTCCTTGCCAATCAGATATCCACTTAATCTTGATCCTTTCTTTCTAAGCCACTGTGGCCGAGTTAATTAGATTTGTGGTCAGAGTACCAAGTAGGTTCTGAAATAAAGATCAAGAATATGAGGAAATGAGGGCTAACATAAAAATACTGTCAAACCAAAGGCAGAGAACACCTGCAGTTCAGGTTCACATATCTGCAGATGGATTACATAAGACTACATTTCTTAAATGCTCAGCTGTACCTAGTAGGGTTTCCTGGTTTATTGTACCCTGGCTTCACTTGGATTCAGTGCATCGCATGTCACTGAAGAAAATCCAAGGAGATGATGAGAGCCTGCACTAAGATATTTGAGGTAAGTGTGGAGAGGGAGGGAGGTATTAGAAAAAATTAGGGGAAAATTAAGTGAACAAGCAGTACTTGGTATTGCACTTCAAGGGTGAAGAAAGCCAAAGAAATTAGGTGGGCTCTAAGACTCTGGGACTGAATGTCAGTGAATAGTGGCAACAGATGAATATAGAAAATATAGCCACAGAGGATATGTGTGGAGGGTGATTAACAACTGGGGACATGGAATTTGCGGTGCCTTTGTGACACCTTGAGAACATACCCAGTAAAGAACTGGTTACATACTCCAGAATGAGATTTCTCACTGGTGGAAAGTTGAGTGATATGAAATCCTGGGAAACTCTCCCTTTTAGGGACAAGCAGAATAGAAAAGCCTTTAAAAGGTGGGGGGTGGGTGGTGGTGGTAGGGCAGAATATAAAATAGAAGAGGCTTATTTTACCCACATGCCAGGATGTCATCAGCATGAGACAACACATATTTCTAATTATTTTATAATAATATTTAATATCCACCTCGATCAAAAAAGGCAGTTTTTTCTCTCAGATATCATCCCTAAATATATGCCCCAGGATCTCACATTGGTCCATTAATAAAGCTTTATCCTTGGTCAACTGTTGGTACCTTCTTGGAGAATGAAAAGTCAGACTTTGGTCACAAAGCAGGATTTCACAGCGATTGCTGTACCACTTAACCTGCTGGTCTGAGATGTCTCCAGCACTCTCAACAGCCTGCTGGCACTGGCAGGCTGGCAGACATGCCAAAGCCCTGGCAGCCTCACAGAGGTGGAGTATCACCAGCTGCTACTAGCCCGTGTTTGAGTTCCTGTCTCAGTGCCACAGGTGCAGGGCTCTGCCACTTTGCCAAGCCAACAAAAGGACACGGGGTATCCAGTGGAGGCTGCTCATTTCCTTGGAATCACAATCACAAAAGCACACATACAGAGAATTTAGAGTGAAGAAGAAGAAACAACCATAGGCACAGATATTTATAAGGTGTGTGTGCATGCTCAGTTGCCCAGTCGTGTCTGAGACTTTGCCACCCCATGGGCTGTAGCCAGGTAACTGTAAAATCTGAGTGAAGAAATTACCGGAAGATGCAAATAACTAAACTTTTTCCAAGAATACGTAAGAACAGACCATTAACTCTAGAAAACTGTGAATGCTACTTTGTTTACATACTTGCCTTTCCTCTAAGAAAATTACACATATAAACATATAATTATAAACATGTAATAGGCATGCTAACCCTGATGGTCTCACAAAGAAATTATTTCACCTTGTGAAGGAAGATTTCATTTGGAGCCACTTCAGAACCCAAAGAGAAAAATTTCCTTTTTTCTATAGGAAGGCAGCATAATATTGATTTAAAAACTTTGCTAAAATTGCACAAAATGAGAAAAGGCTAGTTTTACATATATAGATAAATAAATGCAATGTGTTTTTCAAATATAGTGAATTTAACCCATCAGTGTATTAAAGGGAAACCATACCATGCAAAGTGAAGCTAATTCGTGACTGTAAAGAGCATTGCACTATTGAGAAATCTATTATTTCAATGCATCATGTCAACACATCAAATAAAACACATGATCATGTTAATAAATTCTAATAAATAATTTAATAAAAACCTACTACAATTTTGATAAGGAAAAGGAAATGGCAACCCACTCCAGTACTCTTACCTGGAAAATTCCATGGGTGGAGGAGCCTGGTAGGCTACAGTCCATGGGGTCGCAAAGAGTGGACACGACTGAGCGACTTCACTTTCTTTCTTTCTATAGCTCCTTTTGGAGATGGAAGTGGCAACCCACTCCAGTATTCTTGCCTGGAGAATCCTGTGGACAGAGGGGCCTGGTGGGCTGCAGTCTATGGGGTTGCAGAGATCGGACACGACTAAGCAACTACCACACACACAATTCTGATTAAAGTCCTTAATAAAGTATGAAGAAATATAGTCTTCATATGGTGAATGTGTTCATGTGCTGTGTTTCAAACCTGAACCACAGGTTCAGGTACAACATTGGTACAACATTGACTAGAATTAAATAGAACAATAAAATTCCTCACAGAGGAATTCCTATCAAAGTAAGGAACAAAACAAGGATTCTAAAAATCACCACCAGTATTATAAAAATTCTAGATGTGGCAGTTTTAAAAATAGGAAAATGAAAGATAAATATTAGAAGATAAAGAAGTTATAATTACTTGCAGATGATATGACTAAAAAAATATAAATCCAAAAGAACATTGATAGCAAGAGCAATTTTTGAAATGGCAAGCATAGTCGGAGGACTGTCCATGGATATGCTTGGCTAGTTAGATCATTCTCCAAATGATAGAATACTAGAGAGCTTTTAAAATTCTGGAGTTGTTTATTTACTGACATGGAGAAGTAGCCTTGATAATGTTAGATGAAATAAGTAAATTGCAAACCAGAGGCATACTATAATCCCAACTTTGTTTAAAATTAGGCAGGGGAAGATGAAAGGAATAAGCATACCTTATATATAAGAAAGAATATATATAAAAGGATTAACTGTATGTCTCTAAGACATGGCATAATATGGGACTTTTTTCTTATTTTATATATTTATGTAATGTTTGAATAGTTTTTACTGACATTGATTTCTTTAGTAAACATAAGGGGAGAAAAACAGTGAAGACATATTTTAAAAAGCTTGGTTGGGAAAGAGAGGAAAAGAAGAAAGCAATGATCAATGGTGCTCAGTGCAGCAAGAAGCTGAGACAAATACATTTTCATGGAATATGGGAGTCCACAGAGACCTTTTGCCAGAAGAGTTGCAATAGTGATCAACTGAGTGCTCTCCAAGAAGGATAAAGGTTTCAGTGTGTCTCACAATTGACCATGGGATCTTTGATTCCCATTAACACCTGACAGACTGTGGTTTTCTATTTATTTCGTCTCATCTCCTCAGACCAGTTGACTTCGGACAAGTAGTATAAGAGTTACATAGGTACTACCTCACAGTGTCTGCAGAATAGTGATGTGAACATTCTTGATTCAGATGTGAAGACAATATGACCTAGTACCTACCAATTTCAAGAATGTGTATTGTACTTTAGCCTTTCCTGGTTGAAAATTTAATATGTTATAAGAATAATTGTAATATATATGGACTAAAAATACACATATATATGTATGTATGCATGTATATATATATGATTCATAACTTGAAGAACCTGTAACACTAGAGACTTTCAAGATTTTGGATACTCACTTTTCTTTTCAAAATATCTCTGCTTATTATATGACTGTAACTTTACTTTGAGTCTTGACACCTAAATGTCTGTTAATCTCTATTCACGTTTGCAACTACAATTATAGATGGGAGGTTAATTTTAGCTTTGAAACAGACCAAGGTGTATTCTCAGTAATTGCTGTAACACTTAAATCCATTCCCATCTCTGATAATTTTAACTGATAATAAGGCTAGTCCTATATTAATCTGTGCTGTGCTAAGTTACTTCAGTCATGTCTGACTCTTTGTGACCCTATTGGACTGTAGCCCACCAGGCTCCTTTGTTCATGGGATTCTCCAGGCAAGAATACTAGAGTGGGTTGCCATGCCCTCCTCCAGGGGATCTTCCCGACCCAGGGATCAAACCCACAACTCTTACATCTCCTGCATTGGAAGGCAGGTTCTTTATCACTAGCGCCACCTATAAAGCCCCTACGTAAATCTGACCACTGACAAAAAAAATGATACTTAAGTTTTATTATTTGTAGGGAGCTAGGAGAAAAATAATCACTAATTACTTTAAAAAGGTGTATAGTGTCTATAGTCACAGATAGGAAAGAAACATAATTCATAGTCTTCTTTTATTCTCAATATTAGGACTTGAGCACTAGTAACTTGTGGGAACATATTTGCTCCGATATCTAGACACTTTCACTTACAAAGAATTGAATATCACAGATATATAATGTTGGTAATATAAAGCAAAACTGAGATATAATACATAATTTTGCTCATTTGTCTTGCTTCTCTCTAGCTTTTACCCAGTAATTACTCATGATATTGGCACACAACATAATAGCTGGTTGATATAACTATGAATAGATGAGTTGATTCATTAAGAAGCATTCAAACCAGTGATTTAGATTAATGTGGACCAAGCCACCAATTGAATGACAGTAATAATCTTTCTCACCCAGCCATCTAGCTGTTTTAAATTTGGCAACCTGAGAATATTATTTTGGAAAACCAAATAAATATTCTCTGTAGAAGAAGATAAAAAATGGGCATTAAATACTTCTCTTTTAAAAGGTAATTTGCCATAAGAAAATAAGCAGAGACATTATAGTAGGAACATAACCTTCTGCTGAGACAGAGCATTGGATAGAGACATATATTTGACCTTCAAGATCTCAATAGAATAATGATGCTTGTGTCACATCTATATACATAAGTAGTAGCCAGTATTTCATCTTCACTTACAAAGGGATTTTATTACTATGCCCGTTTATTGGGGTCTCTATCTTTGTTTGAGTGTTCACATATATAAACACTTATATCCAGACAGAGATTAACTATCTTCAATGTGAAGAGCTCAAGGTAATGTTTTATTAAAATCTTGAATCTTCTTTATTTTACTTTATAACTCTCCGTGAGTGACTCACCCAGTCACAAAATGAAAAACACAAGTCAAACTAATGTCAGAGTACTGCAGTCACCCACGGCATCTATTATTGTTGTATCTTTTTCCAATTTGCTGGTATGAGCTTTGAGTAATGAATGATAACTTGGCACTACCATTCTTTGAGAATATGTAAAATTTTTTAAAAATCTCAAAAACTTCTAACCTATGTACTAACCAGTTCTTCATTTTACCTTAATATTTTGAGTTTCTGCTCAGATAACAGCAATTAGTCCTGACATTGTAAATGTCAAATATCAAGGCACAATTGTATATTGTGCTTTGTGCAGTACTTACGGGAAATCAGATTCCGGAAGTGACTAATTTTCAGAACCTATACTACCAATTAAGCTTATCCCTTAAGGTCACTTCTTATAAAGTAAAAGAAAGTGGTATAAACAAATATGACAATTTATTCATGCCATCATTAGAAAGCACTTATCACAGAATATATGGTCAAGAATAGGTAGATGTATGTCTATACATTAAACATCATATAGGATAACATTCTAATTTTAAGGATCAAGGTATTTTTATAATTGTCATTTTAAAAGTATTTCTTGACTTTTAATTTTTAAAATGACAAAATGTACACATAGTGTAACAAAAGCTCATGTTTCTACTATTTAGAATTAACTGAAAGTAAAACCATGGATGAAGTAGAAGTCCTCCGTGAACACTGTAATTTACCTTCTTGTCTCCCCAGAGGTAAACACTCACTGTAACTGTTCAGCAAGTATCTGTCCAGTTAAAGTTTTATAGTTATCTATTTATATTTAACAAATTATTAAGTACTTAGCGTGTACTAGATGGTTAACACTTTCCAAAGATTTGCAGATTTGCTTATTTAATCCTCATAGTAATCCACATTTTATGGATGATCATTTTACCAAGGAGTAATTAAACAACTTGCCCAACATCTTAAGAGGTAATAAGATGTTGAGTTATTTCCAGAGTCAGTCTGTACATATTCATGTTTTTTATCTATAGTATTTAGAAAGAATTTCATTAATTTTCTGTGCCTTACAAAAGTTACATGAATTATATACTGAATTTATTCAGCAATTTGTTCTTTTTTTCACTCAACATTATGTAACTGAGATCTTCTAATTATATATGTATGTATCTATTTGGTTTATTTTCACCATTGAATCATCTGTTACATGAATAGAACACAATAGATATATTATGTCATGGATAATTGGGTTCTTCTCAAATTGTCTGTATTTCAAACTATGTTGCAATACCCACATTTAAAAAATATTATGATGCTCTAGATTTTTTTAAAGAAGAGGATTTGTTGTTTTATAGAGTGTGTGCATTTTTAATTTGCTCCGTGCTGCCAAAACGGAACTCTTAAGTGTTCTGGGGTAAAAGTAATGATCTCAAAGATGACTGGCCCCAGGTATACATATACCTTCTCCCAGCAATACAAGAAATAATCTGAGTGATCCTGTTAAAGGACTTTGCAGATATAATTAAAATCCCAAGCGGTGGATTTTAAAATAGGAAGATTATCTGGGATGGACTTAATAATCAGGTGAACTCTTTAAAGGGACTGGGCTCTTTCCACAGAGGAAAAAAAAACTAAACCACAAAAGGTTTTTGACACAAGAGATGTTCTCTGTTGCTGGCTATGAATACGAAGAAATAACATTAATGGAATCTGTGGGTGGCTTTAGGAGCTGATAATGACCCCCAGCCAACAGTCAGCCAGAAAATGGGAATTTCACTCCTTCAACCACACACACACACACACACACACACACACACACACCTGAATATTGACAACAACATAAACACACTTAGTAGATTCTACCCGAGTCTCCTGACCAGAATAGAGCAAGTCAAAATCTTGATTTCATTCGTGTAAGAATCTAAGCAGATAACTCAGTTATGTTGTGTCTGGACTTTTAACTGACAGAAGTGTGAGGTAATAAATGGATATGGTTTTAAGCTGCTCAGTTTGTGGTTATTTGCCAGGCAGCAATAGAAAACTAACACTGTGTCAAGTTTTACTCTTATAAACAGTATATAAAATTTCCTTTTGCTTCATATCTTCACCGACACTTGATATTTTTAAATATTTTAATTTTTCCAGTCTGGTGGATATAATATGACATATCATTGTTGTTTTAATTTGAATAACCTTGTTTACTAGCAACCAGATGGTTTTATAGATGATTAAAGTTAAACCAGATTGAATGAGTTTACTCTGTCATACAGCTAATTAAGAAACAGAACAAGGATTAAAAGTTTGACTTAATAAAGTGAGATATAACACTCTTCTGAAAACCCACTAAGACACTTATCTCAGTCGTCCAATAAATATAAAAAGAATGTATGTCTTACATCTTCATCACTATACATTATCTTCCTTAGTAGCACAGATAGTAAAGAATCTGCCTGCAATGCAGGAGACCTGGGTTCAATCCCTGAGTCAGAAAAGATCCCCTGGGAATGGTAACCGACTGCAATATTCTTGCCTAGAGAATTCCATGGACAGACCATGAGGTCTCAAAGAGTGAGACATGACTAAGCGATGAACACACACACACACACACACACACACACACACACACACACACACAGTATCATTGTAATATAAATATATTCTACAGCTGAAAGATAATCTGAGAAAAACATGGTTGAGATGAGGAAAGGAATAATTATGCATTTTACTAGTTTTTCATAAAGTGTGTCCTATTGATTACATTTTTACTAATCATTAGAGCTGCCACTGTCAAAACAAGCATGCATTGTTCCCTAATTCTTTTTCCATTAACAGTTAAATAACATAATGACAGAACCTGACTGAATAAACATGCACTATGAATTCAATACCTTTTTACAGTAGTTACTATGTAACTGCTACCCAAGATCCTGATATGCTCTGCAAATATAAAATAGTGATAGGAAAACTTCTGTAGATTACAAATTCACCTCTGAAGTAAAAGTCACAGATTTTTATTTGGCTGTTTATTCAATATAGTAACGGCAATTCATTGTATGTTAATTGTATTTTTCTTAAAACATTGAAAACTAAATAAAAAAATAAGAATGGCAGTCCTTAAATTCATAATAGTAACTGTTAAAATGTTCTAATCTGTAGTGAGTACACTTTTTCTACCAATGAATTCTAGATTTTAGTTAATTGAATATTAGCAGAGTTTAGAAGGAATTCCTCTCTATGGCTAAATATTAAAAAACAAGTTTAAACATATGCACACTTATCAAGGTGAGGCCTAGACCTAAAACAGGGCTTAAGTCTGCCTTTATAACCACTTTAAAGTTTTGAATTTTTTTTTACCATCTTTCTAAATTCCATATATATGCATTAGTATACCGTATTTTTGTTTTTCCTTCTGGCTTACTTCACTCTGTATAATAGGCTCCAGTTTCATCCACCTGAGTAGAACTGATTCAAATGAATTCTTTTTAATGGCTGAGTAATATTCCATTGTGTATATGTACCACAGCTTTCTTATCCATTCGCCTGTTGATGGACATCTAGGTTGCTTCCATTCACCTGTTGATGGACATCTAGGTTGCTTCCATGTCCTTGCTATTGTAAACAATGCGGCGATGAACATTGGGGTAACGAGAACCCTGCATGCGAGACAGCAAAAGAAACACAGATGTATAGAACAGTCTCGTGGACTCTGTGGAAGAGGGCAAGGGTGGGATGATATGGGAGAATGGCATTGAAACATGTTAATTTTCATATGTGAAATCAATCACCAGCCCAGGTTTGATGCTCGGGGCTGGTGTACCGGGATGACCCAGAGAGAGGGAATCGGGAGGGAAGAGGGAGGGGGGTTCTGGAGGGGGAACATATGGATTTATAAAGCCTTACCCAACTGTATTCTGTGTATAAGAAGCTCTCTTCTGCTGTCTCGCATATAGGGTCATCATTACCATCTTGCTAAATTCCATTTACATGCATTAATATACTGTATTGGTGTTTTTCTTTCTGACTTACTTCACTCTGCATAATAGGCTCCGGTTTCATCCAACTCATTAGAGCTGTTTCAAATGTGTTCTTTTTAATAGCTGAGTAATATTCCATTTTGGGTCTGTACCACAACTTTCTTATCTATTCGTCTGCTGATGGACATCAAGATTGCTTTCATGTCCTAGCTATTGTAAAGAGTGCTGCAGTGAACATTGGGGTACACGTCTCTTTCAGTTATGATTTCCTCAATGTGTACACCCAGCTGTGGGATTGCTGGGTCATATGGCAGGTCTATTTCCAGTTTTTTAAGGAATCTCCACGTTGTTCTCCATAGTGGCTTTATTAGTTTCATTGCCACCAAGAGTGTAAGAGGGTTCTCTTTTTTCCACACCCTCTTCAGCATTTTTTGTTTGTAGACATTTTGATAGCAGCCATTCTGACCAGCATGAGATGGTACCTCATTGTGGTTTTGATTTGAATTTCTCTGATAATGAGTGATGTTGAGCATCTTTTCATGTGTTTGTTAGCCACCTGTATGTCTTCTTTGGAGAAATGTCTATTTGTTTCTTATCAATAACCTCAGACATGCAGATGACACCACCCTAATGGCAGAAAGTGAAGAAGTACTAAAGAGTCTCTTGATGAAAGTGAAAGAGGAGAGTGAAAAAGTTGGCTTAAAGTTCAACATTCAGAAAACTAAGATCACGGCATCAGGTCCCATCACTTCATGGCAGATAGATCGTGAAACAGTGGAATCAGTGGCTGACTTTATTTTTCTGGGCTCTAAAATCAATGCACATGGTGATTGCAGCCATGAAATTAAAAGACACTTACTCCTTGGAAGGAGAGTTATGACCAACCTAGACAGCATATTATAAAGCAGAGACATTGCTTTGCCAACAAAGGTCCATATAGTCAAGGCTATGGTTTTTCTAGTAGTCATGTATGGATGTGAGAGTTGGACCATAAAGAAAGCTGAGCACTGAAGAATTGATGTTTTTGAACTGGTGTTGGAGAAGACTCTTGAGAGTCCCCTGAATTGCAAGGAGATCCAACCAGTCCATCCTAAAGGAGATTAGTCCTGGTGTTCATTGGAAGGATTGATGTTGAAACTCCAATACTTTGGCCACCTGATGGGAAGAGCTGACTCATTGAAAAAGACCTTGATGCTGGGAAAGATTGAGGACAGGAGGAGAAGGGGACGACAGAGGATGAGATGGCTGGATGGCATCATTGACTCGATGGTCATGCGTTTGGGTGGACTCCGGGAGTTGGTGATGGACAGGGAGGCCTGGCATGCTACGGTTCATGGGGTCACAAAGAGTCAGACATGACTGGGTGACTGAACTGAATTCTTTAGTTCTTTGGCCCATATTTTGATTGGGTCATTTATTTTTCTGGAATTGAGTTGCATGAGCTGCTTGTATATTTTTTAGATTAATTCTTTGCCAGTTGCTTTGTTTGCTATTATTTTCTCCCATTATGAAAGGCTGCCTTTTCACCTTGCTTATAGTTTCCTTCTTTGTGCAAAAGCTTTTAAGTTTAATTAGGTCCCATTTGTTTATTTTTGCTTTTATTTCCATTACTCTGGGAGGTGGGTCATAGAGGATCCTGCTGTGATTTATGTCAAAGAGTGTTTTGCCTATGTTTTCCTCTAGGAGTTTTATAGTTTCTGGTCTTACATTTAGATCTTTAATCCATTTTGACACAGATATAAAGAACAGACTTTTGGACTCTGTGGGAGAAGGCAAGGGTGGGGTGATGTAAGAGAATTGCATTGAAACATGTATATTTTCATATGTGAAATAGATCACGAATCTAAGTTCGATGCATGAAACAGGGCACTCAAAGCCAGTGCACTGAAACAACCCTGAGGGATGGGATAGGGAGGGAGGTGGGAGGTGGGGTTAGGAAGGGGACACATGTCAATGTATGGCAAAAACCACTAAAATATTGTAAAGTAATTAGCCTCCGATTAAAATAAATAAATTAATTTAAAAAACACATCATCAGCTAATGCTAATCCATGTTGATATATGGCAAAACCTAGCACAATATTGTAAAGTAATTATACTCTAATTTTAAAAAATTAAAAGAATGAAAACACATCATCCAGAATAGATAAAGAAGCTGTGGTGCATATGTACAATGGAATATTACTCAGCTGTAAGGAATGCATTTCAGTCAACTCTAATGAGGTAGATGAATCTAGAGCCTATTATACAAAGTGAAGTAAGTCAGAAAGAGAAAGACAAATATTGCACGTTAAAGCATATATATGGAATCTAGAAGGACGGTACCAATGAACCCAACTGCAGGACAGCAATGGAGACACAGGCACAGAGAACAGACTTGTGGACTCACTGGGGGAAGGAAAGGGTGGGACAAATTGAGAGAGTAGCTCTGCCCCATATACATGATCCTTCGTAAAACAGATAGCCAGTGGGAATTCGCTGCATGACTCAAGGAGCTCAGACTAGTGCTCTGTGACAACCTTAAGGGGTGAGATGGGGTGGGAGGTTCAGGAGGGAGGGGACATGTGTATACCTATGACTGATTCACACTGATGTACGTCAGAAACCAACACAATATTGTAATTATCCTTCAATTAAAAAGTCATACATTTAAAAAATCTTCTATAACAAAAAAGATTCTCTTAAAATATAATAACATAGGCACGTGGAATGTAAATACATATGTGTGTGTATATATATGCATGCATGCATGCTAAGTTGCTTCATTCGTGTCTGACTCTTTTGCGATACCATGGCCTGTGGCCTGCCAGGCACCTTTGTCCATTGGATTTTCCAGGCAAGAATACTGGAGTGGGTTGCCATTTCCTACTCCAGGGGATCTTCATGATCTTGGGCTAGAACCTGCTTCTCCTGAGTCTCCTACATTGACAGGCAGATCCCTTACTACTGAGCCACCTGGGAAGCCCTTAAAATACGATGCTACTTATAATTTCCTAAAAAATATGAGATATATCAGGGCTGTTATCTCTGTCTGGGCAAGTCCACAGGCTTTGCTCACAGTCTGGGCAAGGCCATAGGCTGCCCTCTGTTGTGAGGCAGAGCTATAGAATGAGCTCTGCAGCTGTCCTGGTCCTCTGCCTAAGTTTCTTGGTTGATCAGGACTGGAGACTGCTCATTTGTTTCCCTGTCTCGGTTAGTCACAGAATATGCTCCACAGAAGTCAGACATCTATGGCCATGTTTCCTGGTGGGGTGGCCCAGAGGTTATGCTAAGGAGTTAGCTGGGGCGGTACACTTGCTTCCTTCCTGGGGAGGACTATATATAGAATGGGCTCCATTGCTAGTACCGTATGTTAGCTGCAGACCCATACTAGGCAGAACCATGTGCTGAGCTCCCTGGCATTCTCTACTTGGGGGCCACCACCTGCCAGAAATGGTCTGCCAAGAAGCAGCTGTATTCCCTGCCCCTACTTTCTGTTTATCTTTTATCCTTTTTTTTTAATTTATTCCTTAGTGGCCCAGCTCCACAGATTACCCCAATGATCCCTGTGAGATGAAAACCAAGTGGTTCTCCCAGGAAGTGTCCTCCAACGCTAGAAAAACTGAATGTCTACCTTGGGCTCTCTTTTTCTCACTGGAGAAATCGTAGGCCCAGTGTGGTGCTAAGTTAAATTTTTGCCACCTTTTTCAAGGACAATTCTGCAATATGCCTCACACTATGTCTATTTCTGCATCTAAAACAAGTAAATAAAATTGCATGAAAAATTGTGCAAAAATATGATATTCAGCATTCACAAAGTGAAAAGGACTGTTGAATTGTATATTTAACTTTGGATGTAAAGGTCTGGAACTTTGTGCTGTGCTGGTTCTAGAAATGGACTATGTACAATTATTGGAAGACTTCTGAGTTCTATTCCAAAATAGTTTATGGGTGACTTTGCATGGTGCCTGACATGTTTTCAATATGTTAATTCCAGTGGAAATAGTCTCTAAAAATTCTTGATTTAAAAAAAAATGGTACTAGGAGGGATAACACATAAACCCATTCATATTTAGAGTGAATGTGTTCCTCATCTAAAATACAGAACATTAAAATAAAAAATTATTTGGGTAATTCTTTTCTAAATTTCCCTGAAGATGGTATTGAGGTAGAACCATTCTAGATGCACAAGTATAGTTACTTCATTACATACAAGGACAGCCTTAGGGCATTTGTGCTTAATTGTAATTCTCTCTCTCAAACCCAAGTGAGAAACGGTAGCAGTTATTGATATGAAAATCAAAGAATAGGCTTCTAACAACCAGACCCTGCCTGCATGTAAATGTGGATAAGGGAAAAAGCAGGAGGGACAGACCTAGGACATAGGATATTATCTGGGCTACTTGTGGTCAGCTCTGTCATGGGGCCCTAAGCAACAAGAGGAAATTGAGCCCCGTCATTCATTTATCTGAAAAATATTCATTTAGTACACAGACTCTGGTAGGCATTAATACAATAAAGAAAATAAAACATAGTCCCTGTCTTCAAGACTATGCTAAGCAATTAGTTTTTTAAACTACATAATTGCTAAATAAAATAAATACTGAGGGAGAGGGATGGACTGTGAGTTTGGGGTTGGTAGATGCAAGCTGTTACATTCAGAATGGATAAACAGTAAGGCCCTAATGTATAGCACAGGGAACTATATTGAATATCCTGTGATAAACCATAATGGAAAACAATATGAAAAAATTTATTTATGTATATAACTGAGTCACTTTGCTGTCAAGCAGAGACTGGCACAACGTTATAAACTAACTATGCTTCAATAAGAAAACAATTTTAAGAAGTAAATATTAATCAATAGGTTAAGTGATTGTATTTGTTTTCTATTGCTATGCCACAAATCACCAAAAGTCTAACGACTAATTACACATCCATTTCTTACTTCATGGTTCTATAAGTCAGGAGTCCAGACACAGGTTGCCTGGGGCTGAAACCAAGGTGTTAGCTGAACTATGTTTTGATCTGGAGCTCAAGATTCTTTTAAAAAATCAGTCAGGTGGTTAAAAAAGTCAAAATCATTTGCAGCTGTGTGCTTGAGATTTGTTTTATTGCTAACTTTCAGCCGGGCATCACATTCAGTTACTAGAGGCCACTGTAGGGTCCTTGCAACACAGCATGGCATCTTCTATAGGCCTTCTCATAATTTATACTTCAAATCTTTCTCACTTCAAGAAGGGCTCAGTCCCTTTTAACAGCTCTCCTGATTAGGTCAAGCGATGTATGATAATATTCCTTTTGATGAACTCAAATTAAACTAATTAGTTCCCTAATATAGGAATGGGACTGGTGATAGAAGCAAGATTTGATGCCATAAAGAGAAATATAGCATAGGAATCTGGAATTTTATTTCCATGAATCAGGGCAAATTGGAAGTGGTCAAACAGGAGATGACAAGAGTGAATATCAACATTCTAGGAATCAATGAACTAAGATGGACTGGAATGGGCGAATTTAACTCAGATAACCATTATATCTACTACTATGAACAGGAATTCCTTAGAAGAAATGGAGTAGCCATCATAGTCAACAAAAGAGTCTGAAATGCAGTACTTGGATACAATCTCAAAAATGACAGAATGATCTCTGTTCGTTTCCAAGGCAAACCATTCAATATCACGGTAATTCAAGTCTATGCCCTGACCAATAACCCTGAAGAAGATGAAGTTGGAGAGTTCTATGAAGACCTACAAGACCTTCTAGAACTAACACCCAAAAAAGATGTCCTTTTTCATTATAGGGGACTGGAATGCAAAAGTAGGAAGTCAAGAAACACCTGGAGTAACAGGCAAATTTGGCCTTGGAGTACAGAATGAATCAGGGCAAAGGCAAATAGAGTTCTGCCAAGAGAACACACTTGTCAAAGCAAACACCCTCTCCAACAACACAAGAGAAGACTCTACACATGGACATCACTGGATGGTCGACAACAAAATCAGATTGACTATATTTTTTGCAGCCAAAGATGGAGAAGCTATATACGTCAACAAAAACAAGGCCAGGAGCTGACTGTGGCTCAAATCATGAACTACTTATTGCCAAATTCAGACTGAAATTGAGGAAAGTGGAGAAAAACACTAGACCATTCAGATATGACCTAAATCAAATCCCTTATGAATATACAGTGGAAGTGAGAAATAGATTTAAAGGACTAGATCTGATAGACAGAGTGCCTGATGAACTATGGATGGAGGTTCATGACATTGTACAGGAGACAGAAATCAAGACCATCTCTGAGAATAAGAAATGCAAAAAAGCAAAATGGCAGTCTGAGGAGGCCTTACAAATAGCTTTGAAGAGAAGTGAAAGCAAAAGAGAAAAGGAAAGATATACCGATTTGAGTGCAGAGTTCCAAAGAATAACAAGAAGATATAAGAAAGCCTTCCTCAGCAATCAATGCAAAGAAGTAGAGGAAAACAACAGAATGGGAAAGACTAGAAATCTCTTCAAGAAAATTCGAGATACCAAGGGAACATTTCATGCAAAGATAGGCTCAATAAAGGACAGAAATGGTAGGGACCTAACAGAAGCAGAAGATATTAACAAGAGGTGGCAAGAATACACAGAAGAACTGTACAAAAAAGATCTTCATGACTCAGATAATCATGATGGTGTGATCATTCACCTAGAGCCAGACATCCTGGAATGTGAAGTCAAATGGGCCTTAGGAAGCATCACTATGAACAAAGCTAGTGGAAGTGATGGAATTCCAGTTGAGCTATTTCAAACCTTGAAAGATGATGCTATGAAAGTGCTGCACTCAATATGCCAGCAAATATGGAAAATTCAACAGTGGTCGCGGCACTGGAAAAGGTCAGTTTTCATTCCAATCCCAAAGGAAGGCAATGCCAAAGAATGCTCAAGATTCACACAATTGCACTCATCTCACACGCTAGAAAAGGAATGCTTAAAATTCTCCAACCAGGCTTCAGCAATACGTGAACTGTGAACTTCCAGATGTTCAAGCTGGTTTTAGAAAAGGCAGAGGATCCACAGATCTAATTACCAACATCTGATGGATGATGGAAAAAGCAAGAGAGTTCCAGAAAACCATCTATTTCTGCTTTATTGACTATGCCAAAGCCTTTGACTGTGTGGATCACAATAAACTGTGAAAAATTTTGGATGAGATGGGAATACCAGACCACCTGGCTTGTCTCTTGAGAAACTTGTATTCAGGTCAAGAAGCAGCAGTTAGAACTGGACATGAAACAACAGACTGGTTCCAAATAGGAAAAGGAGTACGTCAAGGCTGTATATTATCACCCTGCTTATTTAACTTATATGCAGATTACATCATGAGAAACACTGGGCTGGAGGAAGCACAAGCTGGAATCAAGATAGCTGGGAGAAATATCAATAACCTCAGATATGCAGATAACACCACCCTTATTGCAGAAAGTGAAGAGGAACTAAAAAGCCTCTTGATAGAAGTGAAAGAGTAGAGTGAAAACGTTGACTAAAGCTCAACATTTAGAAAACTAAGATCATGACATCTGGTCCCATCACTTTATGGCAGATAGATGGGGAAACAGTGGAAGCAATGTCAGACTTTATTTTTCTGGGCTCCAAAATCACTGAAGATGTAATTGCAGCCATGGAATTAAAAGATGCTTACTCCTTGGAAGGAGAGTTATGACCAACCTAGACAGTATATTAAAAAGCAGAGAAGTTACTTTGCCAGAAAAGTCCATATAGTCAAGACTATGGCTTTTCCAGTAGTCATGTATGGATATGAGAGTTAACTATAAAGAAAACTGAGCGCTGAAAAATTGATGTTTTTAAACTCTGGTGTTCGAGAAGACTCTTGAGAGTTGCTTGGACTGCAAGGAGATCCAACCAGTCCATCTTCTAGCAGATCAGTCCTGTGTGTTCATTGGAAATACTAATTGTTGAAGCTGAAACTCCAATACGTTGGCTACCTGATGAGAAGAGCTGACTCATTAGAAAAGATCCTGATGCTGTGAAAGATTGAGGGCAGGAGGAGAAGGGGAAGACAGAAGATGAGATGGCTGGATGGCATCATTGACTCGATTGCCATGGGTTTCGGTGGACTCAGGGAGTTGGTGATGGACAGGGTTGCCTGGGGTGCTGTGGTTCATGGGGTCACTGAGAGTCAAATACCACTGAGCGACTGAACTATACTGAACCGAACTGAGTTCCCTAATAATGGGAGTAATATTCCCATCGTATTCACAGGCCCTGTCCACACTAAATGGAAGAGGATTATACAGGGCCTATACACCAGAGAGTGGAAATCCTGGGGTCTATCTGAGAATTCTGCCTATCACAGTGATATAAAGTATATAGACAAATTCAATGCCCCAAAGTACAGAGTGGAGGCCATCAAACACTCTTTAGGGCAAGAATAGTAATCAGCAGGCTCAGTTGCCACATTCTTCCTTGCTGGTGTCAGAACTCCTTTGCTAAATGGCTCCAGGCAATTTCTCACTGAACTGAAATATGGTTCAACACTCTATTTGTAACAGAACAAGTTGAAACTGCTTTCTCACTCAGCCTAGGGTAATTAGTTAAGTTGTCCCAGAGGACTTGATGTTTGTGCCTCTAACAATGAATAAAAAAAATCATTATGTGAAAAAGCAGAGGAAGTACATACAGTTCAGGCAGAGAGAACTATTTGTGCAAGAATATAAAGGTATAGCAAAGCATGGGATTTTCAGGGTAAATAGTTTCATGTTTCTGGAGGGTACAAGTACAAGTAGAAGTACAAGTAGAAGTAGAAATACAAGTACAAGTACAAGTACAAGTAAAGTACAAGTAGAAAAGATAGAGTGGGAAGTATAGCCTGGGGCCAGACTATAAAGAAATTCAGAAACTGTTTTAGTGATTTTATTCTATGGATAGGTTGACCATATAATATATCATCTAAACTGGAACATTTTTGAGATGGAAAGGTGGAACTATTGATGATAATGCCAGGACTACAGGTATAAACTGGAATTGCCCCAAGCAAACCCTACTTAAAGGCACTGACAAAACAAAGAAGGATTTTAATCCTGAGAGTAACCTTGAACAAAGGCATAGAATAGAAGAAGGTGGTTGGAAAATCAAAGCCTTATTTTATTCAAATGTGGTTTCCCCCTTGGCTGCTCAGCTGATAATTGTAGCAATTTGTTAGATGGTCCTGGCTTTTGGTAGAGGTTTTCTTACAAATTTTTCATAATCACAATGAGAGTTGTACTAGCTATTTTAGATTATTGCTGAATTACTTCTGGATAATGTGAAAAAGAATGTCTACCCTCCTATAATATTTAAGGCATCATGACATTATAGTCAATGGAAAATTCAAGGGCAAGATAACCATAACTTAATACACAAACGCTTGAAAAGTTTATAAAAGAATCCAAATTGTGATTTTTCTACCAATCAAAAATACCACACCAGGCTTCCCTGGTGGCTCAGAAAGCAAAGAATCTGTCTGCAGTGTGAGAGACCTGGGTTTGATCCCTCCTCCTGGGAAAACCCCCTGGAGGAGGGCATGGCAACACACTCCAGTATTCTTGCCTGGAGAATCACCACAGACAGAGGAGCCTGGCTGGCTACAGTCCATGGGATCTCAGAGTCAGACACCACTGAGCAACTAAGCACACACAATAAATACAAATTAGAAACCATCCTCACTTCTGTGATGCTGTTATTTTTTGTGTCATTTTGTGAAAACATAAGCTGAATAAATAACTCAAATCATATGAAAACACAGCAGGAAGAATGCAATTCCTCTGATTAAATACCCTTTAATGAACTGAACTCCATCGTTATGATATAACTTTAGATTCAACCATGTAAAATAGGTACATGATTCTAAATTACTCTAAAGTTTTTGATCTGGATAACAAATAGAAGTTTGCTTTTCTTATTTTTCATCATCTGGGATGACATGATGTGGTTAAATATCACTTAAATTCACCATGTAAATTGGATAGAGACTATTTTATAATGTGAACCATTAACAATGGAATAAATTCTAGCTATTTTCCCTAGGGTATGGTATCTCAGTTTATGAATGTATTTGTACTTCATAAATCATTCTCAAGAGCAAAGATAAAAAATGAAAATCCATTTTCTATAGACCTCATGGGTCTTCATTTAATTTTTAATGAAATAGGGAAGATACTTTATCAATGGCAACAAAAAATAGTTTCAACATTCAGCTTTGCAAAAAGACTTATTGAAAATGTCAAAGACCTTCCACACATAATGGACTTGTAAAGAAGATGTGGTGTGAGAGAAGAAGAAATACAGTATTTAACTCTGAAAAGTGGAGAATGACTAAAATTTAACAATATATGATAGCATCATGCAACACTCCCCATTTCAGCAGGAAACACATAAAGAATGTTGGATATTTAAAAGACCAGTTAATTTTTGAAGGCTGATAGTTGTCACTGTGCCACCATATTTTTCAGGAGATTTGCTCATTATTTGAAATCTATACTTCTGGGTTGTGACAATCATCAATTTGTACTTGATATGTTCGTGTCTGCTTGACTGATTTTTTTAGTTACATCTTGCAAACTGTAACAAAAATAGGAGAGAAAAATTACATCTAACTGTGAATTTTGTTGACCCAGTGAATACTTTTGTCCCTAATTTTCGTTTCCACTTACACCTTTTTGTATTCATATATTCACTCATTCGTTTGTTAATGCATTCATTACTTATATAGGGACTGTTTCATGCAATAAAACAGACAAGGTACAGTGATAGATAGCAAAATAAATGTCTTAGTTCTAATAAGACTTACATAAGCTAATTTAATACAAAACAAAGTTTAGGTGGGGTCAAGAGAACTACATATAAAGGGAGGATTCAGGAAAGGTGTGATAGAGAAGTTGACTTTTAACAAGACAAGGCAGGTTGTGGAAGTCAAGATTTGAAAGAATGATTTAAGAGAAAGGATAGCAGATGCAAAAAAATAAAAGAGTATGAAAAAAGGGAAAGAAGATAGAAAATATCAGAAGAATAAATAGTCATGTTTTCCTGGACATTTGGTAATCATTTCTAGCGTATGCAGGTCAGTGGAAGGAAAAAAGTGTGGGAATGTGGGTTTGGGTGAAATTGGGCAGTGTCTTGAAATGCAATATGAGACGTAATTTGTTAAATGTGTGTATCATTTGGGCTTCCCAAGTGGTGCTAGTGATCAAGAACCTGCCTGTCAATGCAGGAGACCTAAGAGAAGTGGGTTTGATCCTTGGGTTGGGAAGATTCCCCTGGAGGAGGGCATGGCAGTCCACTCCAGTATTCTTGCCTGGAGAATCCTCAGGACAGAGGAGCCTGGTGGGCTACAGTCCATAGGGTGGCAAAGAAGTCAGACATGACTGAGCGACTAAGCACAACTCATGCACAGAGTATCATTTAAGACCTTTTTTTCATTTTTTTGTTTTCTCATGTAAATCATATTTTAAATCAGCTGTATGGAGTCATAATTTATACATAAATGCACCCATTTTAAATCTATAATTTAAGGAATTTTTACATATATTTATTTTGTGTGTGTGTGTAATGCAGTTTATTAAAGTATAAAAGTGATAGAGAAAGCTTCTAACATAGGCTTCAGAAGGGGGCAGAAAGAGCACCAACTTGCTAGTGTTAGCAATCGAGTTATATACTCTCTAATTAGTTATTACACTGAATAAAAAGAATGTCTGGAGGTTGTAAAGGCCTCACTAGATCTACTCCTGTAATTTACATTTTAAGATAACAGGATTAGCATTTGACAATAGAAAGAGCCTCCAGACCCTCTCCCATAATATACATTCTAAAATATCAGGATTAGTCAGAAGGTTTTCAGGAAGGAGAAACTGCCCTCCAGCTGGATACATTGTTATTGTATAATCCCTAGTATAGAGTTTAAACTGAGTTGTGTAATTGACTAAGACTAAGGAATGCGGGGAGGGGGGGCGGGGAGGAGGGAGCGAGTTTGCCTTTTTCTCCTCCTTCAGAATTTCAGACCCTCTTTCTCCTTGGGGACCCTTAGACTTCTTATCAACCTGCCTAGGAAATGACTCTCTCATTCCCCGCTTTTCTTTCAGAATTATGTTGCCTAGGGAAAAGGGGCATCATTTTCGTTCCTTAACTGCTTCCTGCTGTTTAGGGGTGTGGTCCTCGAATTGTTGAGACAACATATTCTCCTAACCCTCATATTGAGGCTCTCTGATCCAGGGGCCCCAAGGAATATTTGGAAGAGGCTGTGGTACTCGTAGGAACTTGGACAACCATTTGTAACTTAAAAGATTTCAGATGGTTAGAAACAAACCCTCTTTTACAGTTACAGATGTAAGGCAAAATAGTCATTAAAACAAGTTAAAATCAAAATTAAAAGTCATATTATGCCCATAGTTACATCAGTCCATCTTAAGGTTGTTAGATGTCATCAGTTTAAGAAAATGCATCACATGCAATTGTTGAAGGTATTTGCAGACTTGGAGAAAGTCTTTTCCTTGAAATGGAGCCTTCTGCTGATGAAGAGTGGAGTGCTCCAAAGACCCAGCAGTTCTTGACTCAGAGACTGGGTCAGGAGTCATCTCCTGGAGTTCTGTTAATGCTTGTTGAAAAGCTGAGAGCTGAGTTACTGGTCCTTCTAACAACAACTGATATTTAAGAAGCCTACTATCTGTTATCCAAATATTAACCTTAGAATTTAAGATTTCACTCACATCATGAGAAGTCAGTACAGAAAGTTTTCGTCCATTAATTATTTTTAAAGCTTCAGGTGCTAATAAAGCCGCTGCCCCAATTACTCTTAGGCAGTGGGGCCACCCATGTGAAATTACATCTAATTCTCTGTTTAGATAAACAATAGGTTGTTGATGAGGTCCTCCGGGTTGTGTCAAAAGTCCCAAGGCCGTACCTTTTCTTTCAGGGACAAACAAATTAAATTCTGACCCTGTGGGCAAGCTCAAAGCTGGAACTTGCAGGAGAGCAGTCTGAATAACCTTAAAAGCCTTTTGAGTGTCTGGAGACCAAACCAGTTTGTTGGTTTGGGCCTGCTGAGTTTCAGCTATAAGTTTATATAGAGGCCGGGCAAGTTCCCCATTACCCAGAATCCAAATGCAACAGTAACCTGTGATTTTCAAAAATCTTCTCAATTGTCTTAAAGTCATAGGTAGGGGATGATTTAGTATAGGTTTAATTTTCTCGGGGCCTATGGCCCTGTAACCACTAGTAAAATCAGGCAAGAAACTTTTTCAGCACCCCAATCTCTCCTTATGCCCATGTGTATTTAACTTCCAACTCCATTCCCTTTGTAACTAGTAATCTTGAGCATCTATTTGTGTGCTCATTAATCACTTATACATCTGCATTTATGTCATGATATTCAAATTTTTGCCATTCTTATTGGGTTATTTATCTTTTTATTTTCCATTGGTAGGCATCCTTTACATGGTCTAAGTCCTTGGTTAAATACTGTGGTGTGTAAACAAAACAGCTTCCGTGACAGGCTGCTGTGAGATACAGCAGGCCCTAGTTCCGGAGACCACCCCCACCCTCACACCCTCCCCATACCTCCCCCCACAAGCCAGGAAAGTCCCGCGCGCGCCAAGAGATAGACCATCCAGGGCAGATGCGCAGTTTAAACTGACCAAACATTGACTGCCAGCTATACCAATGCTGTAACAAAGAACTGCCTGTATAAAAGCAACTGTGATCTGGAGCGCGGGGCTCTTATCGGATTCCACTGCATGGATGAGACTTGCACCCTAGCCTGGTTAGCAATAAACCCCTTTATGCTTTTTGCATTGCTGTGTGGACTTGGTCTCTTCAGGGGCTTGGGACCCGGAGTTTGGACTTAACAATACATGTTCTATAAATATTTTCTCCCAGTACATATTTTGTCTTTTAATTTTGCTTTCAAAGAGCAGAATTTTTTTTATTTTATTCAAATTCAATTTATCGTTTTGGGTTTTTTTGTTTGTTTTTTAGTAATTCCTGCCTTTTGTGCCCTATATAACAAATCACTGGCTACTTTTAATTTTAATTGGCTACTTTTATTTCTAATCACTAGCTAGTCCAGTACTCTTGCCTGGAGAATTCCATGGACAGAGGAGGCTGGTGGGTATAGTCTGTGAGGTCGCAAAGATTTGGACATCCCTGAGTGACTAACACATGCACTTGTAATTTAGGGAAATATTCTATTTTTTTCCATAAATATTGTAGTTTTGTCTTTTATCTTTAAGCTTCTGAATAATTTTATATTATTTTTTTATTTATGGCATGAGATTCAATGTGAGGTTCATACTTTTTTTTAACATAAGGATACCAGTTGTTTTATCACCACTTGTTGAAAATACTGTTGTTTCCTGTGTTTTCTATTGCTGCTGAAACAAATTTCCACAAACTTAGGAGCTTGAAGTTATTATCTTACTGTCTGTAGTTCAGAAACATGACATGGGTCTCACCAGGCCAAAATCAAGGGGTTCTCAGGGCTGTGTTCCTTTCTGGAGGCACTCAGGGAGAATCCATTTCCTTGCTCTTTCAGGCTATTGGTAGGACTCAGTTTCTTATGCTTGCAGGAATGGGGGCCATTCCCTTATTTGTTGTCATCTGAGGAGTGGTACTAACTTCTGGAGGCCACCTCCAATTCCTGTGTCCTCTTTTTATATTCAATGCCAGCAACTGTTAGTCAACTACTATTTAAGTTTTGAATGTTTCCTGTCTCTTCTATCTGACTGATGCTTCTGCCTTCACTTTTATGAACTCATGTGTTTACATTTGGCTTCTCAGGTGGCACTAGTGGTAAAGAACTCACCTGTCAATGCAGGAGATGTAACACACATAGGTTCAATCCCTGGGTCAGGAAGATCCCCTGGAGAAGGTCCTGGCAACCAATTCCAGTATTCTTGCCTGGAGAATCTCATGAACAGATGAGCCTGGTGGGCTGCAGTCCATAGGGTCACAGACAGTCAGGTATGACTGAGTGACTGAGCATGCACACACATGTTTACATTAGGCCCATGTGGATTATGCAGGACTATCTCCCGACTTGTGGTCCTTAATTCTAATTCCACCTGTAAAGTCCCTTTGCCACGAAACACAGCATACACAGGCATAACAAGAAGGGCCAAAGATTATGAGAACCAAAATACTGTCTGCCACAGTTCCCTTCTAAATCTCCTTGACACATGTATGTAAAATCAGTTACCCAAATATGTGTGGTTCAGTTTCTGGACTCTCTATTCTGTTTCATGGATCTACATGTCTATTCTATGCCAATAACCCACTGTCTTGATTACTTTAGAGTTATACTAAGTCTTGATAGTTGGTAGTTCAATCTTTCAGTTTGTTCTTTTTCAAAATTGTTTTGGCTCTACAGGGTTATTTGCATTTTCATATGAATTCTATTTGCATTTTGTCAATACAATCAGAATTAAATTGAATCTATAGTTAAATTTGAAGATAATTAGTATCATAACTATCTTGCATCTTCCAAATCATGAGCATGATACACTTCATTTCTTTGGGCTTTGCTGGTGGCTCAGATGGTAAATAATCTGCCTGCAATGCAGAAGACCCAGGTTTGATCCCTGCTCTTCCAAATCATGAACATGATTCACTTATTTAGGCCTTTGCTTATTTAGGCCTTTCTTAATTTTTCTTTTGTTAAAGATGTTAATCTTTTCAAAAGAATTTGCAGAGTGAATTTTGGTCTCATGAAAATAGCTGGAATACATTCATCCCTCTTATATTTTCAAAAGAGTTTATTTTTTTCTCCCTCGATATTTGATAGAATTCACCATTTAAACCACTTCTGGGCCTACAGTTTTCTTTATGAGAACATATTTCATTTCAAATTCCATCTCTTTAACGGATGTATTTGTATTAATATTTCCTGTGTTTACTTGCACCAGTTTTAGTAGTTTGCATCTTTTAAGGAATTTTTCCATTTCATCAAAGTTATCAAATTTATTGGCATAAATGTTATGTTTATTTATTTATGTTGTTGCTGTTTTAGTTGCTAAGTCAGGTCTGACTCTTGAGATCCCATGGACCGTAGCCCACCAGGCTGTGTCCATGGAATTTTCCAGGCACCAATACTGGAGTGGGTTGCCATTTCCTTCTCCAGTGTATCTTCCTGACCCGGGGATCAAACCCACATCTCCAGCATTGGCAGGCAGATTCTTTACCACTGAACCACCTGGGAAGCCCATGTTTATTCCCTTACCCTTTTAAAATGTTCCATCTCTAGTGAGTTTCTCTTTTCCATTTCTAATATTGCTAATGTGTACTTCCTCTCTTTATTTCTTAATTCATTTAAATAGAGCCTTTTCAATTTCACTTATCTTTGTCTTTTTTTTTTTTTTTGGTAAGAACCAGGTTTTGGTTAACTCTACTGTTTATACATTTTTCTCTGTCACGGCCTCTTCTTTTTATTCTTTCTTTCTATTTTATGTTTATTTTGCTTGTTTATTTTATATATTTATAAGATTACATCCTAAATCATTTATCTTAGATTTAGCTCTTTTTTAAAGAAAAGTATTTAATCCTATACAATATCCTCTGAAATCTAAATTTGCTGAATTTCACATTTTATATCTTTTTTCATTATAATTCACTTCAAAATGTTTTCTGATTTTCTTGTGATTTCTTATTTGATCCAAGGGTGTTGTCTCTTTGCCAAATGTTTGGGTATATTCCAAATATCTTTTAGTTATTGGTTACTAATTTAGCTTTTTGGATATTTTAATTGTAGGATAATTACTTTATAATATTGTGACAGCTTTTGCCATACATTAACATGAATCGGCCATAGGTATATATATGTTCCCTCCCTCTTGTACCCCCGCTCCCACCTCCCTCCCCAACCCATCCCTCCAGGCTGTCACAGAGCACCAGCTTTGGGTTCCCTGTGTCATACAGAAAACTTCCACCAGCTATGTATTTTACATATGATAATGTGTATGTTTCAATGCTATTCTCTCAAATCATCCTACACTCTCTTTCCCTCACTGTGTCCAAAACTCTATTCTTTATGTCTGTGTTTCCTTTGCTCCCCTTCACGTAGGATCATCAGTACTATCTTTCTAGGTTCCATATATATGCGTTAATATACGAGATTTGTCTTTCTGTTTATGACTTACTTTGCTCTGAATAATAGGCTCCAGATTCATCCACCTCATTAGAGCTGACTCAAATACAGTCCTTTTTGTAACCGAGTAAGATTCCATTGTGTATATGTACTACAATGTCCTTATCCATTTATCTGTTGATAGATATCTAGGCTGCTTCCACATGCTAGCTGTAGTAAATAGTGCTGCAATGAACATTGGGGGTACATGTGTCTTTTTGAATTATGGTTTCCTCAGGCTATATGCCCAGTAGTGGAAGTGCTGGGTCATATGGTAATTTTATTCCTAGTTTTTACATATTATTCTCCAAATTTGGAAAAATAGCCATTTCTTTTTTCAAGTTTTTTTTTTTTATTTTTACTGTCTATCCTCTCTCGCTCCTTCTAGATTTCAATTATGTGTATGGTAGACAACTTAATAGTATCCTACAAGTCACTGTCACTCTGTTCATGGATTTTAAAGCTTTTTTTCCCTCTGTGCATTTCATTTTTTATAATTTCCATTGCTGTAACTTCAAGTTCGTTATACATACATAGTAGATGTATCAATTTGCATTCCTAGCAACAGTGTAAGAAGGTTCCTTTTTCTCCACATACCTTGCAAACTTTAATCATAACACAGCTAAATTGGCTCCATTAATGTCAGAAAATATAAACTTTAAGATGGTAAGTATCACCAGGGGTTAAGGGGGGCATTTTATGAATATAGTAGTTCAGTTCATTAAAAGGATCCAACAGTCCTAAATGTGTATGTACTTAAAAACAGATATTCATAATACATCTCCACACATTCTCCATAGTTTATTGTTTGTAGACTTTTTGATGATGGCCATTCTGACTGGTATGAGATGATACAACATCATAGTTTTTATTTCTAATTTAGTTTAATTCAGGTTCACAGGGAATTGGGATACACAGCGTGGTTTCATCCTGTTTAACTTTACTGAGACTGGCCATGTGGCTCTGAACATGGTATACCTTGGAGAATGTCTATGTACACTTGAATATAATCTGAATTCTGCTGTTTTTAGGTGGCGAGTTCTACAAATATAAACCAAGTCATATTTTTCACTAGTGATTTTATGTTTCTATATATTTACTGATTTATCTTTTTTCAGCTACCTAGAAAGAAGTATTAAATGATCCAACTACGAGTGGGATTTGTTTATTTTTCTTTCCTTTCTTTAATTTTTTTTTTTTGCTTTATGTACTATGAAGATTTGTTTTTAAGTACATACACATTTAGGACTGTTAGATCTTCTTAATGAATTGAACTACTATATTCATAAAATGCCCCTCTTAACCTCTGGTGATACTTACTATCTTGAAGTTTACTCTTTCTGACATTAATGTAGCCAATCTAGCTGTGTTATTATTAAAGTTTGCATGGTATGTCTGATTCTATCATTTTACTTCTAACCAATCAGCAATATTTATATTTAAAGTGAATTTTCTATACACAGCATAAGCCAGTTTCTTTTCAAAAAAATTTCATAATCCCTGTCTTTTAATTTGAATGTTTAGAAATTTTATGTTTAATTCAATTTTTATATTGTTGGCTTTAAATCTACCATTTTCCTATGTTTTTCCATTTGTCCATATCTTACTTGTTAATTAATTTCAATCATTTCCTACATTTATTGAGGACAACTGGGTATTATTTTTGTCAGTATTCCATTTTATCTCCATTCTTTACTCAATTCCTATCTTATTTTTCATTTAAGTGTTTGTTTTGGAATTATGATATGCATCTCTAACTTTTCATTGTCTATCAAAATAATATAGCATTTCACATCTAATTTAAGAACTTCAGGACTTTATTAATAGTCTATTTCTATTTACTGTTTTGGTTATTGTTACTTAAAATTCTACTGCTACATATTTTATAAGCTCTACAATACAGTGCTATTATTTTAGCTTTAAATTTCAATAATGTGTTTAAAATTTATTAAAAGTTTTAAAAGTTATATTTGCCCACATATTTAACATTCTCATTATTCTTTATCTTTTCAGATCAAATTTTTATTTAGTATCATTTTTCTTCACTCTAAAGAACTTCTTTAAAATTTCTTATAATGTAGGTTCACTAAAATTCTCTCTGCTTTTGTCTATTTGAAAAACTATTCATTTTGCTCTCATTTTTGAAGAATATTTTCCTCTGTACAGAAATCGAAGTTGACAGTTTATTCTATCAACAGTTAGAAATTGTGTCATTATCTTCTGGCTTGCATTATTTCTGACAGGAAATCTGCATTCATTCTTGCTTTTATTCCCTTATAATAATGTGTCTTTTTTCCTCTGATGATTTTAAGATTTTCTCTATATCACTGATTTTCAGCAATTTGATGTGCATTGGTGTTGTTCATACGTATGCTATGATACTTGTGCTCTGTTGAATTTCTTGGTTATGTGGGTTTATTATTTTCATAAAATTTGAAAAAAGGGTCATTTATTTTTTCAAATATTTTTTTACTGTCTATCCTCTCTCTCTTTATAGATTTCAATTACATATATGGTAGACAACTTGATAGTATCCTACAATTGACTGTCACTCTGTTCATGGATTTTAAGATTTTTTTCCCTCTGTGCATTTCATTTTTTTATAATTTTCATAGTTGTAACTTTAAGTTCACTGATCATTATTATGCATTATCTAACATGCTGTTAAACTTTCAGTGTGAAACTTGTTTCAAATATTGTATTTTTAGTTCTAAATGCTTTGTTTATTGTATCTTTCACTTATCTCTTCATTCTGTTCATACTTTTCTTTAAACCTTGAACATATTTAATAATTCCTTTAAATCCTTTTTTTGTTAACCATATCTCTATCATGTATTCTATCAAATATAATGTACTCTATTGAATGATATTTTCTCCTATACCTCTTCATATGTCTAGTAATTTCTGATTAAATGCTAAAACACCAAAGTGTTGTTCAATTTCTAGAATTTTTCATCACCCTTGAAGGGTTGTTGAAAATTATTTTTCAGGTTGTTAGGTGAAATGTAAGTCAAATTTCTCCTTTTGTGGCTTGTATTACAACTTTTTTATGGTGATATCTCTAGTAGCTTTAAATTTAGTGTTATTTTAGCCTCACTACTAAGGTGTGAGGCTTACTAGTGACTAAGACTCACTACTTTCTGGTGTCTCTACTAAATGCTGTGGATATTCAAACTATGCAGTCTGAAAAATGGGAATTAGAATGATTCCTAGCTGTATGTGAATTCTAGCAATTGCTCAGCTTGCAACTCACTGGTAGTTCCTTACCCAGCCTTGTGGGATTTCAACTTAAGCATGTATCACATACTATTCAGCAACAGATATAGGGATGCATATGTGGATTTTTAGAAACTTTTCTCTGCATAGATATTCCATTGTCTTGTCTTCTGCCTCAGTCTCACTAAACACTGCTCTCTGAATTTTCAACAAAGTAATACCACTGTTATCCCCTTGAGATTTCTCTCTCTTGCTGCCACCCAGGGACACATTTGATATATCATTTTTTTTTTTCTTTTACAGATTATGCTATTGATGTTACATATTCAGATTTCATAGAATTTCTGGATCACTGGGTTTAGTATAGTTTTCATCAAACTTGGATATTTTTCAGCCACAGTTTCTTCAAATATTTTTTCTGTGCCTCACTTTCTCATCCCATTTGAGGAATGCAATTCCACATATAATAGGCTACTTGAAGTTGTTCCAGAGCTCCCCAGTGCTATTTTCATTTTATTCTCCATTCTTTTCTGTTTCATCTTGGATATTTTCTACTGCTAGCTATGCTAGTTCATAATACTTTCTTGTACAATGTCTGATCTGTTTAACCTTATTAGTATATGTCATATATTTTTATTTTTCATTTCCAGAATTTCATTTGAAATTCTTATATTTTCCATGTCTCTACTTAACATTCTTGATACTTAACATTCCACTCTCTACTTAACATATCTTAAACATGTGTATAGTAACTCTTTTAACATCTTTAACTCCTAATTCTATCATCTCTGTCTTTAAAAATCTATTTCTACTGATTGGACTATTGCCTCATTATTGGTTATATTTTCCTATTTTATTGCTTCCTGGGTAATTTTTTATTAAATACCACATATTGTAAATTTTACTTTACTGTATGCCAGATTTCTTGTATTCCTATAAATATTCTTGATCTTGATTCTGAGACATACTTAAATTATTGAAATTCAGCTTGATTCCTTCAAGCCTCACTTGAAGTTTGTTAGGTAGGGCCAGAGTAGACTCTAGCCTAGGAATATTTTTGACCTACTAGTGAGACAACAGTATTCTGAGTACTAAACCCAATTCCCTGTGATTTACAAGGATTTGGCTTGTAAAATTTACAAGGATATGGCTCTTGGAACAGGTACTTTTCTTGGCTGTTTGAAATATTCATGGATTGTTCCCTCTGTTCATTATGGATGGTGTTTTTTGTTTTTGTTTTTGTTTTTTTGCCTCACAGTTAGATTTTAGCACATGCAAGAACTGATAGATATTTGACTCGACTCAAGAGGAACCCTATGCAGACATCCAGAGTGCTCTCTCAATGCAACCCTTGCCTCTCCATTACTCTGTCTTGTGAACTCTAGCCTTTTTTTTTGTTTGTTTGCCAGTTGGGCCTCTCCACTTAGCTTTTCAACCCAGAGTGACTATCAGGTTCCTCTTAGTTTCTGGTCACTGCACTGCAACATGGAAGCTCTCTCCAGAAGGTAAGTTAGGACAGCTGTAGGGCTCACCTCATTTATTTCTTTCCTCTCAGGAACCACTGTCCTGTCGAGTGCATGCATGCTAAGTTGCTTTAGTTATGTCCAACTCTTTGTGACCCTATGGACTGTAGCCTGTCAGGCTCCTCTCTAGCCTCTTGCCATCGGATTCTCCAGGCAAGAATACTGGAGTGGGTTGCCATGCCCTCCTTTAGGGGATCTTCCTGACCCAGAGATTGAACTTGCATCTCTTGACTCCTGCATTGGTAGGCAGGTTCTTTACCACTAGGGCCAGTTGGGAAGCCACATCCTATGTTGATTATTGTCTAATGTCCAGAACATATTTCATACATTTTGTCCAGAATTTTATTTGTTCCATGGAGGAAGGTAAATTTGTTCCCTGTTTTTCCATTTTCATTTTTCTTAAAGCAAGAGTTCCAACCCTCTGGATTTTCACATTTCAGTACGAAAAAGCGTCTGCTTCCTATATTTTGCCTAGATTTCTCAACTTAGAGAGGAATCATGGACAGAAGTGAAAGTCACCATCAGTGACTTTGAATGTGCTTGCAGGATGGTTCTATTTTAAGAAGAGTCATACTTGAATATATAGAATAGGTAGAAAGGTGAGGAAAAAAAAAGAAATCAAAGAAACGACTAATAAGGAGCACCAATTATGATGGAATGGATGATAAATTGAGTTTTAGATATGTATAACTGGTGGTATCAATGAGAAATCCAGAAAGATATCAATCAGGAAACTGGAAATATAGGACTACAATTTGAGAGAAAGGTCAGAGGCATATTGCCAAGGAAGAAATAGAAGAAAGAAAATTATATTGGAAAATAGCTCAGGGTCTTATTCATATTTATAATTGCAACACTTAGCACATAATGCCTCACATACTTGCTCAGTATATGAATGCTGAATAAATGAATGAAAAAAGCAGAGCTTCATTTAATGTACAGAAAGAATAAGGGGAAAAGTCAGAGAAAAGATGAGTAGAGAGGCAAGAGTTTCTTTGATAATAAATTCTTGAAAACAAAATCTTGCAAAATTTTACTTGCAAGTAGTTCTGACAAAAATTTATATTTTAAAAAATAATGAAAAGTTGAGGATACAAAATTAGTATTTTCATGGCCATTTCCAATTTATATATGTTATCTACAAAATAAATGGCATGGTATATATTTCTCCATGTAGTCATTACCTGGCCCTTATTACCAATCAGATCAAGCTGCCTCATTATTGCATTCCTCTTTAGGTTATAAAAGGAAGGCTTAAAATAGGTATAGAACCAAATGTAATTGGCACTGAATTGTGTGCTTTTCACTCTTCCATTTTGTCATCAGTCAAGTCATCCATGACTTTATTTTTTTTTTTTGACTTTTTAACAAATTTTATTTTTAATTTGAGGCTAATTACTTTACAATACTGTGATTGTTTCTGCCATACATCAACATAAATCAGCCATAGGTTTACACATATACTGCTCCTCTTGAACTGTCCTACCTTCCTCCTCATTCTTTTTTTTTTTTTTACAAGTTCAAACTGGTATAAGTATTTTTTTTTATTATTGTTTTTGCCATACATTGTTATGATATCACCATGGGTTTACATATGCTTCCCCTCCGGGTCCCCCCTCCCTCCTATCCATGACTTTAGAACAGTGTTTTCCAACAAAGAATCAGTTTCCAAATGAAAATTTTGCTTTGCTGTCATATTGGTTGCCTGAATTGCACTACTCCTATTTTGCTACTGAAATATAAGTGGTTTCTGTTTTAAGTAAAGAAACATTTTAACCCAGAAAATATCATAAATTGAAATCTTATTCTTTTAGGAAAAAGTTAATTGCATTTCCAGACTATCAATAATTTATTTTCACCATATTTTATTTAGCATAGCATCATTTATTTAGCATAGTATCCTCCTTAGAAGATATTTATATATTTTATGAAAAGTAAATGTAGTTTCATAACATACATAAACTTCCAAAGAAAAAGAAACCAAAAATTTTTTAAATCTCTGAATTTGAAACTTTAAAATTTTACTTAATTTTAGCCTTCTTATTATGGGTTGGATAAATGTATCACATATAGAATGAAAATAACAAGAATACTGTATTTTCACATGTGTAGGCTTTTATCTGTTTGTCATAAAAAATTAGCCATTCTAAACTTTTGGATTCCATTAAATAATTTTGTGATCAAGATACATTTTGTAATAAGAAGCATATTTGAAGTTAAATATGAAGTTAAAGCACATATGATGTTAAAGCACATAGATGAAGTTAAAGCACATTAAAACCTCAAACTTACTTTTATGAAAAATAAGAGTAGCTGGTTTGCTTGCTCTCTGCCTTTTCTAAAACTCTGCTTCTCAGTGAAACAATAATCATCTTACTTTAAACCATTTTGACCATGTCATTTCCCTTTTCAAAAGCCTGCAGTTCCTTACCATTGCTTTTTGTAAAATTTCTATTATCAAGTATCTGTGGCCTCTATCAGTTCTCACTTTCCCATCTCATTATGCTACAATTCACCAACTTTATTTTTAGACACTCTCTACCATGATCTGCTCTCAGCCAAAAAAAGTAACTTCTCGTCCCTAATGAAACTTTCTTCTTATCTCTGCCTCCAGAGGTTAACACTTATTGTTCAATGACCATTCTCCCTGGACATATTTATACTTGATTTCTTTTAAAATTTCGATTTAAAATATTTTATTACACAAATTCTTCCTTAATACAAACCACATGTTTATGTTTTGTATGGTTCTACCACTGACTCATACAACTTACTTTACATAATCAACATTGATACATTTATGTGATACTTATTATTGTCATTTTCACAGTTGTCTCTTTTGGTAACTCATTATGACCTGATTTCAGTCTGGTTTGTATGTCTCTCTATGGAATTCTAAGAAATAGTATCTAGCAAAGCCGCCTCTGAGATAGTATTATGACAGGGAGAGAGCACTGGCCCTTGAGTTCCAGTCCTGGCTTATAACACTTACTAGTTGTTTGACCTTTGGTAATTAATTTATCTAACATTTCTAAGCTTCCATTAGCAGTACCCTCTTTCTTTTATCTGAAGATTTAATTAAATAAGCATACAGTAAGCACTTGGCAATTGAAAGTTTATCAGCATTAGTATGGCCCATTCTATCATGTTAATACTCTTCCTGGGGACTTCCTTGGAGGTCCAGTGGTTAAGACTCCTCCTGCCAATGCAGCAGGTGCAGGTTCAATCTCTGGTTGGGGAGCTAAGATCCTACATGCCTCGCAGGCAGAAAACTAAAAAACAGAAGCAATGCTGTAACAGATTCAATAAACACTTGAAATTTTTAAAAATGGTCCACATAAAAAAATCTTAAAAAATACTGCTCACAAAGGATTTGTTTCTCATCAACATCTTCCATAATCTTGTTGCCCTTAGCAGAGCTGCTCTACTTGCATGTGTACTCTATTAGCTGAATCCTGTTAGTGGACCATTCTAGCAGTTGTTTACACTGCCCCATTTCCTCTATCCTTCCTAAATCAATTCTGCATTCCTAAGGATTTCGTGAGAGGTCATTTGTCTCATGTGGCCCACCTACTTTGATGCTTGTAGGCAGGCATATTCAGAAAATTAGTCTAGATTTCATAAACTCTGGATAAAATTAGAAGTGAATATGTACCTTAGGGAAGGTACAGAGAAAATTATATAGGAGTTCAGAAAGTTAGCACTCGAAAGTCAACTACAAAGAATTTGCTGTCTCATATATTAATTTACTTATTATGAACATGCTGCCTTATTTATGAGAAGATATTTGGTAGGCAAAAATATGTGAATAAACAAGTAAAATTGGATATTTCAGTAATGCTTTCATTAAGAACTTTAGCTAAAAACTTTACTGAGCCAATCAAAACCAGAGACAGCACTCATATATTGCTGATTGGAGTATGAAACTGTTATATTATTACTTTGGGAAGTTATTTGACAATTTCATAAATTAAAAATATCTCTACTCCATGACCCAACAATTCACTACTAGGTGTATACTGAAGAAAGATGAAAATGAGTGCATGTGTTGAAGGAAAGATTTGTACAAGCATGCTCTTAACAACTTTATTGATAATAGTAAAAAAAATAACAAACATTAAAAGCACCCCAAATATCTATGAAGCTGGAACAGATAAACAAATTGTGGTATATTCACAAAATAGACTACTATCCAGATATAAAATGTATTAATTACTAGAGGACTTCCCTGGTGGTCCAGTGGTGAAGAGTCCGCTTGCCAGTGAAGGGGACTCAAGTTCAGTTGCTGGTCTGGGAAGATTCCACATGCTCCAGGGCAACTAAGTCCATGTACCACAATTACTGAGCCTGTGCTCTAGAGCCTGTGAGACCCAACTAGTGAGCCCATGTACTGCCACTGCTGAAGTCCTGCACATCCTAGAACCAGAGCTCTGCAACAAGAGAAGCCCCTGCAATGAGAGCCCGTGTACCACAACTAGAGAGTAGCTAGCCCTCACTCATTGCAACTAGGAAAAGGCCATGCAGCAGTGAAGTCCCAGCACAGCTAAAAATAAATAAAACAACATTATCTTTTTTAAAAAAAAAGTACTGATATATGGAACATTGCGGATGGATCTTTAAAAAAAATAGTATGTCAAATAAAAAAAGAACCCAGGCACAAAAGAATATATGATTCAAATTATATGAGGTTCTGGAACAGACAAGGCCTAATTATGGTATCAGAAATAATAGTGGTTAACATTGGAGGAGTATATTATGAAAAACATGTTGTCTGGGAAGCAGCATCTTTGGGGGGTGATGAAATGCAATGTTGCTTTAGATAATGATTACAAGAATATCCATACATAGGTAGAATTTCTTTAAAAAGTATGCATTTTACTATATGTAAACTACACTTCAATAGAAAATGCAAAAATACAGAGCAACAAAGAGATAGATGTCTAATAAAATATCAAAAGATGACTTCTACCATGTGTTCAGTAATACTTACCTGTGGAGGGGGGCAGGAGACTATAAATAGAATATAAATCTATACATATATATTTTTCATTATTCCTTTCCTCTAATACATGCTGGAACAGGCTTTATTAGTTATCATTTTTAAAATATGTGAAAGTTATGTTGCATTATCATGTTGGCATAAGGTCCTGATACCTCAGGACAAAAGTTTACAACTCTTTTAAAATAAAAGTTATATTGATTTAGCAGACTGAAAAATATTTATCTAAGGATCACTTGACAGGAAGATAGTTGATCATTAGTCTAGTTTAATAACTTGATCTCATAAGTTTCGAAGCCTGTAGTAGTATCATGGAGGACTATTTTGGTGGATGCACGGTGGTGGTTTAGTCACTAAGTCATGTTCGGCTCTTGTGACCCCATTGACTGTAGCCCACCAGGGCTCCTCTGTCCATGGGATTCTCCAGGCAAGAATACTGGAGTGGGTTGCCATTTCCTCTTCCAGGGGATCTTCCTGACCCAGGAATTGAACCCGAGTTTCCTGAATTGCCGGCAGATTCTCTACCGACTGAGCTATGAGGGAAGCTTGGTGGATGCATACTTGACCATATTGTATGTTTTTAAAGATCCTTATACAAGTGTTCATATCCCGAGGCTAATGTTGTTTTTCAGCATTTTAAAGCAAACTAGCAAATGCCATAGTGCTGACAAAGTAATAGGATCTGACTTATTTGAAGTGAGAACTCTCTCCTATCTATTCCATCCATCCTCCAATCAATTTCTAAGTTTTATGAAGAAGTTCTTAAAACTGGGATGAGAAGCATCCAACCATGTGAACATAAAGGCAGGTAAAACATAAAACAAGCTGTACAAACCTCCTCTACTTGAAAAAGCTCTTCTACTAGTGTGCCTTTGAATAAATTTTAGCTGATTTATTTAAGTGAACACCAACATGTCAAAATAATTAATAACAACTTACAATTGTATGGGCTTCCCTGGTGGCTCAGATGGTAAAGAATCTGCCTGCAATGCAGGAGGAGACCTGGGTTCAATCCCTGACTTAGGAAGATTTCCTGGAGAAGGAAATGGCAACCCACTTCAGTATTCTTGCCTGGGAAATCCCATAGACAGAGGAGCCCAGCAGGCTACAGCCCATAAGGTTGCAAACAGTCAGACATGCTCAGTCATCCAGAGCGTCCAGGTATATAGCACTCTCCAGTTTACAGCGTGCTTCTGCAGGCTTTGTTTCATTCGGTAGACTGTTATTTGAACAGGAACACTGAATGGAATGTTTTGCCTATGGAGTGTTCTCATACACCAGTGTCTTGTTACTTGACTAGATCCATTATGAATATGGCAGACTGGAATCTAATATTGAATATAAAAATGTCTCTTTAATTTTGGCTTTGTGGAAAACCAAGTGTGTGTGTGTGTTAGTTGCTCAGTTGTGTCCTACTCTTTGTGACCCCATGGACTGCAGCCCACCAGGCTCCTCTGTCCATGGGATTCTTCAGGCAAGAATACTGGAGTGAGTTGCCATTTCCTTCTCCAGGGGATCTTCCTGATCCAGGGATCAAACCCAGTTCTCCTGAACTGCAGGCAGATTCTTTACCATCTGAGCTAACTGACTAATTCAACATAAGAGGATTTTCCAGATAAACTACAGCTTAGCATTTAAAGTACCAACATGTTTAATTATAACCAATTTTAAAAGTTCTCATAAGAATCTGTATAATATTTTATCTCCTTTTTACAATTCATGCATTTTGACATGTATTTTAGTTACAAAGAAAAAAAGCAGCACATCATAATATTTGGAAAATATAGAAATGTGTGAAGAAGAAAACAAAAAAAATCCATATTCCTACAGTGTTTATTTAAAGATAAAAATTAATATTTCAGTATGATTTCATCCTTTCTACAATGCAATATATTTCTATGTGTATAAATATAGTTACATATTAATCTTACACTTTACATATTATTTTATTTTGGTTTTTAAATCAATACTATACCATGATAGTATTTTTCACATTACTTCATGTCTAGACATACTAATTACTCGACATTTTCTATATCCTTTTTATCTTCCAAGATAATTGCTAAGTAATTTATTATAATTTAATTAAATAAATGTTTAATCAGTTTCATGATTATATTTACATTAAAAATTAAGGATGCTTAAATTATAAATAACAGACTTCAACCTATTCTCATAAATCTATATATCATATTGCATAATTTATGAAAAATTGAACAAGCATTGAATGAAAAAAGAATCTATGCTATGTGGTTATAAATAATGTTTTATATAGTTATGCTGTGATTATTTGGAGCTGTCTAAAATATGATCTCAACCTTGAGTTATCTGTGAAATATTTAAAACAGACACTGTCTAGTAGATTCTTAATAGGGTTAAATTTAAATGCATCATTCTCTATGTTTCTTAGTATGCTTACTTACATTTGGTAATGAGAACCCAGCATGCGAGACAGCAAAAGGAACGCAGATGTATAGAATAGACTCGTGGACTCTGTGGATGAGGGAAAGGGTGGGATGATATGGGAGAATGGCATTGAAACATGTTAATTATCATATGTCTAATCAATTGCCAGCCCAGGACTGATGCCAGGGGCTGGTGCAACGAGATTTCCTGGGGGGAGGGAGGAG
>ML664659.1:4215850-4386053 GCA_007570785.1 Antilocapra americana | reverse complement strand
TGATACAGTAAAGGTAGGATAAAATGTCCTTTGAAATTTCACAAAAAAGGAACACATCTCAATATTATTGAATCAGAAAACTTCAAGGTGCCTTCCTCCTTGAGATCTTAGGAAATACAACATTAAAATGGGGGTGACATCTGCGTTTATATTGAGTGATAGGTACAAAGATAGCTACCTACTCAAATATACTTTATATAGTAGAATGTATTGAGGATACTTTATATTCTTCTCGACATTGAGAATGACAGATGACAAATATAAACCCTTAGGGCTTTATTTATAAAGTCACATCTGTACAGTCACATTGGCTCTGTTTATGAAAAGAGACAGACTGGATAAAAATAGCCAGGTATGATAACGCGATGAAGTGTTCAGAGGATGTTGTTAAACATGTAGTCAACTATAAACCAACTGGCCCTGTATTAGGGCCAGTTATTCAGAAAACTCTAGTGTAAATTTCCCTAAAATCCCACTAAACCACAGTTTGGTCTTTTCTTTGAATTTTAACATGAATACAGTAACTCTGAGCTCTGTGGTGGCTCAGTGGTAAAAAATCTGCCTGCCAATGCAGAAGCCGCAGGTTTGATCCCTAGGTTGGAAAGATTCTTAGGAGGTTTTCCCTGGAAAATCCCATGGACAGAGGAGCCTGGCAGGCTACAGTCTCAGGGGTTGCAAAGAGTCAAACACGACTTAGCCACTAAACAACAACAACAGTAATTCTACAAGCTCCATGAGGACAGGAACCGTGGACATTTTGTTCTGTCTTGTATTCCTAGCACCAAGCCTAGTGCTCCACATTCAGTAGGTGCTCAATAAATACTTTCATTGAATAAAAAAATATAGATTGTTGACTATAAAGTACTTGGAAATTAGAAATATGGCATCTTGGGGAGATTAAATGTTGCATTACATATATGACAATATTCATATGCATGTATATGTATATCTATATTATAAAGTAATTAAAAAACACAAAAATCTTAATAAAGTTGTAATCAATAATTTCTTTTCCTTCCAAAAAATGTATCATTTAAAAATATTTTCATCCCCGTAGGACAAAGATCAAAGCTAAGGAATTTTAAGCAAACAATATGATTTGACTAGCTAATAATAGTGTTTAATATTGCCAAGAGATGTAGCAATACTTCCAGGCAGTGTGTAAGGAGGTATAGGACAGTGATGATCTGCCTGCAGATATTACAGCAGTCTGGCTAGTCCTGTCTAAAGCACTGCCTTTAAATTTTTACTTTTTTTTTTCTTGTTCACCTCTGGTACTCATAAGCTAATGTTTTCTATTTTTAGGAATCATCTTCAATGTGGTGTCTTTAAGAGTTCTGGCTGTGGTAGCTGGGACCTCAGGCAATGAGAGACATTTGTTGGTGTTCGTCATTTTAAGTAGAATATACAGAATGTGATCCACATATGTTACACTGAATATTTTCCTTGCTCAAACAATGGGAAAAATATTTAAAATCTTGAACAAAATAGTGGAGTATTCTGTCTATGTATTTTATATACATATACACATGTCTTTGAGTAGGTCTTAAATATGTATACTCATTTTACTTGTACTGGAGGGTGTTTAGCATGCAGTTCATTAAAACATGTCATCATTTCACCAATGATTTTATAAATATACCACGACTGCCATTCTACACGTCAGGAAAATGGTCCTCTGCTACAACATAAAAGCAAAGGTTTTTACATCTGTTTCATCTTAATGAATTTTGTGGTAGTAGATGATTTATGCTTATTTTATCTTTTTATTCAATGAAAGCTCATATAACAGGATGACAGTTTGTTTGTTTTTCATGATATTTAAGTGATGAATGCTATTTCTTAGTAAATGAGTATTTTGAAGTAATATTTTGGTATACTTTCTCATTTTAAAATTTGTGAGTGTATGTGTGTGTGTGCCTGTGTATTTTGACTTGAAGATTCTCTACTGCTATCTTTGATATAGCTATTAATGATCTCTATCAGTTCAGTGGCTCTTTTATCCCCCATATATAGAAAATGAAGTAATGCAAATGTTAAAGTGAGCTACAGACACCAATGCCCACGAAACAGATTTATTTCAGTATATAAAAGGTTTTATGGGTTTCCTAGGTGGCTCAGTGGTAAAGAATCTGTCTGCTAAGAAGAAGACATAGGTTTAATCCCTGGGTCAGGAAGATCCCCTGGAGAACGAAATGACAAACCACTCCAGTATTCTTGCCTGGGAAATCCCATGGACAGAGGAGCCAGGGAGGCTACAGTCCATGCAGTTGCAAAGAGTTGGACACCATTTAGCGACTAAAAAACAATAACAAAAGGGTTTTATGGTGCTGGTGGAATATCATTGTATTTTGTTGCCTGTGCTCCATTTAAATATCAGAACTCAATATGGAAAAATAAAAGGAAGTTAACTTGTCCTCCTTGGGACTCTCTCCTCAGTGTTCAAGTTACTCTCCAGGAGTTAGTCACTTAAGTAAGGTCAGAAAGTTTTTAGTGCTGAGTCTCCCTAAAAACCAACCAAGTGACTTTAAGTGTATTAAAATTAACATAATGTATCAGAGTACTTGGGTTGGGCTTCCCTGGTAGTTCAGCTGGTAAAGAATCCACCTGCAATGCAGGAGACCTGGGTTCGATCCCTGAGTTGGGAAGATCACCTGGAAAAGGGCATGGTAACCCACTCCAGTATTGTTGCCTGGCGAATCCCATGGAAAGAGGAACCTGGTGGGCTACAACTGTCCATTGGGTCACAAAGAGATGGACAGGACTGAGCAGCTAAGCACAGCACAGCATGTTGGGATACACAGCTTTATTTAATTCCTACAGCAAACCTGGGAAGTATGTTTTTATCCCCATTTTGCAGATGAAAGGCTATCCACTCCTATATTCTGGCTTGGAGAATTCCATGGACTGTATAGTCCTTGGAGTCACAAAGAGTCAGACATGACTGAGAAACTTTCACTTTCACTTTGGGCTTCCCTGGGAGCTCAGCTGGTAAAGAATCTGCCTGCAATGCAGGAGACCCCGGTTCAGTTCCTTGGTTGGGAAGATCCTCTGAAGAAGGGAAAGGCTACTCACTCTAGTATTCTGGCCTAGAGAATTCCATGGTATGTAGAGTCGATAGGCTCACAAAGAGTTTGACAGACTGAGCGAACTTCACTTTCAATCTAAACTCAGAAAGACTAAAACCATTGACCAAGGTCCTAGAACTAGTAAGAGAGAGCTGAGATTCCATAATTGCTCTCCTACTGCAAAGGCTCTGTTTCCTTTTCTACTCTGCACTGTCTCCCAGCAATGTTAACACTGTATTTAGAAGGCTAAATTTTAACTTAAAGCTTTTAAATGCATACACCTTTCAAAACTGCTCTCATGTTTACTCAGAAAAGTTATTGAATATAAATGAATATTTGCCACCCATTCAGTCAGTATTTCCAAGAAAAAATCCTGAGCATCTTATTTCTCAGTGAAACACCCCTCTGCTATTTTGAGAAAATACTTATTGCATTGAATAGTTGGAATGCTTCACAGGGTAAAATACCAGTTCTTTTTGCTCCAGCTTTAGCTAGATTTGAAATGTCAGGTTGAGTCATTTCTCTATATTCTGAAAGAATGTTGAGACAGTAGGGAATATTTGGAGATGCCAGACACATACAATGTAGCATCCAGACCAAGGGGAATGATAGGTCATTGCCTGGCAGATGGCATAACGAGCTGGAGAGGCTAATGGCAGATGGACTTGACGATTTGGGCAAAGTCAAAGAGGGTTTGGCTACTAACACAAAGTACAGGAAAGCATTGAAGAAGTCTACTCCCATCTGATGACGATATCAACTTGGATTTAACAGATGATGTGATGAGAATGAGGCATATAGAAGATAAAGTGATTTTTTTCTAAGTAAGGTAAATAAAAGGCAGCTAATGTAAGCAAAGTGTCTGAGGTTTTTGGTTAACTAAACTCCTTTGTGTGTAGGGATGTATTTTTAATGTACTTAGTAACACTTTCACATAGTTAAGGTAAAGTATGAATTTATAAGTTGTTCATTAATACTGTAAGGTTAAACTTTAAATCTTACCACAGCCTTCAGCCTTCATGAGTTAAGCAAATTAACTCTAATTATATATTTTATGTTTTGTTAGAATAATAATATATTCATATCACTTGAAGCAATTCTGGTAAATAGGTTTTCTAAGCAATATTTTTTCTCTGAGACTACTTGAAAGGAGCCACTATTTTTTCATTGATTGACCAGGGTAGCTTTTGTATATTTAATGTTCTATCAGTCTAAAAACATGATGAAACTATTTAACAACTGAAATAAAGCTTTTAGATATTCCCCAGTAGTGATAATTAAGTTGTACTAATTCATCAAATTCTTGTATCCATCTGTAACACATACTATGTTGAATTATTGGTTGGCAATTTCTGGTTAAAATGTATCTGAACTTTAGCTCCTGATGAAGTCTCTCCAAACTTCCTGTGAAATGTTGTGAATCCATAGAAAATGATGAAAACACATAGAGCAAAACATTAAAACAAATAAACAAAACAAAAGACAAAAGCTAGTATCAGGGCTAAGGAGACTAGACTAAGAAATGAGTAGAACTTTGCCTCATGAAAGTGAGATGGATTGCTTCCACGTCCCAGATATTGTAAACAGTGCTGCAGTGAACACTGGGGTACATGTGTCTTTTTCAATTCTGGTTTCCTCAGGGTATATGCCCAGTAGTGGGATTGCAATTGCCAATATCCATTGGATCATAGAAAAATCAAGAGAGTTCCAGAAAAACATCTACTTCTGCTTTATTGGCTACATCAAAGCCTTTGATTGTGTGTATCACAACAAACTGTGGAAAATTCTACAAGAGATGGGAGTATCAGACCACCTTACCTTCCTCCTAAGAAATTTGTATGCAGGTCAAGAAGCAACAGTTAGAAATGGACATGGAGCAATGGACTGGTTCCAATTTCACTGGGAAAGGAGTACATCAAGGCTGTATATTGTCACCCTGCTTATTTAACTTCTATGCAGAGTACATGATGCAAAATGCCGGAATGGGTGAAGCACAAACTGGAGTCAAGATTGCCAGGAGAAATATCAGTAATGTCAGATATACAGATGACACCAACCTTATGGCAGTAAGTGGAGAGGAATTAAAGAGCCTCTTGATGAAATTGAAAGAGGAGAGTGAAAAAACTGGCTTAAAACTCAACGGTCAAAAAACGAAGATCAGAGCATCTGGTCCTATCACTTCATGGCAAATAGATAGGGTAAAAATGAAAACAGTTGCAGACTCTTATTTTCTTGGGCTCCAAAATTGCTGCAGATGGTGACCGCAGCCATGAAATTAAAAGAGGCTTGCTCCTTGGAAGATCAGCTATGACCAATCTAGGCAGCATATTAAACAACAGAGACATTACTTTGCTGACAAAGGTTCATCTAGTCAAAGCTATGGCTTTCCCAGTAGTCATATATGGTGTGAGAGTTGGACCATAAAGAAAGCTAAATGCTGAAGAATTGATGCTTTTGAACTGTGATGTTGGAGAAGATTCTTGAGAGTGCCTTGGACTGAAAGAAGAACAAACCTGTCAATTCTAAAGGAAATAAACCCTGAATATTCATTGGAAGGACTGCTGCTGAAGCTCCAATACTTTGGCCACCTGAGGCAAAGAATTAACTCATTGGAAAAGATGCTGATGCTGGGAAAGACTAAAGGCAGCAGGAGAAGGGGACAACAGAGGATGAAATGGTTGGGTGGTATCACTGACCGGATGGACATGAGTTTGAGCAAGCTCTGGGAGTTGATGATGGACAGGGAACCCTGGCATGCTGTGGTCCATGGGGTCACAAGAGTCAGACATGACTGAACGACTGAACTGAACTGACGGTAGTTTTATTTCTAGTTTGAAAGGAATCTTCATAGTGTTCTCCATAGTGGCTGCATCAGTTTGCATTCCAACCAACATTATAAGAGGGTTCTCTTTTCTCTATACAGATATCCATCAACAGATGAATGGATAAAGATATTGTGATATATATACACAATGGAATATTACTCAGCTATAAGAAGGAATACATTTGAGTCAGTTCTAATAAAGTGGATGAACCTAGAGGGAAGTAATACAGAGGGAAGTAAGTCAGAAAGAGAAAGACAAATTATCATATATTAATACATATATATGGAATCTAGAAAGATGGTATCAAGATCCTAGGTGTAGGGCAGCAAAGGAGACACAGACATAAAGAACAGACTTTCAGACATAGTGGGAGGAGAGGATGGGATGACTTGACAGAATAGTATTGAAACCTATACATTGCTATAAGTAAAATAGATAGCTTGTGGGAATTTGATGTATGATGCAGGGAACCCAAAGCTGGTGCTCTGTGACAACCTGGAGGGATGGCGATGGGAGGGAGATGGGAGGGGGGATTCAGGATGGAGGGGACACATGTGTGCCTAAGGCTGATTCATGTTGATGTGTGGCAGACACCATCGCAATATTGTAAGGTAATTATCCTCCAATAAAAAAAAATAAGTAAGATGCATAGGGGTAAGATGCATGTAGTTTTACAAGTCTACACTATGGCCAATGGTTCAGAGTCCAAGGATCTATACTAACTAGAACTCTAGACAGCCATATCTCTAATGTGAAGTTGGTACTTTATGAGGCAAAAAGAGTATGCCTACTCATCCATTTTTCTATGTTCACACTGAAAGACATCAGCTCCCAGCAGAATGACTGGACAGGCAACTGGTAGTAGTATATTTTATTCTGAGAACATGTAAGACTCACAAATAAACTGCGATAACTGGAGACTGCAGATTATAAATGCCTATTTTACATTTCGGAACAAGGTTGAGTGTAGAAAAAATGTTTCTGAAGTAAAGCAAAGATAGGTTAAGCACATGGAAGCTAAAAACTGGAAAAAGGACTAAAATATGTGGGCATTTACCTATCCTCTAACTCTGGGCCAAAAAAAGCCATTCAACTATTCTTTGAGTTGGCAAAGACTGGGACCAAAGGCAAACAACTCGCTGGATCTGTTGCCAACTATTTTGTCTGAAGAGAACTTGCCTCATTTGAAAATGAGTAAATAGAAGAAACACCGTGTGGGTTATGAAAAAAAATCATGCCAGACTGAGGAAATGGAACATACATTTTGAAAGAAGAGAATAGCACAGAAAATGAATCCCTACAAGATAGAGAAGAAAATATCTTAAAACTGTTTGTCATTCTAAACACACAGGGGGGAAAAACATGCCTTGGAGACACAGAAGTACAAAGTCATATGGGCAACATTCTGAGATGTGCAGGCAACAAAAGTAGTTGAAAAGGGATATGGGTGAGATAAGAAAGAGTTTCAATATATCAAAAACACAATAGAAGATTAGGAAATTGAATGCATATTGGGGTTACTAAAAAAAAGAAATATACTGCAGAATAACAAATTAGTTATGTAAAATAAACACATAGGAAGCTTTACTGGAGTCCTGAGAAAAGGAAAAAGAAATGAGAGGGAAAATGATAGCTATGGAAGAAAGAAAATGGATATCTAGCCCATAAATAATTGATATATATATGAGGAACAAATGTTACAGAAGTTATAATTTAAAATAAAGTGGAAGACAACTTTTATGAATTGAAAAAATGCCCATGTATGTACCTTGAAAGGGCCTACTAAATTTCAGGATAAAAATAATGAAAGGAAACTCATATTTAAATGTATTCTGGTTAAATCCTTACATTATATGTATACATTTTAAAGTCATGCTGGCATCTGTGAAGGGGAAAAAATAATAGAGACAATCTAGAAAGAAAAGCAAGCTGACTCTGGATTTATCTGTAACATCTTAGTCCTAAAGGAAAAATATGACTAAGATGTTATGGATAAAGGCAATATAACAACATCTAAAGAGGCAAATCTAGAGGTTGCAAAAGGGTTTGACATGTCTTTTACATTCAGCCATGATTACTTCCATGTGTGAAAGCAGTAGAAGTAAATCTTCAGATGCAAAAGGATTCATTTAGACTTTTGAAAGAATTTACTTTAAGCCTTATTCCAGCCAACTGAGAGATTTTTTTAAGGTCCAGAATATAAAAATTACATTATTATAAGGCCAGCAGACATTTTTTTTCCTCTAAACATCATGTTAAAAGAATCAGGGTGAGAGTATATGTTTTCAGGTGGATTCTACCAACCTAGACATAAAGCTTTAATTTGCTGTATTGTCTTCAGATGCTATTCTTCTTTCATTTCCACTCCTTTTCAGTACCAAGAAGTGTGTTTTCCAATCCATGTCTTTTATTTCACAGTACATATAGAATCTTGTCATGTTTAATGACAACTTACAACCATTACTGGTGGTGTACCTTTCCAGCACTTGTTAGCAATAGATAAACAATTTACATAGTCAATGAATCAGAACATTGTGCCAGGAGAATTACTGAATAATTTTTGCTCTCTACAAAACCATGTCTACTTAAAGAAATATAACAGACCTTCATTATAAAGAAGCGAGTAATAATTTACTGCAGTTTTAAAACACATTGACTGTCTTGACTACTTGCTACTATAGGGTGATGCCTTGTGATTTACCACATATAAACTCAGGTGTGATCACCATAATGCATTGAGTAATTACTAAGGTTATGGGATTAGTTTGAGAATTTTGAGATGTATCTTATTCACCAAAATATCTTATTTGCACTAGAATATAAAAAAAGAGAAAAGAAAAACAGTAAATGCAGAATCTCCAACTTTAACTTCAACCAACACCCTAATTACATTAAGATCAATACTGATGATCCAGATACACAGCATTATTCATTTATTCAGTCAGCAAATCTTTATTGAAGTACTCCTATGTACAAAGAATTTTATTGGAACCTAGATACACATCTGTACCTAGATAACCTTGCCTGGTAATCACCTCTTTTTTACTTTCTCATTCTTGATAAATCTTTTCTTCAAAGACTTTGAAATAGTCAGACCATCATCACTCTTGTGACTTAGGAATTCAAGTCTTTGGTAGATAAGATTGAATTCCATCTTTATAAATGTGTGTGTAGCTTAAGGGGCCAAAACCTAAAAATTATCTTGAAAGTATATTTGCCTTGTCCACATCATTCTTGCAAACACTATGCAGTTATTTTATATGAGTTTGTTCACAGTTACCAATTGTATGTGAAGGCCAGTTGTACGTAACCTTCCCGTAAACATAACTTTGAGGATGAATTTAGATCTCACTTTACTTCAAGAAAATAAGCCTCATACTCAGTGTCACATAATACAAATGGAGGGTCAAGTAAGGATGAAAGAAAGCTATGAAAGCTATTTATGTATGCTTGTGTGCTAAGTCTCTTAGTCGTGTCTGACTCTTTACAACCCCATAGACTGTAGCATGCCAGGCTCCTCTGTCCACAGGATGATCCAGGCAAGAATACTGGAGTGGGTTATGAAGCTCTCCTCTGGGGGATCTTTCAGAGCCTGAGATCGAACCTGCATCTCTTTACATCTCCTGCATTGACAGATAAGCTCTTTACTATTACTGCCACCTGGGAAGCCCAGGGTACATATAGGTTATATTGTTTTAGTGGATTCTCTTGGAGAGTCTATAGAAAGTTGGGAGTGATTGAAAAATTGATTTAAAAAGCTCAAACATTAAAAAAAAGAATGAATCTGAGTCAGGTGAACTGAGGTGGGTGAACCTAGAGCCTGTTACAGAGTGAAATAAGTCAGAAAAAGAAAAATATCACATATTAACGCATATATATGGAATCTAGAAAAATGGTACTGATGAACCTATTTGCACAGGAATTGAGATGCAGATGTAGAGAACATACTTGTGGACACAGCAGGGGAACAAGAGGGTGGGATGAACTGACAGAATAGCACATATATATATATATATATATATATGTATATATATATATATATATACACTGTCGTGTGTAAAATACATAATGAGCGGGGAGCTTCTTTATAGCACATGTAGCACAGTCCAGTGCTCTGTGATGACCTAGAGGGGTGGGATTGGGTGGGTTGAAGGAAGTTTCAAGAGAGAGAGGATATATGTATACTTATGGCTGATTCACGTGGTTGTATGGCAAAAACCAACATAACATTGTAAAGAAATTATCCACCAATTAATATATTTAGAAGCAGATTATTGAAAGTTTAGGCCATTTTCCTATTTGTCCACCTTCTTCCTACTTTCTCATTTCTCATTATTTTATCATAAATAAATTTTGAATATATTTTATCAGGGTGTTTTTCTTTAAGAAATTTCTATGGGAAGTTATATGCCATAATGGGTAACAGAACAAGAGTCTGAAACCAAGTTATTTGGGGTTTGAATCCCTTAGATATGTGACTTTGTACTTAATTTTTTCAGTTTTATCATCTGTAAAATGAAGGAAGAGGTTATCTCCATAAAAATTCCTAAGAGGCATAAGGAATAATATTAGTGCCTAACTCGGGGTGGTTTTAAGAATTCAGTTACATTTCTTTGTTTATAGGCAAACAGATTTTGCAGTACTTGAATGTAATTTCAAAAATGACGGAATGATCTCTGTTCACTTCCAAGGCAAACCATTCAATATCACGGTAATTCAAGTCTATGTTCTGACCAGTAATGCTGAAGAAGCTGAAGTTGAAGAGTTCTATGAAAACCTACAAGACCTTCTAGAACTAACACCCAAAAAAGATGTCCTTTTCATTATAGGGGACTGGAATGCAAGAGTAGTAAGTCAAGAAACACCTGGAGGAACAGGCAAATTTGGCCTTGAAGTACAGAATGAAGCAAGGCAAAGGCTAATAGAGTTCTGCCAAGAAAACACACTTGTCATAGCAAACACCCTCTTCCAGCTACACAAGAGAGGACTCTACATAGGGACATCACCGGATAGTCAACACCTAAATCAGATTGATTATATTCTTTGCAGCCAAAGATGGAGAAGCTCTATATAGTCAGCAAAAACAAGACCGGGAGCTGACTGTGGCTCACATCATGAACTCCTTATTGTGAAATTCAGATTGAAATTGAAGAAAGTGGAGAAAACCACTAGATCATTCAGGTATGACCTAAATCAAATCCCTTATGATTATACAGTGGAAGTGAGAAATAGATTAAAGGAACTATATCTGATAGACAGAATGCATGATGAACTATGGATGGAGGTTCGTGACATTGTACAGCAGACAGGGATCAAGACCATCCCCAAAAAAGAAATGCAAAAACAAAATGGCTGTCTGAAGACACCTTACAAATAGCTGTGAAAAGAAGAGAAGCAAAAAGCAAAGGAGAAAAGGAAAGATATTTCCATCTTAATGCAGAGTTCCAAAGAATAGCAAGGAGAGATAAGAAAGCCTTCCTCAGTAATCAATGCAAAGAAGTAGAGGAAAACAATAGAATGGGAAAGACTAGACATCTCTTCAAGAAAAGTAGAGATACTAAGGGAACATTTCATGCAAAGATGGGCTCAATAAAGGACAGAGATAGTAGGGACCTAACTGAAGCAGAATGTATTAAGAAGAGGTGGCAAGAATACACTGAACTGTTCAAAAAAGATCTTCATGACCCAGATAATGATGATGGTGTGATCACTCAGTCAGATCCAGACATCTTGGAATGTGAAGTCAACTGGGCCCGAGGAAGTATCACTATTAACAAAGCTAGTGGAGGTGATGGAATTCCAGTTGAGCTAGTTCAAATCCTGAAAGACAACGCTGTGAAAGTGCTGCACTCAATATGCCAGCAAACATGGAAAACTCAGCAATGGTCATGGGACTGGACAAGGTCAGTTTTCATTCCATTCCCAAAGAAAGGCAATGCCAAAGAATGCTCAAATCACCACACAATTGCACTCATTTCACATGCTACTAAAGTAATGTTTAAAATTTTCCAAGCCAGGCTTCAGCAATACGTGAGCTGTGAACTTCCACATGTTCAAGCTGGTTTTAGAAAAGGCAGAGGAGCCAGAGATCAAATTGCCAACATCCGATGGATCATCAAAAAAGCAAGAGTTCCAAAAAACCATCTATTTCTGCTTTATTGACTATGCCAAAGCCTTTGACTGTGTGGATCACAATAAACTGTGGAAAATTCTGAAAGAGACGGGAATACCAGACCATCTGACCTGTCTCTTAAGAAACCTGTATGCTGGTCAGGAAGCAACAGTTAGAACTGGACATGGAACAACAGACTGGTTCCAAATAGGAAAAGGAGTACATCAAGGCCGTGTATTGTCACCCTGCTTATTTAACTTATATGCAGAGTACATCATGAGAAACGCTGGGCTGGAAGAAGCACAAGCTGGAAACAAGATTGCTGGGAGAAATATCAGTAACATCAGATATGCAGATGACAGCAACCTTATGGCAGAAATTGAAGAGGAACTAAAGAGCCTCTTGATGAAAGTGAAAGAGGAGAGTGAAAAGGTTGGCTTAAAGCTCAACATTCAGAAAACTAAGATCATGGCATTTGGTCCCATCACTTCATGGTGCATTGATGGGGTAACAGTGGAAACAGTGTCAGACTTTATTTTTGGGGCTCCAAAATCACCACAGATGGTGACTGCAGGCATGAAATTAAAAGACACATACTTCTTGGAAGGAAAAATATGACCAACCTAGACAGCATATTATAAAGCAGAGACATTACTTTTCCAAGAAAGGTCCGTCTAGTAAAGGCTACGGTTTTTCCAGTGGTCATGTGTGCATGTGAGAGTTGGACTATAAAGAAAGCTGAGCACCAAAGAATTGATGCTTTTGAACTATGGTGTTGGATAAGACTCTTGAGAGTCCCTTGGACTGAAAGGAGATCCAACCAGTCTTTCCTAAAGGAGATCAGTCCTGGGTGTTCATTGGAAGGACTGATTTTGAAGCTGAAACTCCAATATTTTTGCCACTTGATGCAAAGAGCTGACTCATTGGAAAAGGCCCTGATGCTGTGGAGGATTGAGGGCAGGAGGAGAAGGGGATGACAGAAGATGAGATGACTGGATGGCATCACTGCCTTGATGGCCATAGGTTTGGGTGGATTCTCTGAGTTGGTGATGGACAGGGAGGGCTGGCGTGCTGGGATTCATGGGATCACAAACAGTCGGACGTGAAGGACTGAACTGAAGTGAAACAGAGCTTGTATGCCATAGTTAGATAGTGCTTTTGCCTATATTAATCTTCATTAATTCTTGCAACAACTTTATGAGGTAGATATTCTAATGATTGTCCTTATTTTGTAGATAACTGAATTGAGCCATCAAAAGGTTAAATAACTTGCTCAGAATTACACAGCAAATGAGTAGGGGAGCTGAGGTTTGATTCAATACAGTCTAGCTTCTGAATCTGTCTTCTTGACCATATTTTCTCTTTCTTTCAAACCTATAATGAGAGAACTTTACTCCAGGATCATTTACTCATATCCAGGGCTAAGAACACAATTGCTAGTATGTCACCACTTTGATTTCTTGATGTTTTAAAGATAGGCTTGCTCTTCTGCTTTTAACAAGAAATACTTTAGTTATCTGTATCCTTTCAACTAAAGGTGAAATAGAATATAATTGCAAATATCATGACTGCATTTACAGTTGGCACTAAAATTCATAAATTATCCACATCTTCATCTACTCCAATTTCCATGTCACTTACATAAGAAATTGCTGATATGATTCAGAGCGTCATTTGCTGACTAACTTTTAAGTTCTCTTGCATTGCCATTAAGAAATAGGAATATTTAAATGTGCAGGTAGTTGTCTCTGCCCTTCACATATCAGCCTTTAGAACTTATTACCAATAGCTTCAGGCATTTAATAACATATTTTATGGCAAGGTCATATTAGTGGGGTCTTTCCTATGTCAACATTTTGCCCAAAGAATTCTTAAACCCAAACCGTATTTCTACATTGGAAATAATTATCAGAATATTAAACAGTGAAATGATCTCTAATAGGTAAAATAAGAATATAGGTAAAGAGTCAAATGAATAAGTGCATGTCATATCAATCACCAGCTCATATTTTAAAAATGCTTTTAGACAACTCTCACTCTGATAATCAATGACTTTATCTCTGTGGCAATGGCTGTCATTTTTAATAATGTTGCTACATGAAATTTTGTATCTACATTGAATATCTTAGAATAAATTAATAAGGCACTACTGAACTTGGTTTTCAGAAGGTATTAAAGCAATAATGGATATTACTAATGTTAAGATGTCTTTGTCCCTGTTACAAAATATTTATATGTATATGTACATCCAGATTAAGTACTATTTTAATAAAATAAATATTATTTTAATAGTAAAATTTAGATTGTGAAATACTTCTTCAAATGCTTAAAAGGAACTTTATACTTCACATCTCATAACCCCCACTCCTATACAGTTTGATCCAACCACAAAAGTACTTATCAAAAGCTTTGCTTGAACTAAAAGACTCCACATTTATGTGTCTGAATCCTTCATTAACATGTAAGTTCAAAGATGATAAGGATTATGCTTAATCCAATGCACATGAAAATAGTTAACACATAGTAGATGCTAAAAATATTTCTTAAGTAAATGAAAGAGTCATTATATGAAAAAAATAACAATTTAATTAGCATATAGATGAAAACTAAAGACAAGGGAAGAAACTGTTTTCCAGAAATGACTCCCAAAATGAGAATATAAAAATGAATATGCACAGAGCCCAAGGAAGCCCAGAATTAAATGAAAAGGTAAGTGATAAGAACAAATACAGGAGGTTCAGATGAGTAGGAGAAAAAAGAGAGAGTAGTTATAAAACAAGGGAAAAGAAACATTCTAGAAGTTGAGACTTAATAACAATGCCAAATGTTGTGGAAAAGGTAAACAGTTTGAAGACTGAAATTAACTATGATTGTTAAATGATTCTTATATATGGAATTTTATGTATAGTATGTCAGTGTCAATCTAAGCAATGCTAAATATTTAAGAATAAATCATTTGAATTGAAGGTCCTACACAACGGCTGTCTGAGGAATCCTTACAAATAGCTGTGAAAAGAAGAGAAGCAAAAAGCAAAGGAGAAAAGGAAAGATATTTCCATCTTAATGCAGAGTTCCAAAGAATAGCAAGGAGAGATAAGAAAGCCTTCCTTAGTGACCAGTGCAAAGAAATAGATGAGAACAACAGAATGGAAAAGACTAGAGATCTCTTCAAGAATATTAGAGATACCAAGGGAACATTTCATGCAAAGATGGGCTCAATAAAGGACAGAAATGGTAGGGACCTAACAGAAGCAGAAGATATTAAGAAGAGGTAGCAAGAATACACAGAAGAACTGTACAAAGAAGATATTCATGAACCAGATATTCACAATGGTGTGATCACTCACCTAAAGCCAGACATCCTGTAATGTGAAGTCAAGTGGGCCTTAGCAAGCATCACTACGAACAAAGCTAGTGGAGGTGATGGAATTCCATTTGAGCTATTTCAAATCCTGAAAGATGATGCTGTGAAAGTGCTGTACTAATATGCCAGCAAATTTGGAAAACTCAGCAATGGCCACAGGATGGGAAAAGGTAAGTTTTCATTCCAATTCCAAAGAAAGGCAATGCCAAAGAATGCTCAAACTATTGCACAATTGCACTCATCTCACCTGCTAGTAAAGTAATGGTCAAAATTCTCCAAGCCAGGCTTCAGCAATACATGAACCATGAACTTCCAGATGTTCAAACTGGTTTTAGAAAAGGCAGAGGAGCCAGAGATTAAAATGCCAACATCCGCTGGATTTTCAAAAAACCAAGAGAATTCCAGGAAAACATCTACTTCTGCTTTATTGACTATGACAAAGCCTTTGACTGTGTGGATCACAATAAACTGTGGAGAATTCTGAAAGTGATGGGAATACCTGAACACCTTTCCTGCCTCTTGAGAAACCTGTATGCAGGTCTGAGGCAACAGTTAGAACTGGACATGGAACAACAGACTGGTTCCAAATAGGAAAAGGAGTACGTCAAGGCTGTATATTATCACCCTGCTTATTTAACTTATATGTAGAGTACATCATGTGAAACGCTGGGCTGGAAGAAGCACAAGTTGTAATCAACATTTCCAGGAGAAATATCAATAATGTCAGCTATGCAGATGACATCACCCTTATGGCAGAAAGTGAAGAGGAACTGCCTCTTGATGAAAGTGAAAGAGGAGAGTGAAAATATTGGCTTAAGGCTCAACATTCAGAATACCAAGATCATGGCATCTGGTCCCATAACTTCGTGGGAAATAGATGGGGAAAGAGTGGAAACAGTGTCAGACTATATGTTTTGGGGCTCCAAAATCACTGCAGATGGTGATTGCAGCCATGAAATCAAAAGATGCTTACTCCTTGGAAGGAACGTTATGGCCAACCTAGATAGCATATTTAAAAGCAGAGATATTACTTTGTCAACAAAGATCCATCTAGTCAAGGCTATGGTTTTTCCAGTGGTCATGTATGGATGTGAGAGTTGGACAGTGAAAAAGACTGAGCATCGAAGAATTGATGCTTTTGAACTGTGGTGTTGGAGAAGACTCTTGAGAGTCCCTTGGACTGCAAGGAGATCCAACCAGTCCATCCTAAAGGAGATCAGTCCTGGGTGTTCATTAGAAGGACTGATGTTGAAGCTGAAACTCCAGTACTTTGGCCTCCTGATGAGAAGAGCTGACTCATTGGAAAAGACATTAATCCTGGGAAAGATTGAGGGCAGGAGGAGAAGGGGATGACAGAAGATGAGATGGCTGGATGGCATCACTGACTCGATGGCCATGGGTTTGGATAGACTCTGGGAGTTGGTGATGGACAGGGAGGCCTGGCGTGCTGCAGTTCATGGGGTCACAAAGAGTCAGACACAACTGAGTGACTGAACTGAACTGACATATGGTAAATCCCCAAGGGTGGTCTGTGTTATATACTACAGAAACAATAAAAGACTTAATGTAAAAATGTTTATTAAAAACAGGATACCTAAAAAGACTTAATATAAAAAAAGTTTATTAAAAACAGGATACCTAGTTTTCTTTTTCATTTCAATAGAATGTTGGAATCGGAGACATATATGAACAATGTTTATTATTGAATATGCAATTTCAATCAGAATCTGAAAGCCTAAAGCATGTAAAGGGAAGTAAAATTAATACATGCAAGAACTTAAATTAGAATAAAAATAAAAATGTTTTTAAGCATTTATCTCAGGTACAATCATTATTTTTACAGTGAAAATGAACTCAAATTTCCTACTTTTAAGCTGATTAAATAGATTCTCCTCATTCAATTTAATGGAACTGCCCAATTTACAGAGAATTTGGGTATTAAAATTTACTGTACATGACAACTGGAGTCATTTTCAGAATGCAGTCTACAACCTCTATGTGATTAGATTTCCTATTATAAACTCTGAAAAGGTTAATGAATACTTTTGCCAAGCAGCTCAGGTTTTATAATTGAGTGTAATAAGTAGATATGGTGATGGAGTTCTTCGTTAATGTAATTATAATGCAGATCCACCATGTGTTATAAAAACACCATAGTGAGAGATTTAAAGAGGATAAAGACTGAACACATTTGCTGCTTGTAAATATGATCGAGAAACAGATTGTATATTTCTACTGATATTTGTCTATTAACTGCAAAATATACCTCAGAAACAACTATTCTTTTAAACTATAAACAAAGTTAGAATGGCCTCATGACCTGAATTCCCATGTCTTCAGCCTGTCTCTTCCAGCCTTCTGATGAGAGAGAGAGAGAGAAGGAAAATGAAGGTTAGGGGAGGGAATAAAGAGAGAAATGAGGTATGAGAATATTTGCTCTTTGTTATCTGGATTTTTTCTCTGCTCACCATGAAGACAGCCCTTCAAGTATCAATCTAAAGTTATTCTCTCAAGACAACTGAAATGAACACCACCCTACACAATTGCCACTTGCTTCCCAGTCCTTAGCTTGTACTTTATTCATAAAAGCTGTTACCTGTATATTTATCTACAGCCTAGTGGCTAAGAGCACAAACTCTGGAGACAAGGCTGTTTACACTCAAATCTCAATTCTGGTTAACTCTTAGCTGTCTGCTCTTGAGAAAAGAATTTATAATACCTGAAATAGTGTATTTCTTGCACTATACCTAGATTAATAGTGATATATATGGTGTTCTCCAGCTTGGTTCAGGCTTTTCTTGCAAGACTAATCTATGACTTCTCTCTCATGAGAGATGCTCTATGCATAGCACATATTCCTAAACACATTGTCTGTCTGAATGTCTAAGTTTATACCATTACTTTTGCCTGAAAAACTTCATATTATATGAGAGACTACTACATTTGTCATTCAAAGGCTACCTTCTCTTTGAAGTCTTCCCTAAATGCTGTGAAACCTTTCCTTATCTGTGATCCTATAGCACTTATAATTCTAAATGAAGATCTGCTTTCAAAGTTTATTGGCAAGGTTTGAGGGAAAAATTACAGTGGAGAAAGGTTGTTTGCAATACTGTTTATGTTCTGGAATAATCTAAAATTTTTAATAATGTGACTGGAAAATATTTTCTTAGTTAAAAAAGAGTGAAACATCAGGATTGTTCTACTGATTTTCAGAAATTAAATGATGGTTGTATTGGAAGTAAAATCAACTACTAAACATTTCTGAACTATATCTATGTATTCTCATGGTTCTTTTTTAACTCATTAAGCTGGATGCCTTTTCAGAAGGTCTGCCTTCTCAACAGGGCTTTTCTCTAATTATCTCTTTATTTGTGAATGCAATGGGAATTTTAGGCAATTTAAGATGCACCTACTCAGTCTTTTATAGACTCTTTAAAATGACACTTATTCTGAACAGTATTACCAATTTGTGTGTTCTTATTTAACAAAATATCAAATAGGCATTGAGGAAAGCCACTGATGGTTATTTCAAATAATATGCATGTCAACTCCATCTAGCCATATACGTCAAGGTAAAAAATGTCAATTAATTATTTCCATAGATCCCTTAAGCCAGGAATTTAAAACCCATATAAACCCAAATAAATTAGAGTTATCTTTCTGTTACTTTCTATTTCCAGAAATGCTTAAAATACTTTATATTTATAACATATAATGAAAATGCAGGAAACTGAAAGAAAGCCAAGGTAGGGAATAAGGAGATGAATATAGACAGAGGGAGGAAAGAAGAGAAGCAGGGGGAAAATAAAAGTAGTAGCAATTAATGTCACTTTTCTTGGCTCTCTAAGGAATTTTTGATTCTGTGTAACAATTTAATGTCTCATATAAGAGCTATTTGATGGGCACTGAGGAGGGAGAAAAAACATACTTTTAAGTGTCATTAGCTACCATTTATGTCAGGAGATTATTTCAGTTTTTGTGGACTTTGGGGGTTCTTAGGTAATTTAAAAGAAAATAAAAACAAGTCATTTGGAAGCTATTATAATTTTTGTGCAGCTGAAGAAATACACACAGTGTCGGGCAATATAGGAACTTAAGTCTGTTTCCAAACTGCATGTCTGTATTCTCTTGATGAATTCTTATATTTATCTGATAAAATGTTAAGCACTAAAAATGTGGGATTAAATACAACAGCTTTATGCATGGAGCCCTCTCCTATCTGGAGGAATATCATTTAGAGAAAAATGAGAAGCATTTTATCATTGAGGCTGTAGTATTACATTTTTTTAGAATAACCATGACTGCATACCTCTGATGTTTACATGTGATGCTCAAAATAATTTCATCATAGTAAATTAAGTTATACTGCGGCAACAAACAACTCCAAAATGTCAGTAGCTTAGAAAACCAGAGATGTATTTCTCACACACAATACCGGTCTATTAACAGTTGTCTAAGGGCTCTGCTCCAAGTCACTTTACTCTGAAAACTGGGTGGATAGAACCATCACCAGCTGGAACAGTATTAGTCATCATGACAAAGAAGAAGGGAAGTTCTCTGGAAGGTTTTTTGCCTCAAATTAAATGCTCTGCATTGTCAAGTAGATGGCTCATGACTCAAGACAGAACTAGTTATAACTCCATCCAACCACAAAAAGATGGTACAGAAAATGCAATCCTACCTCATGCCACTAAGGAGTGGAGAATGGGACTGGCTATTCCTTGAAAGTATTAATGATTCCTACATACATTTCCAAATGAAGTCTTCCTAGAAAGTTCTAAATTTCAAAGATTCTGTGCAGAGCAGAAAATGGATAAGAAGGAGCAACATTTAAATGAAATTAAATATATATACACACAGTTTGGGGGGAGCTTTAGGAATTTCTGACAATATTCTACAAAATGCATGCCTTTAATTTGAAAGTACTGTAACTAAGAGAAAACTATGAGGAAATCCTGGTTAAAACTAGCAAACAATCATTTACAGAAAAATCACTTAGATGTATCAGGGTTAAAAATAATAACCTGAGCATACTATAGTCAGAAAAAATATTAAGAGCTTCATATTTTTGCTAGATCGAAAATGCCACAGACATCTTCCAGAAGCTAAGAGATTACTGCTGGGTCAGGACTTCTATTCTCACCCATGACACTGCTTTATAAATTTGATCATTACCATCCCTTATTTTCTATTATTTTCTGATTTACAAAACATTTATTTTACTGTTTAATCCCAACCCATCCCATTCAATCACATTCCTGCCTTATCCCAGCATATTTATTCAATAACTCTGATCTTCAATTTTCAAGAGGCATGGTAAGCCAGCTGGTCCTGATGTCATCTACCTTATGTCTATTTCTCTAAGATTTCACCCCTTTTATTAAAAGGTTAAGAGGCTTTTTCTGATTTGTTGTTTTTCTTGTTCATTACATACTGTTTGAGTGTCTTTATTTTAACAAACCATAGGTTGGTAAACATATTTATTTTGAATGCCCAATGGATTTACCAGGTGGCACAGTGGTAGAGAAAAGTGAAAGTCACTCAGTCATGCCCAACTCTTTACAACCCTATGGACTATACAGTTAATGGAATTCTCCAGGCCAGAATACTGGAGTGGGTAGCCTATCCCTTCTCCAGTGGATCTTCCTGACCCAGGAATCCAACAGGGTCTCCTGCATTGCAGGCATATTCTTTAACAACTGAGCTATCAGGGAAGCCCAGAATCTGCCTGCCAATGCAGGAGACACAAGAGACGTGGGTTTAATTCCTGCGTTGGGAAGATCCCCTGGAAAATGAAATGACAACCTGCTCAGGTATTCCTGCCTGGGAAAATCCCATGGACAGAGGATCCTGGTGGGCTACAGTCCAAGTGGTCACAAAGAGTCAGACATGACTGAGCACACACACACAAATTATAAATATATAAAATATAAATTAAATCACTGTGACTTATGTACATTCTGGAAGGAAAACAGAATTCTAAAACAGATTTTCATAAGCTCAAAATCACAATGTAAAAAATGTACCCTTTAAATGTAAAATTAGGTAGTCAAGGGTGAAATCTGGCTAAGGTAGGCAACAGGTCAAGGACAAGAAGCTTGAACTGACTAGGGCTTTATCAGACATTTACTCTCATTACAATAAGTTAATGAAATCAGATAACAGAGCAATTATATTAATAAGCTACTACATATTACAATAAACATGCAGTTATCTCATTCTATATTCAGTATCCCATTTAATCTTCAGTACAAACTGGGAGATAAATTTTCTTATAAATATTTACAGATTAGAAACACAAAACTTAGAATAATTGAGTAACTTGCCCCAGATCGCACATGTAGTAAACTATAAAGTTCAAATTCAAATCAGATTTGTCTGAGTCTAATGCACAGTTTTTTTCCTCTGCAGCTTATTAAAATAACTTATTCTTCACATCTTTGTACAAAAGTGAAAATTTCCTTTTTTTAAAATTTAAAAACCTAAAAATATTTTAACCTAACTTTATTTGATGCTTTCTAATATGTAAAACATAGCTCTTTAATATATAACATAAAATATATAGTGATAAGTATTAAGACCAAGACTTACTTTTTAGCAAATGAAGTCTCTCAGTCGTGTCCCACTCTATGTGACCCCAAGGACTGTAGCCTACAAGACTCCTCCATTCATGGAATTTTCCAGGCAAGAGAACTGGAGTGGGTTGCCATTTCCTTCTCCAGGGGATCTTCCCAACCCAGGGATCGAACCCGTGTCTCCCACATTGCAAGCGGATGCTTTCAACACCTGAGCCAACAGGGAAGCTTTTTAGTAAGAGTAAGGCTAAATTTTAATGCAAAGGTGACAGGCTCTATATGCAACTTCTAAAACATGTAACTATTCTCTTATATGAACTACATTACTAACACTATTTGTATATTCTAAATCTACATATCTTTAAACTACATAGCATACAGTATGTATCCTTTGTCCAATGTTTCTAAAACCTCTGACTTCCTGCCAGAGAGTACTGCTGAATGCTATTTTTACAGTCTTGCTTGTTGAAAGAAACACAATGCAGCACTAGTGGAAAGTGAAATGAAAATATATTGGGGGATGTAACAGGAAAAGAACGTGCATACTACTAGGCTAGTTCATGCCAAACAGATTACAGTAGTCATTATAATAATTATTATTAAGTTCCTCTTAGGATTTTCTTCAAGTGGGACTACTGTGTTCTAAAGTGTGGGTGGATTAGCATGTTGAATATTACAGTTATCTAAAACTGTTGAGTATGAGATATTTTTAAAGATTGCAAGCAAAATTATTCACTTTTCATAAATGGATCGCTCTTTCAACACATTTGGTGAGGACGTGTAGTTTTCAAAGGTTCATGTTAATATCATCAAAATGATGTGCAGGGCTTATTATTTAACTGTATTATAGTTTAGGAGAAGAAGTAAATAAATCATTTTAACTAGCTTCCCTTACCTTGAAAATTAGTTGGCTTAGTTTATATATGAAACAAGGAGTAGCATTATAGAAATATGTACTAATAAAATGAATAGAAATGATGACACTATTTTTACAAATCAGGAATGGAGATTTCTCATTTCTTCCTTAGAAACCATCCTTTAACCTTAAGTGCTCAAGCTTGAGGTGTAATGAGACATTTTTAGCAAACATATTAGAAATTATGCATCCAATTATCTGAGGTACCATCTGATGTAGTCAACTTGGAAGGTTATATGCTGATTATTATTACCAATTTAATTATCATATGACAGTTATCAAGGACTGACCAAACTTGTCAGCAAATTCAGATGAAAATATTATGGGTCTTTCCAAAATACTGAATGTAATGACCTAAAAATGGCTATATGATGGGACTATATTTCTACCAAAGCCATTTTGCGAAGCACATTTAATCTGATCAGCTCAATTCATGTAGTCTAAGAATGCCATGTCTCTATTTATTTAGATGTTAGATGTTTGAATGTTTATTTAGAGGTCACCTTATCTGTTGAGCACAATCTCCTATTTCATCATCAGTTCTACCTTGAGAAACTGGTAAGTAAGACGGTATTCTGCAAGCTTTTTCTCTGGACACACTTATATTTTAGTACCATATCCAGCAAGTTCTTTCCACTCTCTGGTTATAAAAATAAAATTATTTGGTCTCAAAATCCAGGACGTATTGATAACCTTATACATACCCACTACTGAATGAGCAGTTAGACTGCAAATGAAACCTGGTTGTAACATTGGGAATATTTCAAGGGCAGTGTGGAATTCATCAATACCACGGGACAAAGTCTTTAAAATCTGAACCAGAAGGTCAGCTTTGTGAAGCTATTTAGCTTTCCAAATTCTATTCCTTATCATTTTATGGAAATAATACCAGAAAAACAAGATACAAAATTCATTGAATAACATCAAGCATAATGGTAAATTAAAGATTCTTCTCCAAGGTATTTGTTTTTACTAGTATAGTATAGGGATAAAGTTTCAAAAAAGGCATCTGGGTATCTGATAATTCCATCCTCTTATTTTCGAAGTCTAATTTCTTGACTTGTATGAAGAGTAGTAGAGTGAGATAGAAGAGATATAGTGAAACTTATTTTAAATCCAATCTTATTTATTGGGATCCCTTCATAGCTCAGTTGGTAAACAATCGACCTGCAATGCAGGAGACCCCAGTTTGATTCCTGGGTCAGGAAGATCCCCTGGAGAAGGGATAGGCTACCCACTCCAGTATTCTGGCCTAGAGAATCCCATGGACTCTATAGTCCAAGGTGTCACAAAGAGTTGGACACGGCTGAGCGAATAGAAAAAATATGGTAAAGCATTTTAAATCCAATCTTATTTATTAATTAGATCTAATTGGCATAAGTGAAACAAGAGAATGGCATTGAAACATGTTAATTATCATATGTGAAATCAATCGCCAGCCCAGGGTTGATGCTTGGGGCTGGTGCACCGAGATGACCCAGGGGGAGGGAATCGGGAGGGAGGAGGGAGGGGGGTTCTGGAGGGGGAGCATATGTATACCCATGGCGGTTTCATGTCAATGTATGGCAAAACCAACACAATAGAGTAAAGAAAATTAAAAAAAAAAGAGTCCCAAATAGTAGCAGTCTATTATTTTTCCAGTAGTCATGTATGGATGTGAGAGTTGGACTGTAATGAAAGTTGAGCAAGAGTCCCTTGGACTGCAAGGAGATCCAACCAGTCCATCCTAAAGAAAATCAGTCCTGAATATTCATTGGAAGTACTGATGCTGAAGCTAAAACTCCAGCACTTAGGCCACCTGATTCGAAGAACTGACTCATTGGAAAAGACCCTGATGCTGGAAAATATTGAAGGCAGGAGGAGAAGGGTATGACAGGCTGAGATGGTTGGATGGCATCACCGAAACTATGGACATGAGTTTGAATAGGCTCTGGGAGTTTGTGATGGACAGGGATGCCTGGCGTACTGAAGTCCATGGAGTCACAAGGAGTCAGACATGACTGAGTGACTGAACTGACTGATTATATTTTACAAGGATGTCAACTAAGGTACCAAAAGAATACCATTTTACATATTAGTGTTATTAGTAATATGATAAAAAGGAATATACTGCATGTAAATAATATATTCAGCCAGTTTTAAAGCTGCCATTATGTATGAATTTTAGTATAAATGAAGACTTCAATTGAAATTTTGTTTCTCATCCAAGCAATATTTCATTTTAGGCATGTATTGAACTCCCATAGACTTTGGGCTTGTGTCTAATTAGGGTTGAAAGTAGACAAATTTGGCTTCCCTGGTGGTTCAGACGATAAAGCATCTACCTGCAATGTCGGAGACCGGGGTTCGATTCCTGGGTTGGAAAGATCCCCTGGAGGAGGGAATGGAAACCCACTTCAGTATTCTTGCCTGGAGAATCCCCATGGACAGAGGAGCCTGGTGGGTTACAGTCCATGGGGTCACAAAGAGTCAGACATGACTGAGAGACTAAGCACAGCACAGTAGACAATTATTATGAGCTGTTTATTTTGAAATATTCTATAAGGTGTCATGCAATTCTAACATGTAATTTAAAACACTGAATTCAATGACCTAAGTTTTATGATAATATTACAGAGGAAAGTAAAAACATGGAAATGTAAGTTAAATGCAATTCATGATCTTAATTGAAGACACTGAGGGTTATAAAGTATAGAGGAGTTACATCAATGATCTAGAAAACAACTTTAGATAAATGAATATCAGACTTTAGAGATTTAAATATTCTGCAAAGAAGGAAATATTGAATATGATTTTCTGAATAGTTGTGACGGCCTAGGTATGAATGATTTGCCCTTGGAGACACAGTGAAATATGTCCTGTCTTTTTGTGCATGCTAAGTTGCTTCAGTCATGTCAGACTCTTTGTGATCCCATGAACTATAGCCTGCTAGGCTCCTCTGTCCATTGGATTCTCCAAGCAAGAATACTGAATACTGGAGTGAGTTGCTGTGCCTTCCTTCAGGGGATCTTCCCAACCCAGGAATTGAACCAGTGTTTCTTACATTTCCTGCCATGGCAGGTGGGTTCTTTATCACTAGCACCACTAGAGAAAGGCACCCAGAAAATACTTTAGAGTACCTATGAAGTACACATTAAATAAAATAATATATATAATAAATATATATATATATGCATGCACATATACATATATTAAAAATCTATGTGTGTGTACACACACATACATTTTACTCAAAGATTATGTCATTGATGCTGTAAAATTTGAGATTGGGTCTTTTATTATTAAAGCACATATTCATATTTCTGTGATGATGCTTATGCTCAACTTTCTTGCAGTATTAGAAAGAGACAATTCTAGTAGGCATTGGACTGATTTTTTTATTTTTTTTAGTTTTGCCATACAATGACATGATATCGCCATGGGTTTACATATGCTCCCCCTCCAGAACCCCCCTCCCTTCTCCCTCCTCCCTCCCTCCTCCCTTCCTCCAGGAAATCTCGATGCACCAGCCCTGAGCATCAATCCTGGGCTGGCGATTGATTAGACATATGATAATTAACATGTTTCAATGCCATTCTCCCATATCATCCCACCCTTTCCCTCATCCACAGAGTCCACGAGTCTGTTCTATACATCTGCGTTCCTTTTGCTGTCTTGCATGCTGGGTTCTTGTTACCATCTTTCTAAATTCCATATATATGTGTTAGTATACTGTATTGTTGTTTTTCTTTCTGGCTTACTTCTCTCTGAATAATGGGCTCCAGTTCCGTCCACCTGAGTAGAACTGATTCAAATAAATTTTTTTGAATGCTGAGTAATATTCCATTGTGTATATGTACCACAGCTTTCTTATCCATTCATCAGTTGATGGGCATCTAGGTTGCTTCCATGTCCTGGCTATTGTAAACAATGCAGCGATGAACATTGGGGTACACGTGGCTCTTTCCATTCTGGTTTCCTTGGTGTATATGCCCAGCAGTGGGATTGCTGGGTCATATGGCAAGTCTATTTGCAATTTTTTAAGGAACCTCCACACTGTTTTCCATAGTGGCTGTACTAGTTTGCATTCCCACCAACAGTGTAAGAGAGTTCCCTTTTCTCCACATCCTCTCCAGCATTTATTGCTTGTAGATTTTTGGATGGCAGCCATTCTGACTGGTGTAAAGTAGACCAATGGAACAAAATAGAAAGCCCAGAGATAAATCCACGCATCTATGGACACCTTATCTTTGACAAAGGAGGCAAGAATATACAATGGAGAAAAGACAACCTCTTTAACAAGTGGTGCTGGGAAAACTGGACAGCCACTTGTAAAAGAATGAAACTAGAACACTTTCTAAAACAGTACACAAAGATAAACTCAAAATGGATCAAAGATTTAAGCATAAGGCCAGAAACTATAAAACTCCTAGAGGATAGCATAGGCAAAACACTCTCTGACATAAACCAAAGCGGGATCCTCCATGACCTACCTCCCAGAATATTGGAAATAAAAGCACGAATAAACAAATGGGACCTAATTAAAATTAAAAGCTTCTGAACAACAAAGGAAACTATAAGCAAGGTGAAAAGACAGCCTTCAGAATGGGAGAAAATAATAGCCAATGAAGAAATGGACAAACAATTAATCTCAAAAATATACAAGCAACTCCTGCAACTCCATTCTAGAAAAATAAACGACCCAATCAAAAAGTGGGCCAAAGAACTTAACAGACATTTCTCCAAAGAAGACATAAAAATGGCTAACAAACACATGAAAAGATGTTCAATATCACTCATTATCAGAGAAATGCAAATCAAAACCACCATGATTTATCACTGGACTGATTTTTAATGAGTGACATATTGTTCAGTCTGCTAGGCCAGTATTTCACTGAGATGAAAAAAAAATATGTATTTATACATATGCTGCTGCTGCTGCTGCTGCTAAGTCGCTTCAGTCATGTCCGACTCTGTGCAATCCTATAGATGGGAGCCCACCAGGCTCCCTGGTCCCTGGGATTCTCCAGGCAAGAACACTGGAGTGGGTTGCCATTTCCTTCTCCATGGCATGAAAGTGAAAAGTGACAGTGAAGTCGCTGAGTTGCATCTGACTCCTAGAGACCCCATGGACAGCTGCCTACCAGGCTTCTCCTCCATGAGATTTTTCCAGGCAAGAGTACTGGGGTGGGGTGCCAGTGCCTTCTCATATATATATATATATTTATGGAGACTCAGTGACCTTACTGTTTGGTCATGGTCACATAAATCAGTATTTATGAATGTCAAGCCTTTGCTAGTATGATACAACTTAAAAATTAAAGGCAAGAAAGTGGAATAATCCAAGCCATGTGTTTAAACAAAATTTTTTCTTTACCACAGCCAAAACAATCAAAGTAAATATAGAGACACAGTTGATAGTATACTATAGATAAAGTAAAGAGGCAAGTAAGAAATGAGGATATGCTATTCATTTGAAATCAAAATATTCAGTTGCTTAAATAAAATGATTAAGAATAAACATCTGTAAGTAGACTCAAAGATTAACATAAATATTTGAAAATGTATTGCCCTATAGATTGAAGTTTCTTTAAAGAAAAACAAAAAGAAGTTCTGAGAAGATAACTGGTGAAGTTCATCTCAAGTGATATATTGGGATGAGACAGTAATTATAAATTGCATGCCACATTATGGGAAACACAGAATTTATTTGACAATCCCATAGAAATGTACAACCACTATCACATATCTACCTAACATCAGAATCAGAATTGAAAGACATTTTTCATGAAAGCAGTCCCTATAGATAGGTTGAGAAGTCTCCCTGAGTTCTTAATGTCAGTAACCATATTTCCTTGTCTTCTTGTTTTATCCTCTTCTAAATAGTGTCTAAAGAGTAGTTTAATCACAATTATTTTGACTACTCACACTGCATTTATGTTTTCAATATTGATAAATTATGCTACTTTGTCATAAGTACTTTACATAATTACAGTACTTGTCAGATATCTCTAAATTTGATTATTTCACGCAAAAGGAAACTTAGTGTATCCATACCCATATCATAGTATATTCTGTCCTTGATATGACATCACATCACTTTGGTTGACAGTTGATAACATTACAGATAAAGACGCCTATTTTATCAAAGGATTATGCCTGTCATGGTATAGGAGATTTAGTGTCACTCACTATCAGCTAGTAACATTCTTTTTGCAAGTTTGGGGAGTTAGGGATAAGGCTAGATGACAGGTTATCACAAATAGTTTGCATCGTTCAGTAATTTAATACAAATGGACACATGAGTTTTTCCCATTTTAAAATTATATATTTGAGTTTCTAAATTTCCACTTAAAAGATAAGGTTAATGCCTGTGGTAGAAATGTTTCCACCCATCCCTTTCTGGTGGTTAAACTAGCTTCTACTTGGAGGAAACATGTGTCACTTCTGATCAGTTCCATGCTAGCAAGGAGACACTGCTTTTTAAACTCAAGTTTTTATTTCCTAACAAGATAGCACATATAATATGTAATGAATATCAAGACTGCCAATATTTGTAATACTGTCAATGAGATATTGACTGATACATTAGTAATAAAGTATCAGAAAAACATGAAGACTGGAGATACTATAGATCTTCACAAACGGTTTCTCCGTAGTAGCTATAAGTTGTTACAGCTCCAAGTGATCTCGGTCACTAAGTCCTGTCCGACTCTGCAACCCCATGGACTGTAGCCACCAGGCTCTTCTGTCTGTGAGGTTTCCCAGGCAAGAATACTAGAGTGGGTTGCTGTTTCCTCCTCCAAGGGATTTTCCCAACCCAGGGATCAAACCCGTGTCTCTTATGTCTCCTGCATTGTCAAGCCAATTCTTTATCACTGAGCCACAAATCCCATGGACAGAGGAGCCTGGCTGTCTTAGGTCCAAGGGGTCGCAAGAGTCAAACACGACCTATCATAGAGCACACACATGCACAACTGAAATTTAATATATGCAAAATCTAATTTCTTATCTTCTATCTACTGAAAAGATTCCACCTACAGTGTTTTCCCATTTTAGGCAGTGACAACTTTTTCTCACTCCTCATATCCTATCCATCAACAAATTCTTTTGATTCCAACATCTATATAAATCTAGGGTATAACAGATTCTCACAATTTCCTCTAATATCTCTATGATCCAAGAAACCATCATATTTTTAATAAACTGAGAGCTCCCACCCTTCTCAGTGCTCACTTCTGTGTAGTACACAAAGTGTAGTATTCACACAACAACAAAGAGATTCAATTATCTAAGTCACATCTTGTCATTACTATGTCTCTCAATATCACGTGGAGCATTAACAAATATTCTTACAATGATCTAAACACTAAAAATATTTTGCTTCCCCCTTACATTGCTCTGACTTCATTTCTGACCATTTTTCCCTTATTATATTGGCTCTAGCCACAGTCTTCCTTGATGGTTTTCAAAAAAGTCATTCTCTCAACTTTGGGCCTTTCTATTATTTTTATAATGCCAAGACAAAATTGACACATGGTTTACCTTTATTTTCATGATGTGTAATAAAAGGAGATAAAACCAGTCAATCCTAAAGGAAATCGGTCTGGAATATTCATTGGAAAGACTGATGTTGAAGCTGAAATGCCAAATTTTGGCCATCTGTTGCAAAGAACTGACTCCTTAGAGAAGACCCTGATGCTGGGAAAGATTGAAGGCAGAAGGAAAAGGTGACAACAGAGGATAATATGTTTGGATGGCATCACTGACTCAATCGACATGAGTTTGAGCAAGCTCAGGGACTTGGTGATGGACAGGGAAACTGGGCATGCTGCAGTCTATGAGGTCGCAAAGAGTTGGACATGACTGAGTGACTAAACTGAACTGAATAAAAGGAGAAATACTTTATGTTAACTAGCTTTTGAAGACTGGCCTCCCTAAGTTGCTAATTTTGTGCTGTTGAAGTGATAGTGAATCATCTTATTACCAGAGAACAGATTAACCATTGGTCACATATGGTTCTACTGGTTTATAGTTTATGCAAAAATATGCCTATGCTATACTAAAACAGTGCATAACAGAGCATTAAAAATACATAAACTTTGGGTGCACTGGGTAGTATGTCTTTCTTTGTGTGTTACATCTATGATATTTAGAAAATAATGGTAGAAAGGTGTTAATGCAAAGTCATTTAATTAGAAAACAACAAAAGTGAGGACTTGTGAACATACATATGTATTGGGGAGGAGAGTGTATATACTGGAAACAGGCAAACTTTTTTGAAGTTGATGACTTTTATAATTTCTAGAGAGAAATAAAACATACTATACACATAGAAAAAAGAGGCTTCGTCTTCTTAGTTTGCTGAATTTTCAAAGTACTAATATTCACTTAGACAGATAAATAGTTTTTGGTTAAATTAGTCAGTATCCTTTAGATACTCACAATGTCCTAAGTGCTATTAAGAAGCTATGGAACTCCCCCCACCCCAATTAGGAGCATTATGAGGCAGCACATTATATGTTGATTTGGGGAGTTGTAGTAATTATCAAATATAATCAAGAATGCAATCAAATATGCAAAATAAATCAGGAGTGAGTCTTCTTTCAAAATAATAATTTAAAAAACCCTGTGAGTCTTAAGGGTAAATGTTTATAGGAGAGAATCCAACCTATCTAAGGAAATATTTCTCAAATGTCAAACAACTACTTTTATTTCAAAGGGCACTTTTGCAAGAAAAAAAATATTTGAAATTCTCTTCTGTCATGAAATTCTCCTTTTAAGACACATTAAAAAGTATTAAAACTTGAAGCTAAATAATTGAACTTGGTACAGTAGCATTTCTATTTTCAAAGAAGGCTCTGTCCCACCAGTGCTTGTTAATAAAAGCTCCATCATAGTAAAATACAAGCTGGCATTTATTCCATGCTGTTACAAACAAGTTTGTGCAGCATACTTGAAATATATTTTCTTGATAATTCCTATTATACAGTACATGGCCTCCTACTGAATGAGGTAAATGATGATAATAGCAATCATCAAAGTTATAATACTTCAAGTCCTATTAAAGTTGACTCCAGGAAAAAAAATTACTGGGTACTGTTGTTTGTCACATGGTTACTTTTTTTTAAACTTTCACTTGGATCTTTTATTTCTTTGGTTTGTAAAATTATTAGGATGTCAAATCAGTCTCCATAGTTTTAAATATTATGAGGCTCTGCTTAACAGCCATGAATAATGACATTACAGAAGGTAAAGGTTGGTATAAAACACTTGAAGGTCAAAAGAAAATTTTAGTTGGAATGATGTCTTAACAAAATAGGAGACTTAAGATTACTCCAAACATATGTGTTAAATTACTATTTAAACATGATTTTAATGTGCTATTTATATATTTTGGTTGATGAATAATGCTGCCTTTTGCACATGCTTAAAGAGTAATTTTATGTTAACCAAAGCTTTAGTAGTAACCAAATTTTTCAAAAACTTTCAATGTGAGCAACTAAGGAACACAGGATTTCACTTTAACTGAGTTCAAAAGAAGATTTTAGATAACTGCTGATTGATTTACTTTTAAATAATTCACTTGAAACCAGATTTATAAAATCTTCTGAAGGGAATCACTCCAAAATTAAAACTTCAGATTCTTTCCAAGAAATTAATGTTTCATTTTGCTACAGAGCTTTGCCTGCCTAAATCCAGAAGAATATTTTCCCCCCTTGGGTTACAGTTTCTTAGAGCAGAAGTAATTTATTCTTGCATATACACTTAGTTATTTATGATGTCTTACATGCTTATTATGGTAATGTTAGCTTATTTGCAAAAAAGAAAAAAACAGTGTGTATTAATAGAAAGTAGTGGGATTTTATTCTCACTGGTCATTATTAAGAATCATTATTAGCTGCCTACTCTTTTATAGCATCAATACAGCTTTCAGGTATTTAGTCAATATTTTCTCATAATACTTCATATTTAATTAATCTCAAAAATAATAAATTGATGTTTGTCACACATTCTTTTACATTTAACCTTGAAAAGCATTTTTATGTTTTGTTCTTTAGAAATAAAAAAAATGTTTATGGGAATCATCAATTTAATCTGGTATGCATTTTTAAACCATGGATAAAGATAACCTATCCCCTGACATTTCATGGGGTGAAATTAGCATATTTATTAATTTTGTTTCTATTTCCTCTTCTATTCCCAAGGTTAATTAATTTAAATAAGTCTGACTTAATTATGCATCTTATAGTCATTTCTCCCAGGTACAGGACAAAGAAACCCATTTAAATATAATACCACAGATTCCATTTCATAGCTATGGCATACTCTTGTGCTCATTTACACTATATGACCTGATTTTTTTTTTCCTGAAGAATATGTTCATTGACATTTTATCATCTGGGATTCAATGAGAGAAGCAGAATCAATGAAAAATGTATAAATATAGATACAGATTGTGCTGTGCTCACTCAATCATTTCCGACTCTTTGGGACCCCATGAACTGTAGCCCACCAGGCTCCTCTGTCCATGGGATTTCCCAGACAAGAATACTGGAGTGGGTTGCTATTTCCTCCTCCAGGGGATCTTCCCAATCTAGGGATCAAACTGTGTCTCCTGTGTCTCTTATATTGGCAGGTGGATTCTTTCCCACTGTGCCACCTGGGAAACCAAATAGATATAGATCAAAGATATAGATACAGATATAGACATAAAAGCTTCAAATTCTTTCTGAATAAATCCTCAGACTTATTAAATTAAACTGCCTTACTTGATTGTGGGACTGGCTAAAGAAACCTAAAATCCATAGGCAGATTGTCAGTAAGGGCAGAATGGATCTCATGGGCATGGGCCTAAATTAATGTCCACAGGCAGAATCCATCCCCCCACCCATCTCAATCTCTCCAGCTTCAGCATTATTTTTAAGGCCTTCCAGGTGATTAAATCAGACACACCTAGATTATCCAGAGCAACCTCCTTTATTTAAAGTTAACTGATTAGGAACTTTACATTAGCGATATAGCATCACAACATCACCCAGATTAATGTCTGAATAAACAGAGAATGTCATCTAGTCAAGGGGATACATTAAAAAAATCTGTAGCCATAAAACCAAATTTAAATCAATAAAAATCTATTACCATTTCAAAATATTACATAAATTTAACCTTTTTATATATTAGCATTATATCTTTAGAAGGTAGAAAAAGCATAGCTGTTTGAACTGATAGGCCCTTTGATATTGCTAACAGGAACAAGAGGAAATTAGAAGACAGGGGAGTAAAATACTCAACAAAAGTACACCATGAATATATTTCTTCCCAATCTGAATCCCAGAACAAATAAATAATTTCTGCAACCAAGGAAGACTGCAAATATGGTGAAAGGATTCAGTCATGAAACATCATGTAGCAAATAGCATATCAAAATATATACAGCAGAATTTTATTTCCAGAAGTAAGTAACAGATCAGCTTGACTCAAACCATTCTGCAAAAATCAACTTGAAAAGCTGTGAAAATATTGTTTAAAATATTTCTAAGGCATGAGTGGTCTACCAAGACAGCCAGAATCTGAAAAGTCAAGGTCCAGAAACAAAGGGGAAAAAATTAAGAAGGGCATTTCAATTCAATTTTCCCTTCAATGTATTAACCCATTATTATATGGCTTCCTAGAGGTTGAGAAACCATCAGAGCTTTTACCTGGTCTCAAGCGTCTAAGGGAGACAACTAGAATTCACAGCCCAATAAAGAGAAGAATTTCTCTCAAACAACCTGGCTTTCATTTTAGACTTTTCAAGGCTCATCTTTAAGGAAAGAGGGAACTGGATATAGACAAGATCACACAAAAGATTAAATTCAACTTTTAATGAAATGAATCACTGAGTTTATGAAGGTGTTGTGTCTATATTCAGTCTTCCCTGGTGGCTCAGTCGGTAAAGAGTCTGCCTGCAATGCAGGAGACCCAGGTTCAACCCCTGAGTCGGGAAGATCCCTTGGAGAAGGAAATGACAACCCACTCCAGTATTTTTGCCTGGAGAATTCCATGGACAGAGGAGCCTAGGGGGGCTACAGTCCATGGAGTCACAAAGAGTGGGACACGACTGTGAGACTAACACTTTCACTTTCACTATGTCTATATTCTATGAAAGCAAGAATCAAAAGCAAATCCTCTCTTAGGAAATACTATACAGGCAGTCATCAACTTAACAATGGTTTCATTTATGTTTTTTTTTATTTTATTGTGATTTGAAGGTGGTATGCATTCAGTAAAAACCATGCTTTGAAATTTGACTTTTTTTCTGGGCTAGTGATATGTGGAGAAATACTGCCTTGTGATGCTGGGTAAACAATCAATATGCTTACAACCATACTGTATCTGTGCAATCAGCTTGCTTTTCATTTTTTGTATAATATTAAACAAATTACATGAAATATTCAACACTATTATAAAATAGGCTTTGTGTTAAATGATTTTACGCAATTGTAGACTAATATAGGTGTTCTGAAAAGTAGGGTAGCTATCATATTTTGTAGGTTAGGGTATTAAATGCATTTATTTTCAATTTAGGATATTTTCAACTACAGTGGGTTTATCAAGACATAAGCCACCATAAGTTGAGGAAGATATGTAATTCTGAACCTCAAAATATCTTTAAAACAGTTCATATACCATTTCTGGCATATAATAAAATAATTAACATACTTAGCAGATAAGACCAGGTGACCAATATCAATAGAAAACTAGATAATAGAAGTAGATGCATAAGAGATTCAAACTCAGGTTGCTAGACACACATTTGAAAATGAGAATTTCAGTATAAAATAGGAAGCTGTAAATAACAAACATATGGTGACTTATGGTTTCCAATTCAGTCCATACAGAACTTAGAAGTCATCATTCCATCCCAACAAGTAAAAAGCTTAACAAACTGAAACTTCACCAGCTCTTCTTAGGTCCATCAGAAGAGCAACATCACAAGTATATTGCTGTCCCTCAAATTGGAAAGAAACACAGGCAGATACAGAGAATCAGAACATACCAGAACAAAAGCTGAGAAGCAAAAATCTCCATGATAGGAAAACCTGAACTATAATTTACAAAGTACTGGAGGCTTAGTTTGCACAAGTCTGTGAGATAACAACTCCAGGGGAACCTAGTCATAGAGGGACCACCTCGCAGCAAGTATTAAGGAAATTTTCTTCTTGCTTCTGGCAGGGGAGGGGAAAAGGAACCATTCTGAAATCTGCCATATCATTCTGTTCTTAATGAAGTCTGTTCTCAGGATAAACTATTTAGCCAAAGTCTAATTGATTTAAAGTTTTATCAGAGCTTCACCAACCTGAAGGACTTCCCTGGTGCCTCAGTGGAAAATAATCCACCTGCCAATGCAGGAGATGTGGGTTCAATCCCTGGGTCAGGAAGATCATTTGGAGAAGGAAATGACAACACACTCCAGTATTCTTACCTGGGAAATCCCATGGACAGTGGAGCCTGGCTGACTGCAGCCCATGGGGTTGCAAAGAGTCGGATATGATTTAGCAACTAAACAACAACAATAACAACAAATCAACCTGAGTTGCCCAACTTTAGCTCCCTTTAGCCATCCTGCCCCACCTAATGGAGGAGGCTGGAAGCACTGGTCAAATACATAGTCCAGGAGTACAGCTCACCAAAATACTAAGACCTAATCGTAAGATTATAAAATGATCCCCCCCCAAACCTTATCACTGTATTACTTAAGACCAATTTACTACAATTCCTTTTACCCAGGACAGCATTTCCACCCTTCAACAAAAAAATTATATAGCACACTAAAAGGCAAAAACACAGTCTGAAGAGATTGACCAAGCATCAGAACCAGAGTCACGAATGGCAGGAAAGCTGAATTATCAGACTGAGAATTCTTTTCAACTATGAATAACATTCTAAAGGCTTTCACAGAAGAAGTATAAAACCAGCAAGAACAGATGTAAAATATAAGCAGAGAGATAGATAGCCTAAGAATTAAAAATAAATACTAGTGTTCAAAAATACTAATAGAAATAGAAAATTCCTTTGATGGACTTACTAGTAGACTGGACACAGCTGAGGAAACAATCTTTGAATTAAGGAATTGATATTAGAAAATTGCAAAACCTAAAAGCAAAGGGAAAAAAAGAACAAAATAAAGAACTGTGGGATAACTACAAAAGGTATACCATATGAGTAATGTAAATACTAGAAGAAGAAATAAAGGAAGGAACAGAAGAAATATTTGAAGCAATAATGATTGAGAATTTACCCAAAGTAATATTAAGACACCAAATCACAGATCTAGAAGGCTCAGACAATACAAAATAGGGTAAGTACAAAAAAGAGAGGCAAACCCCTACAACTAGGCATATCATATTTAAATTTCAATAAACAAAAGTTGATAAAATTTGTGAAAGAAGACAGAGGGACAAAAGTAATAATTATATTCAACTTCTCAGAAACTACATATGCAAGAAGAGAATAGAGTGAAATTAAGTATTGAGGGGAAAAAAAAAAGAATCCCTACCAAACTAAAATTCTGTGACCTGCAAAATTATCCTTCAAAGGGGAAGAAGAAACAATGACTTTATATATAATTTATATAATATACACATCCAATATTTAAGGATGCTTATTTATAAGTGAAATGAATGACATCAATGATACAAGGCATGGGAAGAAGAAATTAGGAATCTTATTGCCGAGTTGTAGTGTTATTTGAAAACTGGTGTGAATTAGTTGTAAATGAATATTTCAAATTCTAAGGAAACTTTAAAAAGTTGGAGGAAAAAGCTGTGATTCTGTCCTGCACAGCTATTCTCTGGAACAGTGGTGGTTTCAATAACCTAAATCATTTTTCTGTGGAACATGAATATGTTTTATAATTATTTATCTTATTATCCAAATTTGGAGTCTGTGAAGCTTTTCATATTTTGGCTCTGAAACTAGTAATTTGTAGAACTGGATGCAAGATGATTTCTGGATGGAATCTTAGGGAAATTTCCTATGCCCTCTGACTAAATTGAACCTGAGATGTTTTTCTTGCTCCCTAAAAGATTAGGGGGGCAGGTTGGTGTTGGTTAGGTATCTTTCTTGGATTATCTCCTAGTTAGATTGTTACATTTAATTTACAAAATATTTTCCATAGATGAACGTAGAAGCCTATATATTTTGTAATCAAAAGATATTTCTTTTTATAAGTATGTTTTATTAAGATTACATCTAAATAATTGAAAGAGAAATGCTATGCTGAATCAGATATTACTTTATTTCATAAAATGTGTAAATTTGTATTTAAAATTCCACACATGAATAATTCAAAATACATATAACCATGTTTCTCAAATGGTTACAAAAATCAAAAAAGTAAAGCATACTGATTTTTAAAAGCACTTAAAGAAACATTATTTGAAATCTATATTTAAAGTTAATGATTATTTTATGAAATAAATAATCATTCCCTATATCTTTGGTGGAAAGTAAGCAGCATTTGCACCATAAAACCATAATATTTCTACATTAAACCTGAATGGGATGCTCCTTATCTCATTCAATTATAGCTGTACATAGCATTCCATTTTTTAATAAATGAGAGTATTGAAACTCAGGAAACTTAAGAAAATACATTCACAATAAGTGGTACAACTTGATTTGAACACAATTTTTTTACCTCTCTATGTGTAGTTTCTAGCTTAGGGCCTCTAATATTCCTCAATATATGGAAAGAAAAACTACCAAGTACAGCTAACAAAAGCATTAGGTCAGGGAGATTTACTAGCAATTTTTACCATTTTCTTTTCCTATTTAGTCTTCTATGTTTGAAGACTCCATGATATCTTAGCAACCCATGTGTGCTGTCTTAAATATAAAAGTCATTCTCAAGGAGATACACACAATTAACTCTCTCATTTCCTTCATCATAGTGGTGATCCTAAATTTGTTTTGTAATCAATCAAATGATTAATTGAATTGTTAATATGTACTCAGTAATACATTAAATGCTGTGGAAATATAATGCTTCTTCTGCTGCTGCTAAGTCGCATCAGTTGTGTCCGACTCTGTGCAACCCCATAGATGGCAGCCCACTAGGCTCATCTGTCCCTGGGATTCTCCAGGTAAGAAAACTGTAGTGGGTGCCCATTTCATTCTCCAATGCAATATAATAGTGCTATCCTAAATTAAACTAAAGTAACAAAAAATAAGCACTTCCATCTGCTTATAATCTAATTTCATGTACACCAATTATTTTGAAGTGAAAGTCAGTCATGTCCGATTCTTTGCAACCCCATGAACATGGAATTCTCCAGGCCAGAATACTGTAATGGGTAGCCTTTCCCTTCTCCAGGGGATCTTTCTGACCCAGGGATCACATTGCAGGCAGATTCTTTACTAGCTGAGCCACAAGGGGAAGCTCAAGAATACTGGAGTGGGTAGCCTATCCCTTCTCCAGCGGATCTTCCTGACCCAGGAATCAAACCAGGGTCTCCCGCATGACAGGCAGATTCTTTACTAACTGAGCTATCAGGGAAGCCCAGTTATTTTGAAGACGTCTGCTATTAAATAATATTGCTTAATAAGGTACTATTTGATTAATAGAAACAGTAGATGCATTAGAGTTAAAGAAATGAGAGATAAGTGTTAATTGGAATTTTCAAATCTGTTCAGTTCAGTTCAGTCATGTCTGACTCTTTACCACCCCATGAACTGCAGCACGCCAGGCCTCCCTGTCCATTACCAACTCCCGGGAGTCTACCTAAACCCATGTCCATCGAGCCATCTCATCCTCTGTCATCCCCTTCTCCTTATGCCCTCAATCCTTCCCAGCATTAGGGTCTTTACCAATGAGTCAACTCTTCTCATGAGGTGGCCAAAGTATTGGAGTTTCAGCTTCAACATCAGTCCTTCCAATGAACACCCAGGACTGATCTCCCTTAGGATGGACTGGTTGGATCTCCTTGCAGTCCAAGGGACTCTCAAGAGTCTTCTCCAACATCACAGTCCAAAAGCATCAATTCTTCAGTGCTCAGCTTTCTTCACCGTCCAACTCTCACATCCATTCATGACCACTAGGAAAACCATAGCCTTGACTAGACGGACCTTTGTTGGCAAAGTAATATCTCTGCTTTTCAATATGCTATCTAGGTTGGTCATAACTTTCCTTCCAAGGAGTAAGCGTCTTTTGATTTCATGGCTGCAATCACCATCTGCAGTGATTTTGGAGCCCCAAAAATAAAGTCTGACACTGTTTCCACTGTTTCTCCATCTATTTCCCATAAAGTGATGGGACCAGATGCCATGATCTTAGTTTTGTGAATGTTGAGCTTTAAGCCAACTTTTTCACTCTCCTCTTTCACTCTCATCAAGAGGCTTTTTAGTTCCTCTTCACTTTCTGCCATAAGGGTGTGCATATCTAAGGTTATTGATATTTCTCCCGGCAATCAATACTTGTGATTAAATAAAATGTATCAATAACTCAGATTTATAAAAATACACAACAGTGAAAAATAATTCCATGCACATGTTATTTTCACATTTATAATATGGAGAGAGAAATGGGGACAGAGTTTATCTTGCAGATAGAAACTTCTGTATAAGGAATACCAGGGGAAAATGTTAAGAGCTTTGTCATCATCATAGCAGAATAAGAGTTTTCTACCATCACCTCCCAAGGAACACTGATTTAGACAATCTCCATGTATGAGAGAGTCTTTTTGAAAGTCTAGGAGTCCAGCAGAGAAGTTAAGAACACCATTGGAGCAATAAAAATAGAAAAGAAAAAGAAAGCAAGATTAGACCACTGGAGAGATTAAGAGGAAGTTCCACTTTACTCACATCACCTTCCACCAATGTGTTTCAGCTTAGTCCCAGAGAGACCTATTTAGCCCATGATTCCCCTATGAGGGGAAATGAAAGCATGTGAATGAGCTCCCACAGTCCTCAGTTATATGAGATGCTACCAGAGAGTCATTTATTTCTCACTGGATTCAGAATACTGAGATGTGCTGTGTGAATAGAAAGCAGAAAGCAGGTGGGAAAATAGCAGATAGGACTCTCAAGGGTCATCAGAGTGACACAGATCTTGCTAACCAGTTTGCAGACTCCATCAGGAGGAAGTCTGACTACAAGCCACTTTCTGGACATACAATGTCTGACTATTCTTCCAGCTGGCCCATGAGCACACTCAAAGCTCTGTATGCCTTACTCTTACACATCTCCCACTCCATGGTTGGATCCCTGTGCATGTACCCAGAGGCAATAAATGCAAGGTTTTACAAGTGAGTAGTCAGCATGAGTAGAAAGCTGCCAAAATATGTTGGACTGAGAGAAATTACACAAACTTGAGTATTCAGTAACACCCTAGGGAAAGAAAAAGAGATGTTGTCAGTACCTGGCCTGGCTTTTCAGGATTAAGAGAAAGAATACAAGCTTAATAATTCATCCACAAGAGGAAGAAAGAACTGTGGAGCAAGGGCACCCATAGGAAAGGTCTCAGAAGAGCCACCGAATTCCAACAGGGCCAATGGAAAGTATTTTACTCTCAAAGCTAGACAGTATGGAATGGGGGAGATGAATGCTTCTTCAAATGTGTATACAGCAATACAAGACTTCAAGAAACATGAAAACTCAAGGCCACATGATACCACCAAAGGGACCAATGATTTCCCAGCAACCAAAACAACGAAATGGAGATCTGCAGTTTTGCTGGTAAGCAATTCAAAATAAAGGCCTTAAGGAAACTCAATGAACTATTAAAAAACACAAAGACAATTCAATGAAATCAGGAAAACAATGCGTGAATAAACTGAGGAGTTTAATAAAGAGGTAGAAATCTTAAAAAAAAAAAAGAAACAAGAATATAGTGAATAAATTGAAAAAAAAATGCAACAAAGCACATCGACATCAGACTGAATCAAGCACAAGAAGTGATCTATCTGTTAGGTAGAAGACAGGTTCTTTGAAATTATCCAGTCAGAGATGAAAGGAAAGAAGGAAGGATGGAAGGAAGGAAGAAAGAAATAACAAAGAAAGCCTGCATAGACTATGAGATGTCTTCAAGAAACACAATCTATGCATTCCTAGAGTTCCAGAAGGAGAAGAGAAGGAGAAAGGGGAAGTTTCTTTAAAGGCTGAAAACTTTCCAAATCTTGGGAGAGATTTGGACATCCACCTTCATGAAGATCATAGGTAGTACCAAGATATCAACACACAAAAAGTCTTCCCCAAGATAATATAATATAGTGGTGGTAGAGAACCAAAAGGAAAATTAATGAAAACCAAAACAATTAAACATTACTTGTCTATGAATTATGTCTTTTTCAGTAGCCCTGAGAAGTAGAAGAAAAGAAAAGGGAATGATTTAAAGATATGGCCTGGTTTAACAACCAAAATAAATAACATTTGTAGCATGCTTAATAAGTACTAGAACTGTGGCAATATGCATTATGATAGGATGAGAGTTATGCTTTCATAGTTATTCATGGATGTAAATTCATTATTTCATGTGTTACTCTTAAATTCTTAGGATTTGGGGGTGGAAACAAAGGGATAGAAGGAAAGACTATAAGGAGGATTTTATATATAAAAAGTGGCATACACTACTAGAAGTGGCATACACTACTTCTGCTCACATTACTTTAGCTAGACCTAACTGCACAAGATGCTGAGAAATGCAAAGTAGTAGAAATGCAGTCTAAATGGAAAGCCTATTTTGGTCAATAGTTAGCCAGTCTCTGCCACAGGCTCATAGGTAATGCCAAAGGAATGAGAATTGGCTTTGCGGATGCAATGAGAATAGCTGGTGAAAAGAAACACGATAGAGATTTTAGTAATGAAAATTGTAAAGTGACCAAACAGTATGGTTATATAGAAATACAAATTGTCAAGGGAACTTGGCAGTAAAATCCAGAGGGAACAAAATTCATGCAAATCATAGCATATTTTTATGTCAGGAGATTGAAAAGATAACAGGGTGCTCAGCTGCTTCAGTTATGTCTGACTCTTTGTGACCCTATGGACTGTAGCCCATCAGGCTCCTCTATTCATGGGGATTCTTTAGGCAAGAATACTGGAGTAGATTGTGCCATTTCCTACTCCAGGGGATAGTTCCAATCCAGAGGTCAAATCTGCATCTCCTGTGTCTCCTACATTACAGGCAGATTCTTCACCCACTGAGCCACCTGGGAAGCCCCAAAGATAACTGGATGAAAATATAATTATCAATATGATATATTGTATATGTTAAATAATATAAACTTTTAGAGAGCAGTGTGTGATTGCTCTACTTAGTTAATAACTAGGATAATAGGGCCATTGTAATACTGATACTTCAATTAAAATAGTGTTAGGACTATAGACTGAAACAATATAAGTGTAAATTTATTTCCTGTATTTAATGTGATTCTAAGATAAAACAAATGGAATGCAAACTTGTACTCTAAAACATCTCTGAAATATCTGTACCAAAAATTTCTGCATGGTACTAAACATCAGAAGCTACTTTGGAATGAGAAGAAAAGTTTCCATTTGTCCTTAAGATAAGTATTTCCACAGGTAATCTTCATAATTAATCAATGGAGACTTCCTGTCTGGCGTCCCACATATGCTCCTAATCATCTTTCATTATTGGCGATAGGGAGTTGTTGTTTCAGGTTCCTCCCTACCTGAGGTAAATTGGGTTCCAAGTTAAATGAAAGAGCAGCAAAAAGTATGATTGAGTGATTGAGAATCAAGAGTTAATGAGAAAGTTTCAAATCCAGAGTCTGATTAGCATCTGATATAAGTAAGACAAAAAGAAATTTGAAATCTCAAAACTTGTTACTCAGTCACATAACCATGTAGTTTTGAAACCCTGGGACTCCAGTGTTACAGTACTCATGTTGGAAGGTCAAACACCAAATACTAGTTTGCAATTTTGCTTATGCAAATTATTACCTATACTTAGCAACTTATTAGAAAGCTACTGAAATTTTAAGGACCTTACTTTACTTATTTGGAATGATAATAATAGTACTTAAGCTACAGCAAGTATAGATTTAGATGATTTATTTGAAAACTTGCAGCACATTTGGTCCTGTCCAAAATGGCCATTGAGACATTTGGTCCATGATTCATTAAATAATACAAACATTTAACTTCATTAAAGTTTTATTTACATTATTTTTATTGTCACTCCTTATGAATTTTGGATTTCACATTTATTTTTATTCTTTCTCATCATGAAGTTTAGCAGGGTTAGTCTTAAGTTGATGAGAAACTGATCTAAAGTTTGTAACAACTTGATTATTGGCTTTATATTCATTGTATCTGTTGTATCTGGTTATAGAAATTTTATTTTATTGGCATCATCATGAAGTTGGTGACTGTATTTGAATGTGACCACCAAGAACCTGGGTGATAACTTGTTAATTTGCTGTTCATCTTTTAATACTCCAATAAATCTCTAAATTTAAGGATGATGCAATGCCATTGGAGAAGGCAATGGCAACCCACTCCAGTTCTCTTGCCTGGAAAATTCCATGGATGGAGGAGTCTGATAGGCTGCAGTCCATGGGGTCACAAAGAGTCAGACACGACTGAACGACTTCACTCTCTATTTTCACTTTCATGCATTGGAGAATGAAATGGCAACCCACTCCAGTGTTCTTGCCTGGAGAATCCCAGCGATGGCAGAGCCTGGTGGGCTGCTGTCTATGGGGTCACACAGAGTTGGACACGACTGAAGTGACTTAGCAGCAGCAGCAGCACTGCCATTAGTTTTTGAAATTTGCTATGCCAGTCTTTCACAGCATTGTTTGTCCTATGCTTGTTATTCACTACTCATATATAAGCATTCCAAGTTTCTGGCAGAAATCTTGGAGCTTCTGTTCTTCCTCTGCCTCTCCATGACTTCCATGGATGTAATCCATCATGTCATCTGAATTTTCTTCTGTATTTCCCACATTTTACTCAAAGTTCCATTTATATGTTCCAAAGGCATAAATGGAAGTCCAAACAACATGGATGGTCACTTATTGGTGTCACTCTAATTGTTTTAGACTCACATATTAGACCCAAAGAATATGTTATTCACCACAGTGACTAAGAAACGTGAACTAAGCATCCTTTTACTTGTGAATTTGGTAGGAGTAATTGAATTGAATTCATATTTGCAACCTCAAAATCGATCATGCACAATGAAAGATTAATGCCAAGATTTCTTTTCCATGTAAATGCAAGTATTTTGAAATATACATACATATAGATGCAAGTGTCCTCATGCTTTTTCATTGTTAGTGCATAAATCAATGACACAGTATAACCTAACATGACACTAACACACAGTAAGTAACTGAATGAACTGTACTGGTGCCATCTTGAAGGTGCCATCACTGAATAATGCAGTTGTTGTTCAGTCGATCAGTCATGGTTGACTCTTTGTGACCCCATGGACTGTAACACACCAGGCTTCCCTCTACTTCACCATTTCCTGGAGCCTGCTCAAACTCATGTCCATTGACTCAGTGATGCCATCCAACCATCTCATCCTCTGTCGTCCACTTCTCCTCCTGCCTTCAATCATTCCCAGCATCACGGTCTTTTGTAAGGAGTCAGCTTTCCACCTCACGTGGCCAAAGTATTGGAGTTTTAACTTCAGCATCAGTCCTTCCAATGAATATTCAGGACTGAATTCCTTAATAATTGACTGGTTTGATCTCCTGGATATCCAAAGGACTCTCAAGAATATTCTCCAACACCACAGTTCAAAAGCATCAATTCTTTGGTGCTTAGTCTTCTTTATGGTCCAACTCTCACATCCATCCATGACTACTGGAAAAACTATAGCTTTGACTAGATAGACCTTTGTGGGCAAAATAACATCTCTGCTTTTTAATATGCTGTCTAGGTTTGTCATAGCTTTTCTTCCAAGGAGCAAGCCTCTTTTAATTTCATGGCTGCAGTCATCATCTGCAGTGATATTGGAGCCCAACTTTTTCATTCTCTTCTTTCACTTTCATCAAGAGGTTCTTTAGTTCTTTGCTTTCTGCCATAATGGTGCTGTGATCTGTATATCTGAGGTTATTGATATTTCTCCTGGAAATCTTGATTCCAGCTTGTGCTTCATTCAGCCCAGCATTTCACACAATGAACTCTGCATATAAGTTAAATAAGCAGGGTGACAATATACAGCCTTGATGTATTGCTTTCCCAGTTTGGAACCAGTCCGTTGTTGCAGGTCGAGTTCTATCTGTTGCTTCTTGACCTGCAGACAGGTTTCACAGGAGGCAGGTAAGGTGGTCTGGTATGCCCATCTCTTTAAGAATTTTCCAGTTTGTTGTAATGCACACAGTCAAAGGCTCTGGCACAGTCAATGAAGCAGAAGTAGATGTTTCTCTCAAATTCTCTTGCTTTTTCTATGATCCAACAGATGTTTGCAATTTGTTCTCTGGTTCCTCTGCCTTTTCTAAGTCCAGCTTGAACATCTGAAAGTTATCAGTTCAAGAACTGTTGAAGTAGCTTGCAGAATTTTGAGCCTTACTCTGCTAGCGTGTGAGATACATGCATTTGTGTGGTAGTTTGAACTTTCTTTGGCATTGCCTTTCTTTGGGATTGGAGTGAAATACTGACATTTTCAATCCTATAATATATACTGTCACTTAAATACTGGATATTGTCAAAGTTGTGTGAATAAGAATTCTTTCCTTATCTTGAGCACCAGAATTGTGCATAAGAAATTGTTCTCATGCCTGGTCATTTTTTTTTCTTTTTCTTTTTTTATTAGTTTTGCCAAACAATGACATGATATCACCATGGGTTTACATATGCTCCCCCTCCAGAACCGCCCTCCCTCCTCCCTCCCCCCAGGAAATCTCGTTGCACCAGCCCCGAGCATCAATCCTGGGCTGGCCATTGATTAGACATATGATAATTAACATGTTTCAATGCCATTCTCCCATATCATCCCACCCTTTCCCTCATCCACAGAGTCCACGAGTCTATTCTATACATCTGCGTTCCTTTTGCTGTCTTGCATGCTGGGTTCTCATTACCGTCTTTCTAAATTCCATATATATGCATTAATATACTGTATTGTTGTTTTTGCTTCTGGCTTACTTCACTCTGGATAATGGGCTCCAGTTCGTCCATCTGAGTAGAACTGATTCAAATGAATTTTTTTTAATGCTGAGTAATATTCCATTGTGTATATGTACCACAGCTTTCTTATCCATTCGTCAGTTGATGGGCATCTAGGTTGCTTCTATGTCCTGGCTATTGTAAATAAAGCAGCGATGAACATTGGGGTGCACGTGGCTCTTTCAATTCTGGTTTCCTCGGTGTATATGCCCAGCAGTGGGATTTCTGGGTCATATGGCAGGTCATTTTTATACTACTCTAGAATTTCACTTCCATGCAATGACCTCTTTACTGAGTTTCTGTCTGGTAGCATTAATAGGACTTCATCATGTATATGAAGGGGAGTTCTTTGAAGGACCTATAGTGGTGGTACATTTGGTTTTTCTTCCGTGTGTCCTCTTAATCTATTCAGTTTTTTCCCTTACTTCCCCTTCAGCATCAACATTGTGCTGATTTTTCCTTTTCCTTCTTGAATAATCGTACTGTTACCCAAATCCTGACTAGCTTGTATATCAGGCACATAGGTTCTCCTCTCTCACAGCACCAGTCCTTTTACTCCTAACTGTTAAATGAATGGAAATGGTAACAAAAACCATTATAATGTTCCACTGGCTTTTCTTTTTGTGAGTATATTATTTCTGCCATATTCCATTGAGAATTTTCAAATACAGATGTCATATTGTCAAGCAACAGGAAAAAGGTTATTTATTTATTTATGTATTTTCCTTTTGTAGCCATCTGATCAATGGTCACTGGTTTTATAGTAGATGAAACCTTGCTAATGTCTTATGGATTTGACACCTGGATCAACTGTGCAGGATTAGCCAGCATGTAGGCACCAGTGGAGCACACAATAGTCCACATCAATAGGCAGGTAAATGTGGGAATCACATCCACTAAAATCTCTCTAAATGAGCAGACACTTCTGGCAGTCTACCACAATTCTAAGTATACCTCTATAAGGTATCCATTCAAGGGAAACATCACCCATTAACCCTGGGTGACAGGGCAGTTGTAGGGAGGTTAATTAGATGCCTGTGCCACCCTCATGGCAGCTATTATACCTGGTCACTGTGTAGTAAGAGAGCCACACCCATTTTCACTCCTCCTGATAATGATCTGTAAAGTATTTACAGATTAACAATTTAACAATTTATATCAACAATTTCACTGCCTGCTTTACACAGCAGCTTGACCAAGCTCCTCAGTTCAAACTCTGTCCTAATTGAATGACTCAACCATATCCAACCAAATGCCCTGTGGCAATAATACATGAGAGGGATTTTTGCCTTTTTTTCTTCATGATTACAACTTCCTACCTAGATTTGTAGATTGCATTCAAAAAGTAAACGTGTTGAATGAAACTGTACAACATTATATCATTAGAAGCAATTGGGTTTTTATATTTTATTTGTAAACAAAAGATAGTATGCCTTCATTTAAGAAAACCTTGATATTTTAAAGTTATATACTGTTATCTGAGGCCTAACATTGTAAGAAATAAGAATAGTTTCCTTTAAACAACAGGTGGAAAATGGAAAATACTCCTGTACAATATATTTTCTCTTTAAGAGTTTTTGAGCTATATTAAAATTTGCCACTGTTATTTGCATTAAAATAAGGAAAATATCTTTTGTGAAATCAATTCAATTTTAGGCACTGATGTATTTGCAAAATAAATATATGCTAATTTATTTCCTCCAAAACAGAGTGCATTGAGTGGCAATTACCATCCCACATACCCTTTAAGTTTAATGAGCAAGGAATCTGAGGGAATGTATAACTATGCATGGTAGATGCTCGTCATTTGTGCCAACAGTGCAGAGAGATAGAGATAGATAGATGAGAGAGAGAAAGAAAAAGGGGGGGCAATGAACATTTGAGTAACACAAATATCTCTTTATATATATTTTCTACCAACAATTTAAGAGTATGAGGCATGACTTGAAAGTAATGAGACTTGTTTTCTTGTGTGGCTACTAAATAAATCTATAGAGAGTTCTAAAAGATGTTAAAAAGATGTTTTATATAAAAATTCTGATAGGCTTTTTTAAAGCAAGCACTTAAACAAAAGAGCAATGCATTTGATGTAAAGTACCCTTGGCATGCAGTGAGAGATTCAAAGTTGAACAGATTTGCTCCTAACTGAACATATGATATTTTATTATATTTTTGCTTTTTTAGACGTCCATTCCCTCAGTATTGAATGAAATAATCTCTAAAATCCATTTCATTTGTAAAAACCACGAAACTATTTATTTTTTAGAATTATAGCTCATATTATGAAAGATGTTTAATTCAGGTTCGATTTCTTTAGCCTTCAAAAAAATAACCCATCTACTCCATAGTTATGCCCCCAAATGTTTTAAGTGATAACAATTACAATTAACTGTTTGGCTGTTTTAAAACATCCACTTTCTATCTGTCTAAATAGAAAGATTCAAAACTGTGCATTGTGTTTGACAGGTAACAAGGTCAAATTCACCAATACATCACCACAGTTCATATCTATGTAATTTGCTGACTGTATAAGGAGAGAAATTTTTCAGTTTAAACACTGTGACTAATCTGAAGCATATCTGAACTTTATCAAAAGATTTCCAAATTAGAACCCAAGGATCTAGAGCTATGGCTTTCTATATTTTCATTCTGTAGATGGATCCAGTGACAGTGGGGAAGAGAGGGAAGGAGATATCAAATTTGAAAAAAAAAAAAACACCAATCCTCTGAGAAGGGTAGTTACCTAAAAAGCAGATACAATTTTTGTAAAGTGTTTCTAAATACTACATTTAAATTTAGCCTATGATGGATTCCCAAATGAATTACATTAGTAAATAAACACATGAAGTCAGAAAATATTTTACCTGCTTGACGTACATTAATATTTAAATAATTGTTCGTCTTCCCTTGTATTTCAAATTTACCTGTGGATAACAGATCATTAATTCAGTTATTCATTCATTTAAAACATATTTGTTAACTCCCAATTTCTACTTGGAATATACAAAACCGTACAGAGCACCATTTCTACCTTTATAACAAGAACAACAAACTGGATATCCTGCAAATTCATTATGTTCTTGATCCCCTCAGAAAGCTGTGGTCACAAAACAATCAAATAACTTTAAATCTAAGGAAAGACAGAGAAGAAGAGATAAGATACATGTACTTATATGAAGATAGGTATAGCCAGACAGTTAAGAATTAAGCAATATTTAAGTGAATACTATAGGTTTTTATATTTAATAATTTTTTTAGTTTTGAAAAATGTTCAGTGGTTAGGTAAGATGTTAACATGGAAGGAAACTGAGTGAATGGCACATACATAGGAACTCAGATTGTGATTTTTTTGTAAGTCTAATTAAAAAATACTGTTATAAATTATTGACAGATTGGTAAAAGATGACTATGGCTAGAAAGTGAATATAGAACCCTTGAGGGCACAGGTATAAGGGAAATATATGCTGCAATCTCTTCTCCATGGGCATCGCTGGACACTGAAAACATATTACTGATATTGAGAGAAAGTATCCCTCAATCTATGACATAAAAGCGCCCTTCTAAGTATGAGTCTGTGTGAGAGGAATAGCAGCAGCAAATCCAACTGAGATACATTTCTCTTATTGCACCTGTGGAACAGAAACTTTAAACTGTGAGAGGGAAGGGCAACACTAACTCTAACCCGTAGAGCACTGGTGAAAATGAACTACAGTTGGTAGAAGGGAACAAGAAAAAAAGTGTAACCCTGGGAAGGGCAAGAGGATGGGCTAAGCACTAGATGTGGGGACAGGCAAGAGTGTTGAGAGGGCCACACCTCCAAGACTTAGCAACACAATTCTTGACAGGAGAAAGGATTCATTAGAACAACAGAAAACACTCCATCTTCAGGCTGATCAGAGTCAAGTGAAAAGTAACAGTGGAATAATGAAAGTGTATTAAGAGCCTGAATGAAGACTCTCCCTGAGACACAGCCCAAAGGAAGATCTAAAGCTGTGGAACAAACATTGATAAAACCACGAGGCGACCAAAAGCCACCCTAAATCAATGTATCACTTGAGGAATTTAAAGTCTGACACACCTTGTTAACAAGACTAAAAATAGCAGCAAGAAACTCCACACTCTGGGCTACTCTTGACTAGAATTACACACATACACTCACATACACACACACACACAAAAACCTTAGTAAAAACAAAGACATGCCCATTTCTTGACATAAGAACTATTCACTTTAGTCTCTATTGTCTTACATAAGATGCCCAGGCTTCAACAACAACAACAAAAATACGAAAGGTGTATTAAAGAATTAATTAAAAACAACATACTGCCAAGAGACAAAGTGGTCAACAGAATCAGAATTAGATATGGAACAAATGTTGGAACTATTTGAAAGAATATTTAAAATAGCTATGATGAATACGTTAGGGATTCTCATAGATAAGAGAGTCAGATGTCAAGTTTCAGCAGAAAAATGCAAATTATATGATATAATCAAGTAAAATGTTAAAAATGAAAATCATAGTAGATGTGATACACAATACCTTTGATGGGCTCATCAGTAAATTGGACACAGCTGAGGAAAGAACCAGTGAACTTGAACATACGCCCACAGAAATTATCCAAACAGAGACACAGAGAGAAAAAAGGGTGAAAATAAAAATACAGAGCAGCCAAAATTTGAAGGACAGCATCAAATGATCTACCATGTGAGTACTGACATCCATAAAGGAAAAAAGAGAACAAGGAGCTAAAAAATATTTGGAGAAATACTGGATTTGCTGCTGCCATTCCTCTTACTCAGACTTGCACTACAAGGGATGCTTTTTCAGGAACTCACCAATCTTTGTTCTGAGTGTCCTCTGATGCCCATGAGGAGCCTGTAATATGTGTGCCCTCCCTTTATGCCTGTGCTCCCAGGAATTCTATATTATCTTTCTAGCCATATTCAGCTTTTACCAATCTGTAAAAATAAATGTCACAACAAACCACTGAATGCAGAAGCTCAGAGAAAGCCTAGTAGAATAATTAATAACACACAAGCATGCACACATGTACACACACAAAAAAACTAGACTTACATTCAAACAGGTGAAAATATAAGTCATTTATAAATAAAGGACACGTGACATATGGAAGAAGACGGATAAGAATTACAGAATATTGTCAGAAACCACACAACACTGCACTGAAATGACACTTATAAAGTGTTGAATTAAAAAAAATTCAACCCATAGATCCATACCTAGTGAAAATGCATTTCAAAAATGAGGAAGAAATAATTTCCCTGAAAACAAAAGAGTGAATGTATTCCTATCTACCTACATTACAAGAAATGTTAAAGAACATTCTTTAAGCAGAAGGAATACGATACTAGGAATAAATCTGAATCTACACAAAGAAATAAAGGCCACTGGAAGTTGAAAAAATGAAAGCAAAAAGTTATTTTTGTCTTAATTTTAACTGCTTTAATTACATCAGTTTTGTGTCACTTGTTTAAAGCAAAAATAGTACCAAAGCACTGTGTTTTTAAAATATATGTAAAGTGAAAATTATTATAAAAATAGTACAGAAGAAAGGAGGAAAGGATTTGGAATGTATAATTGTAAGGACCTTGCACTACACATAAAGTGGTATATTATTTAAAGTGAACTCTAATTAATTGAAGATATATATTTTTTAAACTCTAGGATAACCTTTTTTTTTAACAGAGAGAATAAGTCAATAATGGGAATAAAATGAAATTACAAAAATAAAATGAAATCACAAAAGTGCTCAATTAATCCAAATGAAGGTGAGAAAGAGGAAAATATATGGAACAAATGGAAAACAGCTAGCAGGATGGTCAATTTTAATCAAACTACATCAATAATTGCATTAAAGGTAAGTTCTCCAAATATGGGAATTAAAAGAGATTGCCATATTGGTTAAAAATTTCAAGACCAATCTAAATCTTGAGTATCCTGTCAATCTAAATCCTGAAAATCAATAGACCATATATAGGTACATAAACAGACACATTTAAAGAGAGAAACAAAACTATACACAATTCAAGCACTGATCATAGATAAAGCTGGAACATCCTTATTAATGTCAGACAAAGTACACTTCAGAACAAATAATGTTATCATGGAAAAGAAGGACATTGTATAATAGTAAAGAGGCCCATTCTCTGAGAAGGCATAACATTTCCAACTGTGTGTGCACTTAATAACAAGTTTTAAAATACATGAAGCAAAAAATGAAAAAACCGAAAGGAGAAAAAAAAATCTACAATTAGAGTTGGAGCCATCAACACATTTCTCTTAGTAATTGATAGACCAAGTGAAAAATCAGTCAGGATAAAGATCTGAAAAACATTATCAACCAACATGACCTAATAGACATTTATAGAACACTCATTCCAACAATAGCAGAAAATATTTTTTTCAACTGCACATGTAACATTGAACAAAATAGACCATAAATTTTTAAAAGAACAGAAATCATAGAGAGCATGCTCTATGACAAATGAATGAAATAGATATCAATCAATAAAAGGAAGGTATCTGAAAATGCCTGAATATCTTTAAAATAAGTAACACACTTCTAAATATAACCCATGTGTCTAAAAGGAAGTCTCCAAGAATGTTAGCAAATTACTTTGAACTAAATACAAACAAAAGTATAACATTTCCAAACTTGTGGAATGCAACTAAAGCAGTACTGAGAAGGAAATTTATAGCATTATACTAAAAGGAGTACTAGTCCTTAAATCAGTAAACTAACCTCCCAACTTCAGAGATTAGAAACCAAAAAAAAAAAAAAATAACATTTTTAACCCAAAGGAGGCAAAAGAAAGGAAATAATCAAGATGAGAACTGAAATCAGTGAAACTGAAAACAAAAACAGACAAAAGCAATGAAGCCTAAAGCTAAATCCTTGAAGAAAAAAAAAAACTTTTTAAATTGCCTTACTTACCAAGAAAGAGACAGAGAGCATGCGTGCAAGACAGGATACAAATTACCAATATTGGGACTTAATTAGGGAAGAACTTTACTACAAAACATATAAATATTTAAAGGGTAATAAGAATATACTAAATACTGTTCTATCCCCATAAATTTGATAACATAGATAGAATGGAAAGATTCTTTAAAAGACATAATGCCAAGTTGCATAAGTGGACATAGATACTTGTTTAAACTTATATTTATTAAATAAATTGAATTTGTAGTCTAAAACCTTCCCACAAATAAAACTAGAGACCCAGTTGAATTCTACCAAATAATTAAGAAATAATGCCAACAGTACATGCTTCTTCCAGGAAATAGAAGAGGAGAGACTATTTCCCAACTCATTTTATGAGACCAGCATTACCTTGGTAGCAAACTACTCAAAGATATTACAAGCAAAGAAAAACCACCAACTAATATCCCTAATGAACATAGATAGGAAAATCCTCAACTTAATACCAGAAAAGTAAATCTAGTAACACAAACAAGGATAACCTTGACAAATGTGAAGCTGTTTAAGTACTTAAAATCAATCAAGATAAATCACAATGTTAACAGACTAAAGAAGAGAAATCATAAGACCATCTCAGTAGAAGCAGAGTTAACAAAAATCCTTTCCTGATTTAAAACAAAACAAAAATAAATCCTGCAAACTAGGAATAGAAGGGTGCTTAACCCAAAGGCATCAACAAAATACTTACAGTTAACATCATATTAAATGCTGAAAATGTAAATTCTTTCCCCATAACATTGAGAATAATATGAAGATGTTCACTACACCCCTGCTATTCAACAACATCTATTAAGTTCTTGCAATACAATAAGAAAAGGAAATGAAGGCACACAGTTGAAAAGGAAAATAATTGTCTCTGTTTGCAGATGGTACAAATGCTTACACAGAAAATCCTCAGAAAGACTACCCTAAAGATACTAAAAGAAACGAATTTAACAAGGCCATAGGAACAAGGTCAATATGAAAAAAATGCTTTTCTATACATTAACGATCAACTTAGAATTCAAAGTTAATCAAACATCATCATTAACAATAACACCAAAAATGAAATGATTCTGTATGAATCTCACAAGATACATGCATTATCTCTATGCTTAAAACTACAAGAATTTTGATTGGTGTAAAGTGGTACCTCATTGTGGTTTTGATTTGCATTTCTCTGATAATGAGTGATGTTGAACATCTTTTCATGTGTTTGTTAGCCATTTTTATATCTTCTTTGGAGAAATGTCTGTTAAGTTCTTTGGCCCACTTTTTAATTGGGTTGTTTATTTTTCTAGAATGGAGCTGCAGGAGTGAAGTAAGCCAGAAGCAAAAACAACAATACAGTATATTAGCACATATATATGGAATTTAGAAAGACGGTAACGAGAACCCAACATGCGAGACAGCAAAAGGAACGCAGATGTATAGAATAGACTCGTGGACTTTGTGGATGAGGGTAAGGGTGGGAATGATATGGGAGAAGGGCATTGAAGCATGTTAATTGTCATGTGTCTAATCAATCGCCAGCCCAGGATTGATGCTCGGGGCTGGTGCAGCGAGATTTCCCTGGGGGGAGGGAGGAGGGAGGGGGTTTCCGGAGGGGAAGCATATGTAAACCCATGGTGATATCATGACAATGTATGGCAAAAACAATAAAAAAAAACTACAAGAATTTTAGCAACTGGAACTCTCATATCTGCTGGTGGGAATACAAAATGGAACAGCTACTTTGGAAGGTAGTTTGGCAGCTTTTAATAAAGGTAATCATATATTTGCCATATGACTCAACCCTCCCACTCCTCAGCAATTACCTAGGGGGATATGAAAATTTATTTACACAAAGTTTTTGTGTAATTGCATGTAGCTATTTTATTCATATTTGCCAAAAACTGGAAACAACTCAAATGTCCTTCAAACTCTGAATAGATGTCCACATTGTCAGACATCCATAAAATGGAATACGACTCAGCAATAAATAGGAATGAACTGTTGATAAGGCAACATCAGTGACTCCCATGTGCATTTCACTTAGTGAAAGAAGTCAATCAAAAGGTGATATATTATATGATTTCATCTGTATGTCATTTTTAAAAAGGTAAACATATACTAACAAAGCACATCAGTAACAGCCATGGTCTGGCGTTGTAAGAGCAGTTAGTTAAAAAGGGTTGTACAAGGGAATTTGTGAGAGAGATGGACTCTTCAGTTTTGATTGAATGTTATAAAACCTAAAGACAAAAGGAGTTGTAAACACATTTTTTCTTTAGTCATTCTCTGTATGCCCTGGCCCCACAGGGATATCAGCAACTAATTATGGATTTTATTACAACTACACTATGAATGAACAAATAAATATATTGTGCTCAGTGAGATTCTCGGAAAGAAGTTACAATAAGCAAGATGAAAGGCTAGAATAAATCCTTTGGTGCTGAATTAGAGTCAAAGATATCAATAAGTATAGGTATAGAGATGAGGACAGGCAGATAAGATAGATGATAAACTGAAATGAAGAAAATGAACTTTGGTTACTGTGCATACACATATATCTTTGTTGTTTTACAACCTACATTCTAGTTTCAATGAGTCAGACAAACATATGACTATGTATTATGTCAGTAATAAATTCAGTGGAGAAAAGTGAAGCAAATAGATACAGGAAATACAGGGGTGTGTGTGTGCACTGATTTTAAATATATGCATATACACATATGAATATATACGTATTTGTATATATTTATGTATATGATAATATATATGCATATTTATGCTGTCTGAGAAGTTTTATTGGATAATGGGACATTTGAGCACACATATGAATAAAATTGGGCTTCCTGGGTAGCTCAGCTAGTAAAAAATTTGTCTGCAATGCAGGAGACCCTGGTTTGATCCCTAGGTCGGGAAGATCTCCTGGAGAAGGGATAGGCTACCCATTCCAGTATTCTTGGGCTTCCCTGGTGGCTCAGATGGCAATGAATCTGTCTTCAGTGTGGGAGATCTGGATTTGATCCTTGGGTTGGGAAGATCCTCTGGAGGAGCGCATGGCATCCCACTCCAGCATTCTTGCCTGGAGAATCCTCATGGACAGAGGAGCCTGGTGGGCTACAGTCCGTGGAGCTGGACAGTACGACATGACTGAGTGGCTAAGCACAGCACAACACAGCACATGAATAAAATTAGACGAACCTTCATGTAGACATTTGAGGGAAGAATATTTCTAGGTTTGGGAAGAGTGAGTGCAAAGTTTGCGAGGCAAAAACATTAGTAGCATGTTATTGCTAATAATCTAATCTACATAGAGATCTGTGGATATTTACCATCAGAATGTTATTTTTTTTCCCTTTTGAACAAACCCCTTTTCAAATATTGATATTATGACAGTCCCAAACATTAATACTAATTGGTGAAAAAAATCTGAAGCTTTATTTAAAAGGGGTAATATTTGACATTCCAATGTGTTTTATTCACTTTCAAAATTCCTTGCCACACAGTTGCCTTAGATAATTATCTCTCCGATTCCTTTTTACCTTTTAACTTCCAAAAGAAATCCTGCATCATTTTGGAAAAAGGGTTCTTAAGCACTTTTCCAGAGCATGTCTGTACTTAAAAGGAGTCCACCTATAAAATTGTTATTCTTATAACTTACTAAAGGCTTTCCTGTTAGTTATCTTTCATATACATATCATCTATCTTTTTTCCCTTGTGACTTTTATATAAGTAACAGATAATTCTCTTTCTATTTTGCAAATATTTATTTTTGCCTAGACATACAAAACGCTAATATCAGTAATCTGGGAGTTGTGATCAAGTGTTCTTATAACTATCTTATCTTCTGAGCAAACTATGAAAGAATAACCAATTCACATCCAAAAATGTGATTGAGTTTTTAAGTACATACATATTTAAATAGGTTGGCATTTCATAACCATCACATAAAGACAAACATGTCAGTGAAAACTTCCAGTGTAGATCTAGCCCCATGACCACAATTTTCTACCAGTACATTATTTTTCTCTGGATGTTAGGGATAGTTATTTTTTATTTTATAGAACTAGCATGTTTTTCTAGTGAAGGAGATAGTGAAGTATAGGGAAGCCTGATGTGCTGCAGTCCATGGGGTCACAAAGAGTTGGACATGACTGAGTAACTGAACAACAACAAAGCATGTTTTTCTACTATATTTATGCATATTTCTCAGTAGTTTGAAAATGCATCAAGTGAAATAAAATTTTTATCAGTTCCAGTGAAAATTGATAGCTTTTGCTTGCATCCATCTTTTAAAATGTTTGGTTCATCCCTTAGATTATGAGTTGCCCTGGATTTTGAAAAGAGTTATGTAACGCTGAATTCAACATGAAAATGTTGCAATCCACTTCTGCTCTTTTACTTAATGCCCTATATACTCTAAATGCACACAAAGGGTCAAATCTTGTACTGTATCTGATAAAACATGGATAACCATGCTACGTGATATGATGATGAGACGTTATGGTGACATTAAAACCATAACAATGACTATCCCCTTATCATTCTCTCCAACCAAGAATCCAGATTAGCACTTCTTGATACAAATTATATTCCCAGTTTTTAGATCATTCCACTTTATTTTTATTACTTTTGACATCAAACAACTTTATAGAATATTGTACCAATGGCTTCTCAGAGGACAACAGAAATTTGAAAATGAAATACAACTTTGCATTTCACACAAAACCTTCTTTGACATCATAAATATGAGAGAAACATAAAAAATTCATTATTATGTTTGTCATCACATAGAAGTATTTTACTTATGATCTTACTATATAAAACATTTTCCATATTTTCCTACATTTTCACATTTCATATAAAACTATTTAGTGTATAGATTTAACCACTGAGATTATAAATCCATTTTCTAAATGCTTCATTGTTGACATGAATTTTACATTATTTAATTTCTTAAAATCCAAACAAACCTCAGGTAGTAGCTTCACTGCATGAATTAAGTATTCTCTGGAATAAAAGACAATCTTTTTGTTTATAACACTTTTTTCCATTATCAAGAAGGCAATGTGAAAAATGCATTTGAGGGGAAAGAAATAGCATATCTTGGCACTGTGACTTAAGTAGATTTCCTATTCATTGAACAGATAAATGAAGTCAGTACAATGTGTTACAGAGTGTTGTTTCGACTGCTACTGTATTACTTTGTGATACCCTCCGCAGGAAATAGTCTATCATTGGTACTCACTGTCAAATCCAGTTTCCAGCTGTGATGTTGTACCCCTTCCATTCATTTAAATGGCTGTCTTTTGCTTTAGGATATTAAAAACGTCATGGAAATAGTTCTAAGGTTTCCATTTCTGTTCACAGCCAGTGTTTAAGGGAATATTATAGGATTAACATTAGGTAAACTTAAATGCAAGTCCTAATTTCACTTTCATAGTACACAAAATATTGCATACATTGATGGTGGAACCTTTCTGCTTTCTGTGATTTGTTTCTTGATCCTAACATAGCACTTAATCACTGATTAATGCTCTATATTCCTAATATATGCCTGGTTTTAGACAGTAGCTTAAGCAATTCCTAAAGTTGTTATTCCAAATAATATTCATTTAGCTAAATCAGTTGTCCTTCATCTAGTCCTCACTCTCAGCCTTTTCCATAGAGAAAAGTGAGGCTATCATGATTGAGTCCTTTCGTTGTTATATCGTAGATCTTATACCTGCTTATAAGAGCACCCATTCATTCCTTTCTCATTCCTTCTTTCGGAGTTTCCATTTATTCTAAGGGTGACATTACAACATTTCCAGCATGTTCCCTCATCCTCAATCCCTTCCAGGCCCCACCTCTATTACTAATGTCCAGTTTCATCTGTATACTCAAATCATTTTCAGCTACTCCCTGGTTTCCAAGCCTTTCCCCTTCTCCTGTGGGTCTCTGTTATCCGGAATCATCCCATTTGTCAGAATCAGGGACATTATTTCAGGGAATGAAACCTAGACCAGCAACTAAGACATAGCACCACCTAGTGTCTAAACTAGTGGCTGAGAAATAATGGAGGTAGGGTTCTATAGAGTCACCAGTAGAGTTATTTAATCAGAATGAAGAAGGTACTGGGAAACTGAAGACAAAAGCGAAGCCAGGCCAGGCTATATAAGCAATAAACCAACACTAGGAATATGTTTAAGTTTAGAGTATTAGTGAAATGACAGAAAGAAAATCAAATGTTTAAGGAGCCAGAACTGGATAAAGAGCCAGTCAGCCATAGGACAAAACCAAGATTGAATAGTACAAAAATTGTAGTATGAAACCTAGTTTAAACCAGAAAAAAAGGGGACTTGAAGTTGTTAAGCGGTAAAAAAGCTGTTTGGCAAATAAGAAAAATCTAATTATCTGAAACGAGATTCTTTTTTTGTGATGGCTCAGGGATAAGAATTTGCCTTAAAGTGCACTTAAAGTCTTCTCTCTCTGTGGATCTGTGATTGAAAATGGAAGCTGAGAGCTTTTTCTAACCTTCCTTCCTCAAAAAAAATGCCATTTCTTCTGTGCCATTGATGTTGCAGAGGAACTCAAATTAATTCACTGGAGGGTAGAATCACTGGTACACTGAGAGGAGATAGTTAAATAGAAAGAGGCTGACTCTACAAAAGCCTACCACATGGGTCTACTATACATATAAAATGATCAGTCCTGGGTGGAATTATCATATGTTACTGTGGTAGATTGTATTATTCATTCAAATTATTCCCCACCTCTTTATACAAGATCCACCACTATCTCCCTGGGGTTTGGCCTGATGGGAAGAGTATCATTCTTACTATACTGTTCTCGGGCTTATTCATGTGACTTGCTTAGGCTAACAGAATGTGAGTAGAAGAAATATATGGCCCATCCAAGAAAAAGTGATGAGACATTGAATGGTTCTACCATTTCTCTTTTTGCTCTGCAGCAAAATATACATGCCTCAGAAGAGGGCTGTTCCTTCAACCTGAGACTGAATGACAGGATCCTAGGGCAGAGCCAAACTTTCCCTATAAAGGATATGTAAGGTGAGTGAGAAATGGAAACTTTTCTTTTGTGAGGCAGTGAAAATTTTAGGGTGCTTCTCATAGTTTAATCTAATATTGTTAGCTCTCTTACTCAACTACTCAGCTCTCCACACTACCCATTACATTCCCTAGAATCAAAAGGTCCCCCACAGGTAATTCAATTCCAAGTTGAGGCATGAAAGCTATTCACTGCCTTCTTAGAAAGTGATGGTGCGTGTAGCATTCCCCTGGGTACCTCTGGTGACAGGGACTGCAACAAGTTTTTGCAGTCATAATATTACTATTGGAGAGCTCTGATTCTTCACACGTAGTTTTCTATCTGGAATGTGAATCTAATCACACCTCAGTCTAGAACTGTATAGATTGTTATTTCATGTTGAGAAGTCGGAATTGTATGCTTTGCAGTACTTTGACTCTATATTCTCATTCTGTTGAGATCTCTGAGACACAGGATCTACCAGCCAAAATAAAGTATTAATTATCAGCACTAGTCTGGGTAAGTAATAGCGGCTGCTATGAAAACAATCTGTTAATGACCGAGGCTTAATATACATAAAAACTTATTTCTGGCTCATGCTACAGGTAAAAACAGGTCAAATCATGCCCCTGCAAAGATGTCCTCTAAGTTGTGACTCAGGAATCCTAGTTCTTCTCATCTTGTGATGCTACCTTCTGCAAGATGTGGCTCCCATAATGCATGCCAAAGGGGAAGAGAGAGAGCGTGAATGATGATGGAGAGGAGGTAGGCCCAGCATATAGGGGCCTATATTTCATTGGCCAGAGCCTGTTCAGACACACTGAAACCAGTTTAAAGGGAAACTGAAAAATTTTGGTCTTCCTATTTATTTTCAGGAAGTGAAAATAGGATTGATGAGCATCTAGCTACTTTACAGATTTCCTAACATTTGGCTTTAATGCAGTAGATAGTGAACTATGGTATACCACTAGTCACCTTGACTGAGTTTTAATGTTGATATTTAATAAGAACACATACATTGCAACATATTCAACAATTAGACTCAGTGGTAAAGAATCCACCTGCCAATGTAGGAGTCACAGAAGACGTGGGTTCAATCCCTGGGTTGGGAAGATCTCCTGGAGAAGGAAATGGTAGCTCACTCCAGTATTCTTTCCTGGAAAATCCCATGGACTAGTGGACTTCAGTCCATTGGGTCACAAAGAGTTGGACATGACTGAGTGACTAACACACACACAAATGTACTTACGTCCAGTTAATATTTCTATATCTAATAAATGGCAGAAATTTGGAGACTCTATTGTGTAATTATTTAAACACTAACATGCTATGTCTGCAACATTTCTCTACTTCAACAGGTTAGTAACTAAGAATAAGTGGCCCAATTCATTGGAGAAGGCAATGTCACCCCGCTCCAGTACTTTTGCCTGGAAAATCCCATGGACGGAGAAGCCTAGTAGGCTGCAGTCCATGGGGTCTCTAACTCAGACACAACTGAGAAACTTCACTTTCACTTTTCACTTTCCTGCACTGGAGAAGGAAATGGCAACCCACTCCAGTGTTCTTGCCTAGAGAATCCCAGGGACAGGGGATCCTGGTGGGCTGCCATCTATGGGGTTGCACAGATTTGGACACGACTGAAGTAACGTAGCAGCAGCAGCAGCAGCTCAATTCATTGATGGAAAATAACTTCACAGAAAGAGTCCATATTTTCCTCAAGGCCCACTTGACTTCACAGTCCAGGATATCTGGCTCTAGGTGAGTGATCACACCATCATGGTTATCTGGGTCATGAAGATCTTTTTTGTATAGTTCTTCTATGTATTCTTGCCACTTCTTCTTAATATCTTCTGCTTCTGTTAGGTCCATACCATTTCTGTCCTTTATTGTGCCCATCTTTGCACGAAATGTTCCCTTGGTATCTCTAATTTTCTTGAAGAGATCTCTAGTCTTTCCCATTCTATTCTTTCCCTCTATTTCTTTGCATTGATCACGTAGGAAGGCTTTCTTATCTCTCCTTGCTATTCTTTGGAACTCTGCATTCAAATGGGTATATCTTTCCTTTTCTCCTTTGCCTTTCACTTATCTTTTCTCAGATATTTGTAAGGCCTCCTCAGACAACCATTTTGCCTTTTTGCATTTCTTTTTTGGGGTGATGTTCTTGATTACTGCCTCCTGTACAATGTCATGGACCTCTGTCCATAGTTCTTCAGGCACCTGTCTATCAGATGTAATCCCTTGAATCTTTTTGTCACTTCCACTGTATAATTGTAAGTGATTTGATTTAGGTCATACCTGAAAGGGCTAGTGGTTTCCACTCCTTCCTTCAGTTTCAGTCTGAACTTGGCAATAAGGAGTTCATGATCTGAGCAACAGTCAGCTAGCTCCTGGTCTTGTTTTTGCTGACTATGTAGAGCTTCTCCATCTTTGGTTGCAAACAATATAATCAGTCTGATTTCGGTATTGAGCATCTAGTGATGTCCATGTGTAGAGTTTTCTCTTCTGTTGTTGGAAAAGGGTGTTTGCTATGACTGTGTGTTCTCTTGGTAAAACTCTGTTAGTTTTTGACCTGCTTCATTCTGTACTCCAAGGCCAAATTTCCTGTTACTCCAGGTATCTCTTGACTTCCTACTTTTGCATTACAGTTCCCTATAATGAAAAGGATATAATTTTGGGGTGTTAATTCTAGAAGGTCTTGCAGGTCATACTGTTCATTTTCAGCTTCTTCAGCATTACTGGTTGGGGCATAGACTAGGATTACTGTGATATTGAATGGTTTGCCTTGGAAACAAACAGAGATCATTCTGTCTTTTTTGAGATTACATCCAAGTACTGCACTTCAGACTCTTTTGTTTACTGTGAGGGTTTTTCCATTTCTTCTAAGGGATCTTGCCCACAGTAGTAGATATAATGGTCGTCTGAGTTAAATTCACCCATTCCAGTCCATTTTAGTTCACGGCTTCCTCAAATGTCGATGTTCATTCTTGCCATCTCCTGTTTGACCATTTACAATTTACCTTGATTCATGGACCTAACATTCCAGGTTCCTTTGTAATACTGTTTTTTACAGCATCGGACTTTGCTTCCATCACCAGTCACATCCACAACTGGGTGTTGTTTTTGCTTTGGCTCTGTCTCTTCATTCTTTCTGGAGTAATTTCTCCCCTGTTCTCCAGTAGCATATTGGGCAGTACTGACCTGGGGAATTCATCTTTCAGTGTCATATCCTTTTGCCTTTTCCTACTGTTCATGGGATTCTCAAGGCCAGAATACTGAAGTGGTTTGCCATTCCCATCTCCAGTGGACCACATTTTGTCAGAATTCTCCACTATGACCTGTCCCAAGATGGATGGGTGCATGTTTTAGTTGAGTTAAAAAAACCAAACACTTGAATATTTACAAGATAGATTTACATTTATATTTATCCTGACTGCACCCCTTGCTCCTAGCAGCTTTGAAGACAACAGCCCACATTACCAGTATATATTCCTATTATCACACAGCACAAAATGGACTTTATTCTCAAAAATTTGTGGCTTCATGTTTTGATGTCTGTAGGTCTCCCAAGGACCGGATTTTAAAACTTTCCTGTATTTTACCTAACTAAGAACTCTCCCAGGATATATGTGTGCTAAGTCATTTCAGTTGTGTCTGACTCTTTGGGACCCTATGGACCGTAGTCAGTGAGGCTCCTCTGTTCATGGGATTCTACAGGCAAGAACACTGGAGTGGGTTGTCATGCCCTCCTCCAGGGGCTCTTTCCAACCCAGGGATTGGACTCACATTTCTTATATCTCCTGCATTGGCAGGTGGGTTCTTTATCACTAGTACCACCTGGGAAACCCAGGATGGAGGCAGTTATACAAGGGAACATGTGTCAAAAGTATTTCAAGTGCCTGAGCCACAGACTTTTCAAGTGCCTGAGCCACAGTGGTAAAGTATAATGGCTGGGGCAATCAGTAAACAAACCAAAAGGCTTGGGAAAAAAGAACGGAGAATAAGATAAAAATCTGGAAGGTAACATTCATGAACAGGGCTGGGCACATGCTCAGAGTAAACCTAAGAAATACCTAAGCTCTCAACTCTGGATGATTTTTAGGATCAACACAAGCAGGAAGTGAAGGCTAAAGCAGAGGTTTCTTTTTTCAGTTTTATTAAGATAAAATTGACATATAAAATTGTGCAAATTTAAGATGTACTATGTGGTGATTTTATATATGTACATACTTAAATGATGGAGTTTTAAATTGCCTGATTGAGAACTGAAGCATTCCCCCACCATATATTGTATGATTACATTTATATGAATTGTCCAGAAGAGGCAAATCCATAAAGATAGAATGGAGATTGCCAGAGGTGTGAAGAAAGGAGAATGGGAAATGACTACTTAATGGCTACTGGATTTCTTTTTGTGAGTACAAAAAGTTCTAGAATTAGGTACTGGCGGTGGTTGTATAATATTGTGAATGTACTTAAAATCACTGAAATGTAAATTTTAAATTGGTGAAAACAGTTAATTTTATCTCAATAGAAAGATACATTATAGTATGTAATATTCAGATATATGCACACAGTACCACGGCAGCCCAGAGAAAGCCATCTAACTCATGTTTAGTGGTTAGGAAAAGCTTCCTGGATTGGGTAATATCTAACTGAGATTGACTTATTCAGATAGCTGCTTACTAGTCATGAAATGGTGATAACTGAGTCTGTATATAAGGAAGAATCTCTCCACAAAATCTGAGCTTTTTGCAGAAACCTGTAATTATTATAAGTGGCATAGTCCTTTAACATTTTCTTAAAGAACCAGACAGTAAATATTTCAGACCATATGTCATAGTAGCAACTGCTCATCTCTGTTGTTGCATTCCATAATCAGCCATAGGCAATATGTAAATAGTCATGATGCTATTCCAATAAAATTTTATTTACGAAAACAGAGCTGAAGGCCATTGTTTCCTGACCTTTGACAAAGAAGAATAGCTATCCAGTAACTGTTGAAATAATTTTTGGAACACTGTCAGAAGTCAAATGATTATGGACAGGTTTTTATGACCATATTTTATATTTTCAAACCAAAGAGATGCTTTATCTAAAGTGATATGTCAATAGCTAGTTCTATAATTTAACTTCTTACCCCAGGTATTTCCTACTCTACTTTTCCATGATGCCTGTGGTAAATGATCTCTAAGGTCCTGGTGCTCCTTGCATCCAGAAATTTGCAACTTGTCAAATTTTTTTTTCCTTTGATGTTGGCTTGACTTATTGAATAGCTTGTAATAAAAACCATAGGGCAGAAGAAATGAGATGTCATTTCTGAGGTTGGGTTAGGAAAGGTCTATAGCTTCAGACTTCCTCTCTGTCTGTCGAGCTCTCTCTCCTTCACTCCGTCTCTCTCAGAAGCAAGCTGCCATGTAGTGTGGAGCTATATAAAAACTGGTAAAGAATTGATATCTCTGGTCAACTGAGTGTAAGGACGGGAAGCCTCCTGATAGCCCTATGAGGGATCCCCTACTCCAAACACCCAGGTTGAGCTTTTAGATGACTACAGCCACAGCAAATGCCCTGTCAAAGCTTTGTCAGGGGCCCTGAGTTGCATGAATCTGCTAAGCTATGCCTGAGTTGCAAAAAACCTGAGCAATAATAAACGCTGTTTTAAGACACTCTAAATTTTGGAGTATTTTTGTTATGCAGCAACATATAATGAATACAGTGTTATTTACTTTCTCCTTTTCCTTATGTTTTGTCTTTAACTTAAATGTGTGTTTTCAGAGTTATATTTTAATGACTAGGAATCAAATGAATTGAGGAAATGCTAGGCAGATAAACTCAAGTGTAAATGCATAGATTAGACAGACCATGTATATGAAAAAAAAAACAATCTTAAGCTATGACTTAAAGCTTCAAATTCCAGTGTTATAAATCTTTGAGTTAAGATTATACTAGCATCATCAGGAACTTATCATGGGAATGATAATCAGTGAGTCTCTGATCTAAAAATGTAGATTCCTTCTCACTTGAAGGACATTTGTATTGTACAACAAATCAGAAAGAAATGATTGAAAGCTATGACCTTATGCCAGGAAACAATGCAGAAACTTGCGCTAATTATGCCTTTAGACTCCTAGATGAAATGATGCTCTCTTCCTTTATATCTATTTTTCACTGACTCACTTTGAAGGGTTTGTTTACATGATTTAAACTTTTCTCTGAATATGATAGATAAAATTTCAGGCTGACATTTGCTAAATTAAATATGCCCATCATTTGCCTTTATCTTTTTGATATATGTATAGCAAAATTCTTAAGATGTGTTCATTCAGTCATTTCTGTCAATTATTCATTGTTAATTTGTAGAGCATTTTTTATTATTTCCTTCCATTTATCTGTATAATTGTTCATAAGAGAGGATGTTAAAACTTTTGAGTTAATTTGGCGTAGCCTATATAACTGTAGTCTTCTTTATATTTCAAACATATCAAAAGAATTTCATTATTAAATATATTTACTGGAGATAGAACTCTCTCTCTCTCTTTTCAGACACACACACACATACACACACACAATTCTTTTTTTCTGAAAAGCTAGGACAGTTCTGTTTATCTAAATAAATAAATATTATGCTTAACTTTTTATAAGTTTTAGGTAATAAGTACCTTCATTTGGTTTAATCCTCTTTCTATGTGAAAAAGGGTCACATTTGAGGAAAAATGTGGCCTTTATGAGTCTCTGAGGTTATACTGAGTTGGCCAAAAAGTTTGTGTTTGTGTTTTTCCTATAACATCTTATGGAAAAACCTGAATGAACTTTTTGGCCAATGCAACAGAAGATTATATATGATGGGTGTAAAACTATCTTCTACCTTAGCTGTGGTACATAAAATCAGACATAGGAAAATAAGAAGTGTGTCTTTGAGGACTACTGGATGCCTATGTACAGTCAGTATCAAACGTGGTTTAGTAGCTAAGTCATGGCCCGCTTTTTTGTCACTCCATGGACTTTAGCCTACCAGGATTCTCTGTCCATGGAATTCTCCAATCAAGAATACTGGAGTGGGTTGCCATGCCTTCCTTCAGGGGATCTTCCCAACCCAGGGATTGAACCCAGTCTCCTGCATTGGCAGGTAGATTCTTTACTGCTGAGCCACCATGGAAGCCCCTTTCAGTATTGAATAGAGGTATCAAACTCAGGGCCTATGTAGGGAACAAGTGTCATGATATAATGTTGAAATGATTTAGAGATAGAAAAGTTGAATCCACTGCTGTGCAAAAAAGCAGTAAGTACTGTAGAAAACAAGTGACAAGAAGGCCTAAATAAATCTCAAGACTGTATTTGAATTCCATTTTTTTTGCACTTTCTATCAAGTCATCAAGCTGCATTATTTTTAACTAAAGTACAAGAGAGACAGCTGTTCACTCACTTATTCATTCCTTCAGAGAAAACATGAATTCAATACCTATTATCTTCTACTCACTCTACTGGATAATGAGGATACAGATATGAATAAGAAGCTATCGCTGGGAAATAATGTTTATATTTTCTGATTACTTGATATAGTATTCATTCAGCATACATTCATTCAAAATTATTTATTGCACATGTATTATATTCCATTTATTATGTCAAGAGCTACAAACACTTTGGTGAGCAAAAATGAATATGACCCCTGCATTTTATGTTTTGGATAATGAAGCAGCATATATATATGTTATATATATGTGTGTATAAACAAATTATTATACTAATGAATGCATAAATATAAACTGGATTTGGAAACTTGGTATTAGGAAAAAATCTCATGGAAAATTATTTACTTGAGAATATAAAGCATGAGTGGAACTGAACCAGAAATTAAATTTAAAGGTAGTTCATTACCTGTTGTTTCCCTCAGATTCATATGTAGAAGCCTTAAACTTCAATACTTCAGGATATGTGTGGTTGGAGATGGGGCCTTTAAAGATGTGGTTAAATTAAAATGAGCTCTCCTCCCCAGAGTGTGCCTTAATCCAGTCCAATTGGTGTTTCTTTTTAAACTTTTTATTTTATAGGAGTATAGCTGGTTAACAATGTTGTGATAGTTTCAGGTGAACAGTGAAGGGACTCAGCCATACATATACTATATATCCATTCTCCCCCAAACTCCCCTCCCATCCAGGCTGCCACATAACATTGAGCAGAATTCTCTGTGCTGTACAAGAGGTCCTTGTTGGTTGTGTGCTTAGTCGCTCAGTCATGTCTGACTCTGAAACCTCATGGACTGTAGCTTGCCAAGCTCCTCTGTCCATGGGATTCTCCAGGCAAGAATACCAGAGTGGGTTGCCATGCCCTCCTCCAGGGTATCTTCCCAATAAACAGGGATCAAATGCAGGTCTCCCACATTGCAGGTGGATTCTTTACTATCTGAGGCACAATGGAAGCCCAAGAATACTGCAATGGGTTGCCTATCCCTTCTCCAGGGGACCTTCCCACCCAGAAATCAAATTGGGTTCTCCTGCATTGCAGGCAGATTCTTTCCCAGATGAGTGACTTTAAATATGGCAGTGTACACATGGTGCTGTTCTTATAAGAAAGGGAGGAAACATGAGAGACACCAGGGAAGAGTGTTCACAAAGAAAGACCATATGAGGACATAGTGAAAAGGTAATCATCCACAAGCCAAGGAGAAGGGTCTCAGGGTGAATCATATCTGCAGACACCTTGATTTCTTAAACCTCCAGGCTCGAGAATTGTGAGAAATAAATTTATGTTTTTTAAGCTACTCAGTCTGTAGTATTTTGTTATGGCAACCCAAGCAAACTAATACAGGCCCTATGACAGAAAACACAGAAAACGTGAGAAATTAGAAGACAAGAAAACTTAGTCAAACAGAGTTACATAGATGAATCTGTAGAATAAATAAATGGCTGCACTATGCAGGGCTTTATAGGCCACATTAAGGATTTTGGTTCTGTTGTCAGAGTAATTTAGAAACCACTGAGAGTTCTAAGCAAGTGTTTGTATATATGTTAGGATGCTTTTTGGAGAAGGAAATGGCAACCCATTCCAGTATTCTTGCCTGGGAAATCCCATGGACAGAGGAGCCTGGACAGCTACTGTCAATGGGGTCACAAAAGAGTCAGACATGACTAAGTCATTCAACAAGAAAACAACAAATATTTAAGTAAATGTAATATTTAAGTGGGCTTCTCAGGCAGCATTAGTGGTAGGGAAACCACTTGCCAATGCAGGAGATATAAGAGAGAGATGCAGTTCCATCCCTAGGTTGGGAAGATCCCCTGGAGTAGGAAATGGCACAATCCACTCCAGGACTCTTGCCTGGAGAATCCCATGGACAGAGGAGCCTGGTGGGCTACAGTCCACAAGGTCGCAAAGAGTCAGTCACAACTGAAGCAACTTAGCACAGGATGCTTTTAGCTATAAGTAGCAGAAACTCCAATCAATGTACACTAACCTGTGAAGATATTTAGCCATAAGAAGTCAAGAGATAAAGGGATTTCAGAGTTAGTTAATTCACTGACTTAAAGTAATCAAATACAGAGAATCCTTTGGCTTTTCACCACTCCTATGTTTGTTAGCTTATCCTCCTAGATTAAACCCTCCAAAGTTCCTAAATTACTAATATAACTCTAGGTAGCATTTGATAATGTCAATATTTGAAGAAGAACAGTAACCATTCTTGTCTCAGAATCCTTTGCGAGAGTGAGTAAAACATGCTCAGAAGATGCTCAGTGTATTCATCCTCTCATACTTCATTTGCACAGAACTGCCTCACATTTCCATTCCTAAAAGAGTTACTTAACCAGGGAAATACAACTGTGATAACTGAGTTAGAGTAATCAAGATTCATCCACTCTTTGTGGAAAGAGGCCAAGCCTTCTCTGAAGAAAATGATCTCTTATAGAAGGGTGGATGATGTCAGGATCCATCTAGGAAGGAAGAAAGAATGGCTTCTGGTTAGTAAAATCTATCCAAGGATTTCTATAGTGCTTGTCCAAGGATTATATGATTACATTTGTGTTTAAAAATATCTGCCTGGCTGCAGCATGGAAAATTGTTTGAAGGGGGATGAGAGCGGACAGAACAGAAAGCAATTAAACCATTTATTTAACTATTATGGTATTCTTGGCTAGAGAAGATATTATATTGGACCAGAATGGTGGGCATGAAGGAGAGTGAATGCATAAACTCAGTTGAATTTGATGACAGACTAAGTTTGGGATATGACTGAATGGGAGGTATTAAGGATGATTCCTAGTTTTCTGGTCTGTACAACTGGATGGAACACTGAAAGAACAGATTTAGTGAGGAAAATAATGAGTTTTACCTTGGTCATGTTGAGTCTGAGCTTCCATTGAGCTAGTCAATTGGATGTATCAGGCAGATGATTGGATACATGAATCTTAAGCTCATATTGGGAACAAAAATCTGGAAAAATATATAAAACTATTTATATATATGGATGGACAGATGAATAAATGAGTGTTGAACTCAATGGGAAATCTGGAATCCTCTGGTATCAAATAATCAAAAAAAGATTAGGAGGCTTATAAAGGAGATTGTGAAGAAGCAGTCAAATCTACAGGAGAAAAATAAAAAGAAATAAATAAAAATGGAAAGGCATGATATCAAGAAAGACAAAGGAGGTTTTTTTTTGGGGGGGACACAGGGCATAGCTGAAGAAAATATTCCAAGTTATGCTAAGAATACAGAGGAATTTGATGCTTATGAAGTGCCATTTCCAGAGAGTGCAGTAAAAGGTTTTTGAAAGTAGAAGAGTGAAGAGCTTGGGCAGAGATGTACAGTGCATGTTAGGTATGAAAGTGCAATAGAGGATTGATTTTTTTTGGTTGATCACACATTAAACACTGAGAACAAGGAAGTGAAACAGAAAGATTGGATGTACTGCTGCAAACTTATAAAAATTTTACCTCTTCATACTCAAAAAAAGAGAGAAAATTTTAGTATACTTACTTAAGGGCGAGGGATTAAGCAGTTAGTTTTCAGTAAACAGCCTCTACTGCCACAATCTAATTCCTTTCAGGTTTAGGGTTCTTCAAATAAGTATACATGAGTTTCAATTATGTTTTCCATTGAACAGATATAATATGCAGAAGTAGTTAGGTGTTTTATTCAGGAGACCTCTAATTGTAAATGTTAAGAAGTTTTGAATATGTGGTTGAATTATTAAGGTGCTTAGTCATTCTTTGCTTTCTGTTATGAAGTAATACTTAGCCTTGGTCTAAAAACTTCAACCTAAAGAAAACTCAAGGTACACGTTGAAAACATGAAACATTGATTTGGAAAAGCTGGATTTTTTTTTAATTTGCTTTGCTTAAAGATAAATATTTGTGTAATACACTTGTATAAAAACTTCAGTTAAACTTGAAATGTGCATCCAATTTTTGAAGTTATAGTATTCAACTATTTTACTAAACAAATATTTATTAAGCATCTACCCTTGTGACTCAGCTGGTAAAGAATCTGCCTGCAATGTGGGAGACTTGGGTTCCATCCCTGGTTTGGGAAGATCCCATGGAGAAAGGAAAGGCTACCTACTCCAGTATCCTAGCCTGGGAGAATTCCATGGACCATATAGTCCATGGGGTCACAAAGAGCTGGACACAACTCAGTGACTTTCCCTTTCACCTTCACCATATGAAAAACACTTTTCTATGTACTATGATTGCAAATAAAGTCACAACAGAGTTCATGTCCACAAGGAGAACATTTGAAAAGTCGTACCTATAAATAAACTGTTACTTATACATAGACTGTTACAAGAAGTTGTTATGATGCAGTAAGATGAAATAAACTGCCCATTTACACAAACATTTATATTTTACCTCATGCTATATATAATTTGGCATGGAAACAGTGACAGAATTTATATTCCTGGGCTCCAAAATCACTGCAGATGATGACTGCAGCCATGAAATTAAAAGACTTGCTCCTTGGAAGAAAAGCTATGACAAACTTAGACAGACTGTTAAAAAAGAGAGACATTACTTTGCCAACAAAAGTCTGTAGAGTCAAAGCTATGGTTTTTACAGTAGTCATGTATCGATGTGAGACTTGGACCATAAAGATGACTGAGGGCAGAAGAATTGATGCTTTTGAACTATGATGTTGGAGAAGACTCAACATCCCTTGGACTGCAAGGTGATCAAACCAGTCAATCCTAAAGGAAATAAATCCTGAATATTCATTAGAAGAACTGCAACTGAAACTGAAGCTCCAATACTTTGGCCACCTGATGCGAAGAACTGACTCATTTGAAAAGACCCTGATGCTGGAAAGATTGAAGGCGGGAGGAGAAGGGGACAACAGAGGATGAAATGGTTGGAAGGCATCACTGACTCAATGGACATGAGTTTGAGCAAGCTCTGGGAGATGGTGGACAGGGAAGTCTGGTGTGTTGCTGTCCAAGGAGTCACAAATAGTTGAACATGACTGAGCAACTGAACAACAGCAACATATATAATTTACTTCATGGAGGGGAGAATTTGAATTTGAATTGTTCTCTGTGATAGCTTTAGTTAGCATCAAGCTGTTTACATATCAACAAAGATGTATTAAAAGACTCTAAGTCTCTGAATCTCTTCCTCTACATTAAACCAAAGAAGGTCAGGCATTTCCCATTCACTCATAGGCCATCTTTTGATTCAATCAATCAAACAAACAAACAAACAGCTAGAGTCCTTTCTAACTCCTGGAGTTGCAGCATTCAATGCTTAGTGATCCCATATCAACAAATTCAACCTGATCCAATTTATGTTCCTTCCAACCCTATCCTACATCTTTGGTGTAGGATATCTATTGCCACACATGTTTCTGGATTTCTTTCTGCAAATATTAGAAAATTCAAGTACACCTTTTGAAGTATCACACCTCTTCAAGGGTCACACTATGTTCCTAACCATTAGGGACTTTCTGGGACGTGAGTCTAATTATAAGTTAAAAAGCAAAGAGGGATGGTTGGGGTAGATCTTGAGGAGAACCAGTATTGTCTTGCCTGACAACTGTCTTAGAGAAGGCTATTGCTATTTCCCTAGGCAATGCAGGCTTAACCCTCTCAGAGGGAAGTAGAAAGGCCATACTGCTAAGGGTTGGGAAGCCACTACCCCTGGGGCTGGAGATGCCACTGCCATTTTTGGGTTGAGAGGATAGTTCTACCAGCAAAGAAGATTCATCAGAATTTAGGGGCTCAATGTCCCCAGCTCCATCAGAGTCTTCCCACATATCCCCATTTCAATTAATAGGGTCTCATTCTTTCCCAATCAATATTTTCGCTTTAACAGTAGACACTTTATAGGACTAAGCTCAGCTTGCATTTAACTCAATCACAAGATGGGTTTTTGCATTTCATCTTCAGCAATTTCAGCTCAGCAAGATATAGAAGATAAGGGTCTTCTTCAGGGCCCATGCAGATGCTATTAAGTCATTTATACAGTATTTGAGCTGGGAATTAGAATCTCTGAGCTCAGTCTTTTCCTTCACCACTTTGTCCAGAGACATTAGGAGCAACCAACCAATGTAATTATATTACTTGTTTTATCAAAAATGTTCAAAAGTACCATTTATAGAGTCACTTAGCTCTATGCTTTTTCGTTGATTAGGAGTATCCAATGAAGATAACTTGTGAATTTATGAACAGTGCATTCCATGGACTGTCAATGTTCTCTTTTCTATTGGAAATAGACTCGTTAGTGTTTTTCAATCTAATCAGATTAGAGACCCAATTCCAGAAAGCCCAGATACAAATCAGAAAACTCATCCTTAAAATTCTGTTCCAGAACCAGTTTTGGTACCCAAGTCTGTTTTTTCAGAGTTCTCGAGGAACAGAAACAGTAGGATATATAATGTATACAATTGATCTTTGAACAGCAGAGCTGTGAACTGCACAGATTCATTTATACATGGATTTTTTTTTCAACAGTAAATACAGTACTACTCTATCTATGGTTAATTGAATCTGTGGATGTGAAAGTATGGGTACAGAGGGCTGATGATGGGTTCTGAAAATCTGCAGATTTTGATATCCATGGTTGGTCCTGGAACCAATACCCATGGAAGGTATTTGTGCACATAAACCATTATTTATATATATTAATCACTTTCAAGTCCTCAACAGGTTGTGATACCAACATTCATTGTGCTCAGTGGCTCAGTTGTGTCTGACTCTTTGTGACTCCATGGATTGTAGCCTGTCAGGCTCCTCTGTCCATGGGGATTCTCCAGGCAAGAATACTGGAGTGGGCTGCCATTCCCTTTCACATTCATTGCTGAGGGAAATTTTCTTTATTCAGGCTACTGATTCAAATGCCAACTCTTCCAGAAATGTCTTTATGGACACACTGAGCAGTTAATTCTATCAGCTTTTTGATAATCCCTTAGTCCAAGCAAGCTGATGCATCAAATTAACTATCTTCGTCTGCTCGCTGCCTGGGATCTACATCATCAGCAACCTGGTTCTTAGGCCTTTGGACTAGGACTGAATTAAACCACTGGCTTTCCTGGGTCTCCAGATTGCAGGTGATAGATCATAGGATTTCTCAAACTCCATAATTGTGTGAGCCAATTCCTCATAATAAATCTCCTTTGATATCTTGTTGTTTCTGTTTCTCTGAAAAATACTGACTAATATATTGATCATTTTTCCTTTGTTACTAATTCATTTGGTGTCATATTTAAGAATCCATTGCCAAATCTGAGATCAATAAGACTTATTGTATGTTTGCATCTAAGAATTTTACAGTTTCATATTGTTTTATGAGATCAAGAAGACATTGTGTATTTTCCATCTAAGAATTTTATAGTTTCGTATTGTTGTGTATGCATTGTTTCATACAGTTTAAGTTTCATATTGTTGACTGACAAAAAAGCACAAATTAAAAGTTGATAATTATGTTTTATTGGCAGATTTACTGAGGACTTAAGCCTGGGGTAAAGACTGTCAGATAGCTCTGAGGGACTGTTCTGCAGAGGTAATGGGAGAGCCAAAGGTATCTGGTATCTGTTAAAAAAAAAAGTGGTTGGAACATCAAAGGATCACTGTTAATTAAAGAAAACCAGACATCTCAAGTTAATGAATTTACTGCTTTTCTAAGTATAGGAAGATGCAAAAGTTTGGGCTTATTAAAATTATTCCTTTAATATGCACCTTAACTATCTAGGGTCAGCATCCTGCTTTTGTTTTGCTTTTCTATTCTGAATCCCCTTGAGGTACATGGTTGGTGGTGGCTGCAGAGGTTGACTGTTTGGTGGCTGGCAACCTTTATTTGTTCATCCTGGAATTTCTCTGAGTATTCAGCATCAGGGCAGCTGCAGTGGCTAGCAGCCTGACAGCTACAACATCCTTTGTTATTGAAATGGAAGACAGCCCTCTTGGTCCACAATATTTAGATCGTCTGTTCAATTTTAGCTAAGTTTTGTAAGTGGTGTGAGGTAGTGGTCCAAATTCATTCTTTACTATATGGTCATTTGTCAAAGTACCATTTGTTGAAAATTCCATTCTTTCCCCACTGAATCATCTTGGCAACATTAATGAAAGACAGTTGTCACAGACACGAGATTTTAATACTGGACTATCAATTCTTTCCCATTAATCTATCAGTGCAGTTGCTCAATAGGGTCTGACTCTTTGTGACCCCACGGGCTGCAGCATGCCAGGCTACCCTGTCCATCACCAACTCCCAGAGCTTGCTAAATCTCATGTCCATTGAGTCAGTGATGCCATACAACCATCTCATTCTCTATCATTCCCATCTCCTCCTGTCTTCAATCTTTCCCAGCATCAGGATCTTTCCCAATGAGTCAGTTCTTCTTCTCACTAATCTATATGTCTACATTTATACCATAAACACAGTATCCTCATTAATTTCCATGGCTATGTTTATACCAGGACCACAGTGTCTTGATTACTGTTTCTTTGTAGCGTGTGTTGAAATTGGGTAGTGTGAGTCCTCCAACTTTGTTCCTTTTTAGGATTGTTTTACTTATTTTGACCCTCTGCATTTCCATATGAATTTACAATAATTTTGTCAATTTTTACAAAGTTCCTGCATATTGTAACATGTATCAGTATTTCATTCCTTTTTATTACCACATAGTATTCCACTGCTGGCTTCCCTGATGGCTCAGTGGTAAAGAATCTGCCTACAATGCAGGAGGCACGAGAAACATGAGTTTGATCCCTCTATTAGGAAGAAACCCTGAATAAAGAAATGGCAACCGACTCCAGTATTCTTGCCTGAAAAATCCCATGGACAGAAGAGCCTGGTGGACTATAGTCCTGAATATTCATTGGAAGGACTGATGCTGAAGCTGAAACTCCAATACTTTGGCTACCTGATGTGAACAAATGACTCACTGATGGACAAGGAAGCCTGGCATGCTGCCGTCCATGGGGTTGCAAAGAGTTGGACAAGACTGAGTGACTGAACTGAACTGAACTGAATTCATAGCTTTCTGTATTTTTTGAAGAAATTTTGTTTAGCTCTTTAGACGTACTTATAGTGATACTTTAAAGTATTTGTTAAATCTGACATCATATTCCTCACATAGATAGTGTTTGTCACTGCTTTTCTTCCCCCTAAATATGGATCACACATTCCTATTTTTTTTCACGTCTCATAATTTTTAAGAGTGGACATACAGGGTAATATGCTGTATTAATTCTGTATACTAATATCACACCCCCTCCCACCAACTGCATGCATGCTAAGTCGCTTCAGTCATGTCTGACTCTTTGCTTCCCTATGGACTGTAGCCTGCCAGGCTCCTCTGTCCATGGTATTCTCCAGGCAAGAATACTGGAGCGCATTGCCATTTCCTTCTCCAGCCCACCAACTATGGGTCCTTTAAAAAAATATTTGCTTGATTGCTTCTTTTTTTCACGTGGATAGACTATTTTTGTGAAATCAATTTCTCTTCAGTATGAGGCCTTTGGTGTTGTTCCTCAGCCTTGGTTTTGTGCAGTCAAGCTGAATAACAGTGGATTTCCTAGGGCTCTCTTTGATTGTCCCTTTCTGTGACCAAACCCAGCTATTAAGGCTGGCTGATTTCACTATTGTTTTCAACAATACCCTGGGGCATAAACTGCTGAGCAGACCCATCAATTCAAATTCAATCTCTTTGGAAGTGACAATTCCTGAAGCCAGCATTTGAGATATGTTCTGACCTCAGGACAGCTCTTGACAGCTGTCTCCTAGGTTTCCTCCTGCAATCTAGTTGGCTTATATTTCTAATGCATCTACCAACATTCTTCCAATTACCTTTCACTAAAACTCACAATTGTTTTTTGAAAATGTCCCTCAGGCTTCTCCATATTCTATTGTAAATGAAGTCATTTCCTTCAGGAAAATACTGGAGTTCTCTGTCTTATCTGCTTTCCCAGATAAAATCTCTTGATTGGCTCTGGAGTTGAGCTTGGGGACAATGATGCTCTTCTCTTTGAGTGACACCTCCAAATTAAGAGCACTAATTGGAGAGTGACAGTAGCAGGAATTAATTCAGGGATGATTTTGTATTCCCAGTATTCCCAGTAGTGTTATTGAAGAGCTTCCAATGCATAAATGGGGGCTGAGTAAAAGGAGGGAGCTCCTATCTCTCTAATCATACTCACCAATTAGACTAAGCCCCAGGTATCTGGGGGCAGGTGAGAAATGCTGGCTTCCTACCCTTCCTGGGAAGTAGCCCTCTGGGAATGAAGGATAGAGGCAGCCCTGTGTTCTTGGCTGCATTAATCTGGAGTGAAGTTTTCAGCTCAAAGCATAGAAGATGGGGAAGAAAGGGGCATTTCTCAATTCAAATATCATAGAATACTTCCTGGGTGAGCTAAGCTTGAGGCTTACAATATGACATGTCTTAAGTACAACTGTCTTCCTGGGAAGAAAACACAGAACTTTGGGTAGTTGTAAGAGCTAGCATGACAATGTAAAATCAAGAGGACAAAATATTAAAATATTCCAGTTAAAATATTCAATATTCAACCACTGGGTCATTTCTGAGTGTTACAATAGCACAGGAGACTAGGCAAAGGGTGCCATTGAAAGAGCAGAGGGTATGTAAAAGAGTCTTGAAGTGTGTGGAAGTTAGAATCCTGATGGAAGTAGAAGCTTGCAAAGATACATCATATGTCAGATATCACCACTGAGATTATTGAAACCTGACATGGATTGAGTATAATTAAAGCTGGATTCTTGTCCTTACCCAGGTCAGACCTTGATTTCATTGACATAATCTGCAACTAAGCTTTTTTTGCCTAACAAATGAAAGGGTGAACTCTCTGGGAGACTGCCAATCTCTACAGTTCTTTTATACACACAAACATATGATAAAAATTATGAGAAGTTTGAGTGCAGGAAAATGCAGCAAATACTCAAGATAAAGAATAGAAAATAAAAATTTTAAATCCTGCAGTAGATTCAGATATTGAAGTTAACAGACAATGGCTAAAGTAATTGCTCTTATGTCAAATATAATAAATGAAAGATTAACAAAATGGATGAAAATATGAACATTATCATTAGATACTGGAATCTAAAAAAAGGTCAAATGGGCATTTTAGAAGTTAAAACAATATTGGTAATCTGAGCCACCAGGGAAGCCAATTAAAAACTCAGATGGGTTTAACAGTAGACTGGTCAAAAATGAAAACAGAATTAATTATCTCAAAGAAAGGTGAATAGAATGTCTCCCAACATCGCCAGCCCAGGTTTGATGCATGATACAGGGTGCTCAGGGCTGCTGTACCCAGAGGACCCAGAGGGATGGAATTGGGAGGGAGGTGGGAAGGGGGTTCTGGAAGGGGAACACATGTACAACCATGGCGGATTCATGTCAATGTATGGCAAAACCAACACAATATTGTAAAGAAAAAAGTCTTTCTTGAATTTGTTACAATAAAAAAATGTCTCCCAACAAAATTATATACATAGAAACACAGAAAGACAGAAGAGAGCAGCTGCTGCTAAGTCGCTTCGGTCGTGTCCGACTCTGTGCGACCCGATAGACGGCAGCCCATCAAGCTTCCCCGTCCCTGGGATTCTCCAGGCAAGAGTACTGGAGTGGGTTGCCATTGCCTTCTCTGGTAAATGGCATAATGTGCGGATAATTAGAAGTGATAGAATGGGAGGAGAGAGAACATGGGCCTGAAGCAATATTGAGATACATACTGGCAGAAAATTTGCAAAACTCATTAAAGATGTCAACACACAAATTCTAGAAACGCCGTGGACCCAAAGAAAGATGAATTCATAGAATACCACATCAAGTTGAAAGTGCTGGAAACCACAAAAATGTTAAAAAAAAAAAAAAACAGGCATAAATAAGAACAACTACCTTGATAGAAGCAATAATAGGATTGGTGCCTGACTTCTGAAAAGAAACTATAAAATCAGGAGAGGATGGAATTGCATATCTACATTGCTAAAATGATTTTTGAAAATTTCAACCTAAAATTCTTTATTCATATAAAATTCCTTCAAAAATAAGAGCAAACTAAAGACAAACAAAAGCTGGAACAAGAAAAACTACATCATATGATAGACTACAGACAGCTTTGCAGGCTGAAGAAAAATGATCTAAGTTGGAAGGAATGTTTAAAAGTGATGAAAACAGCTTAAAAAGATTAAAAAAATTTTCAATCAACATCACTTCTAATCATTGTACTGAAATTCATAGCAGTAAGGAAGGCCCTGAAGAAAAATGAAGGGAGTGAAGATTAAAATGAATGGAAGGAAACTATCCTTATTCATAGATACTATGATTTCATATGTACACAAATAATGAGAATTTATAAATGGATCTAGTAAAGTTTCTGATAAACAATCAATATGATGTTAACTGTATTTCTATATACCCAAAGTCAAAAATGGAAAAATAAAACTTGAAAAAAAAAACTATTTAGAGTACCATTTAAAAAAAACTTAATCCCAGAAATAAGTCTAATTAGATATGACTAAAATCTCTGTGCTGATATCAATACTTTACTGATGAGATAAAATTAAAGCAAACCAAGAAAACAGAAAAATTTATCTTTTTCATCTTATGGAAAACTCTGTACTTGAAGATTTCACCTCTCCCCAAATTGATCTCTTTATAGAATAATCTGAATTAAAATAGATGGAGATTTCTTTTATGGAAATTGACAAATTAGTTTGCAGGTGTATCAGTTCAGTTCAGTCACTCAGTCATGTCTGACTCTTTGCAAACCCATGGAGTGCAACACGCCAGGCCTCCCTGTCCATTGCCAACTCCTGGAGTTTACTCAAACTCATGTCCACTGAGTCGGTGATGCAATCCAACCATCTCATCCTCTGTCACCCCCTTCTCCTCCTGCCCTCGATCTTTCCCAGCATCAGGGTCTTTTCAGGTGAGTCAGTTATTCACATCAGGTGGCCAAAGTATTGAAGCTTCAGCTTCAGCATCAGTCCTTCCAATGAGTATCCAGGACCAATTTCCTTTACGATGGACTGGTTGGATCTCCTTGCAGTCCAAGGGACTTTCAAGAGTCTTCTCCAACATCACAGTTCAAAAGCATCAATTCTTCGGTGCTCAGCTTTCTTTAAAGTCCAAATCTCACATCCGTACATGACTACTGGAAAAACCACAGCCTTGACGAGACAGACCTTTGTTTGCAAAGTAACGTCTCTACTTTTTAATATGTTGGTCATAACTTTTCTTCCACAGAACAAGCATCTTTTAATTTCATGGCTGCAGTCACCATCTGCAGTGATTTTAGAGCCCCCCCAAATAAAGTCAGCCACTGTTCTCCATCTATTTGCCATGAAGTGATGGGACCGGATGCCATGATCTTAGTTTTCGACACTTGAGCTTTAAGCCAACTTTTTAACTCTCCTCTTTCACTTTCATTAAGAGGCTTTTTAGTTCCTCTTCACTTTCTGCCATAAGGGTGATGTTATCTGCATATCTGAGGTTATTGATATTTCTTCCAGCAATCTTGATTCCAGTTTGTGCTTCTTCCAGCCCAGCATTTCTCATGATGTACTCTGCATATAAGTTAAATATACAGCCTTGACGTACTCCTTTCCCTATTTGGAACCAGTCTGCTGTTCTATGTATGGAAAAGCAAAAGGTCTAACCAAAACAAGAACAAAATTAGAGGTTTATTGAATGAACTCACATAATAAATATAATCTCTATTAAAGGATACTATTATTTTTTGTTGTTCTACTTTGTTTACTATCAATGTGATAAAAATCAGAATACTGTATATATCTCATCAAGTACTGAATATAAAGGCTCTGAGGAAACTTTTTGGAGTGCTTAGGATATTCTATAATTTGATTTGGCAAGTTGTTTGTTTCTTGGATGTATACATATGAAAAAATAATTAAAATTTCCTATTAAAATTAGCATTCTTTGCATAATGTATGCTATATTTGAATAAAAATATGAAAAACAAATCTGATATCAGTTAATGCATATTCATTGGAATTTGATAATATGTTAAGTATGTGTGTGTGTGCACTCAGTCACTCAGTCATGTCTAACTCTTTGCAACCCCATGGACAGTAGCCCACCAGGCTCCTCTGTCCATGGGATTTTCCAGGCAAGAATATGGGAGTGGGTTGCTATTTCTTTCTCCAAGGGATCTTTCCATCCCGGGATCAAACTTGCGAACCTGCCTCTCCAGAATTGGCAGGCAGATTCTTTACCATGGCACCACCTGTGCTACAAATGTTATACAGTAGAATTTTTGTTCTGGCCTAAGATTTTTTTATATTATTACAAGGTAAAATTGAAAGAAAAATGCCTAAAAATTACCTGAAGTGATTCAAATTTATTATCCCTTGGATTAATTTTACTCAAAAACACTACTTTGAATGACATATTCTTCTCACCTAAAATTTCCCTGATTAGTGACAGGAGTTTTTAACTCTCCTTAGGGAATTTAATTTCTCATTAGAAAAATCTGTAGATTACAATGGGGTTTATAATTTATTCATGAATCAAGAGCAATATTTTTTTGAGAAAGTTCACCAATCATTAGCCTCTTTCTGTTGATTTCTCTACAGAACTGACTACTAACAGTTTTCCAGAAAAGAGAAACTAATACTATTCTCCAGATAAGAATATTGGAGTGGGTCACCATTTTCCACATGCAAAAATAATTTATTGATTGCCAATCATATGCCAGATACAACGTTAGATGGTGGGCATATAATGGTAAATAAAGGAGACTGTGTCTTTGCCTTCATAGTGCTGATATTCTAGTAAGAAGAGGGGAGAATTAAAAAGACAAGTGAATAAAATGATTGATATTCTAGAAGATACCACAGTCTAGTGGAAGAAATAGATGAACAAGTAATAATTTTCATACATTTTAGAAGTTGTTATAATTGTGATATCCCTATAGTACTGTAGCAGTAGGAGCAACAAATAATTCTATCATGGGTGGGTGAGGTGGGAGGAGGGGCTGGATAGTTACTTATTTTGGTAGCTTTGCAACTAGCTATACCTGTCAGGTTTCATTTCCCTGCTGATACTGATAATAATTTAATTAAAACTTCTCTCATCTATTATCTTTATTCTCATTTCTAATTCAATTTTTCCTTACATTGCTAAGTTTCAAGTGCTTCCTCCCCTAGAGGGTTATAAGACTTAAGGTAGAGAAATCAGTTAAGAGATATAATGAGGTTCTGAACTAGAACAGTAAGGTCAGGGAGAAGACAATTTTAACTGATATTTTGAAGACTACATTAATAACTAAAATAGGAATGTGAGAGGTAAAGGTAAAGAAGAGGTCAAAGCTAACTATCACGTTTTAGCTTTAGCGTATCTGGGGACTCACAAGTCCCTTTGAGAATTTTATGAAACTTGTAGAGCTTTTGTCCCAAGAAAGGAAAATAGATATACACAGTAAGAATTTCACAAGCAATATAAAAAAGTTTATATTTCTCTTCTCTAGTAGGCATAGTGGGATCAGTGGTTAAGTGTATGGAACTATTTTGGTATCCTGATAAATCTTGATTGAATTTACAAGCTGTCATATAATTAACAATTATGAAACAGCCAATAAATTGTTTTAAATATGTATATGTACACACACACATTAAAATGGTTGTCTTCAAATCATATATACATGGGAGTCAATAATTGTGATTATGTTAAATTTGAATGAAGAAAAAACCTTAGCCATTCTAACATTTTGGTTTACATTTTATGCAGAGACAGAGAAATTAAATATTTTTCTTATACCTAAACTCTTTATTGAATTTCTATCTGCTTTTGCTTGTAGTACAAGCTATGTTACATACAACTTCTAAGGAGCACAATGATTAGTAATAGATATAATAAAAAGCACACAAATAAGTAGAAAATAAAGGTCAATATGGTAAATATTATACAAGTGTGGCAAGCATAGTTGTTTGGGAATGGGGCTTCCCTCATAGCCCAGATAGTAAAGGAGACCTGTAGTGCAGGAGACCTGGGTTTGATTCCTGGGTTGGGAAGATCTCCTGGAAAAGGAAATGGAAGCCCACTCCAGTATTTTTTGCTGGAGAATTCCATGGACAGTGGGGCCCGGCAGGCTGTAGTCCATGGAGTCGCAAGAGTCAGGCATCATTTAGCAACCAAACCATCAACCACCAACAGAAAGAATCACATAACTGTTTAGTGTCTTAACACTTTTATGTAAGGCCTCAAATTAATGTGTAGGGCCATTCTGCATGTTTTAAATGATAGGTTTTTAGAGGGCAGAGACACTTCAGATTACTTCATGAAAATGTCTAATAAAATAGATAATTTTGGAAATGGTAGAGAGGTTCTTTTTAAAATCTCAAATGTAAGACTATCTACATAGAGGTGTGAGATTCAGGATTAACTTTTATTCTATATGTTCCTTGCGTGAGACGTCTACACAAGAAATAAGGTTTGTGAGAGTAATTAAAAATGCACATGAAGAGCTTTCCTGGTGGCTCAGTGGTAAAGAATCTGCCTGCCAGTGCAGGAGATATGGGTTGGATCCCTGATTCATGAAGATCCCACACACCACAGAGCAACTAAGCCTGTGTGCCACAACTATTGAACCTGTGCTCTAGAGCCTGGGAGCCACAACTACCAAAGCCCATACACACTAGAGCCCATGCTCACAAGAGTAGGCACCACAATGAAGAAGCCTGCATACTGCAACCAAAGGTAACCTTTGCTTGCCATGACCATAAAAAACCCACACAGCAACATAAACCCAGCACAGCCAAAAATATGTAAATAAAATTATTTTTTTAAGTGTACATAAAATAATTATCAGCATAATTTTAAAAAGTAGAAAGCAAAGAGAGTTTTCCTAAAAAGCTAAAATGAATATGTTTATGTAAACATATCTGTGATGACATTAAGAAAGATATGAGGTATTCAGAAAATAAATCCCCTTCATTTAATCTATCTCATTATCAGACTCTTCCTTCCATATAATATGATCATTCTTTTCAATAACCAGCATTTATGTTTTTTCTCTGTCCTGGTACTTAAGGCATGAGAATATCAGTTGGGTGAATACTAAACAGACAAGCATGAGGAACTGAAAGCACACAACACTTCTAAATATATACTGTAATAAATAGTCTTTATAAACCACGTGAACTTGGTTTTCTTCCATGTTTTCCATTTTTATCTTTAAATGAGAATAGTGACATTTTACTCATTTAACAATGATTCTTTACAGGAGCAGAATTCAGATGACTCTATTATTGGGTCACAATAAGCAACCAAGTGGTTAATACTGTCTTGATTTTCCAGAACACATGTGAGTTTCACTAGCTTATAATTCCTAAAGAATAAAGATTTTGTATTATGCATGATGCATTTCATATATGTTATTTTTTAATATTTTACATCTGCAGAAAATAATAATTAACAGCATGAAACAATATGAGCTTGAGAGCTTTGTTGTCCTTACAACAATATATGTCACCCTGGGCTGGTCACAAAATGCATTTATACTTTTGTACCTAATGTGGGGTAAAATTTAGAGGCTTTATAAGTAGACGTAGAAATAGAAAAGGAAAATCAGGTTATAAAAACAAAATTGGTATGATTTGACAAACCACTTGAAGTGAAGTGAAATCGCTCAGCCGTGTCTGACTCTTTGTGACTGCATGGACTGTAGCTTGCAAGGCTCCTCTGTTCATGGAATTTTCAAGCAAGAGTACTAGAGTGGGTTGCCATTTCCTTCTCCAGGGGATCATCCAGACTCAGGGATTGAACCTGGGTCTCTCGCATTGTAGGCAGACACTTTACAGTCTGAGCCACCAGGGAAGTCTCATGATTTGACAAGACATGAGATGTAATGAGTGAAGCAGGGTCATATGTCAATAAGCTCTCCCCAACCTAAGTTCTCCCTAAGTTCTTTAAGATGTGTTTCAGTCCCCTGGTAGCTCAGCTAGTAAAGAATCTGCCTGCAATGCAGGAGACCCTGATTCAATTACTGGGTAGGGAAGTTCCCCTGGAGAAGGGATAGGCTACCCACTCCAGTATTCTTGAGCTTCCCTGGTGGCTCAGATGGTAAAGTGTCTCCCTGCAAGGTGGACCTGAGTTGGTTCCTTGGGTTGGAAAGATCCCCTGGAGGAGGGCATGGCAACCCACTCCAGTGTTCTTGCCTGGAGAATCCCCATGGACAGAGGAGACTGGTGGGCTACAGTCCATGGGGTCACAAAGAGATGGACATGACTGAGCAATTAAGCACAGAGCTGCCAGGATACACTAGACTATGCTGTAACAGCAATACCAAAATCTCAGTTACTTAACACTGAGCTAGTTTATTTCTACTCATGCAAATTCTGCTCCAGCTCCCCATGACTTTTCAGGCAAATATTCTCCATGTGATGGTTAAGTATTTCAGGCTGATTCTCTGTATTTTATGGAATCATCATTTCAACCTGCTGCTTCAGGGTCCATTTTGGCAGGTGAAGACAGCATGGCACACTGGTTCGAAGTGTGTCAGGCCTGAAATGGTACATATTACTACCAGTCGCAATCTATTAACCAGCATTAGTCACATGGCCTTGACCAATTTTTAAGGCTGGGAAATAGAGTCTTCTATATGACTAGTTAAGCACAGAGAAGTGGAAATAATGGTGAGCATTAATAATGTTTAGCTAGAATATTAGGAATTTGGTGGTTCCAAACCAAGTACTTGAGTGACATAATTTCTTCAAAGGGAAAAAAGACCAAACAACAGATGAAAGCAAAAGACAAAAGATGTGTAAGGAGATAAAATGTGAGATAATATATTTTAATAATTTAAAGCAATCCACATTATTATGACACAAAATTTTCTAAGAAAAATGTATACTGATAATTTTGAGTTTAGTCACTGAAAATGCTACATCATCTTAAGTCAATGCCCTTACCCACAATAATATTTAAAATTCTTTTGTAAATGTCACTCTGCCTAGTAAATATTTTTTCATGTAAAATATCAGTGTGATTATTTTGACTGTTGCATGATATATTAGCTATATTAGAAATGGAATAGAGCAACTATTGGATAAACTCTGTAATAGTCATCAGATATCAAAATGAACTTAAACTTTCTGCTCCCAGTGTCTTCCTCTCAACATTTGTCTGACTATTGCAAATCAAAGAATTATGTGAATATCCTCAAATAAACTTTCAAATGTTAAATTAACATTTGTGAAAGAAAGAGGACATTTGCAAAGTATTTTGAGTTAGTCAAGCTAAATAATTGCTAATCAACTACATTTTTAAACTTATAAAGCTAATGAATCATATACCAGAGCAAAAAGAAATACTTGATTCTTTATTTACACTTTCTTAATTAAAAGTCATCCACCACTTTTAATATGCAACTTTTTGTGTACCACCCAACAATATCAATAAAATAGTTCCTTCAACAATGCTAGCAACTGCTTTGTCAGCAATAAGGTAATTGGAGTTAAATAAGAGAGCTGTGTCTGTCTTACTTCAACTTAATGAACTGCCTTGTATATTCCTTAATATCAACCTGAAAAATATGAGACTGAAGTGGAAACACACTGCCAATTTAAATTATTTTGGACCTTTTCTACTTATACCTTCAAACAGATTTTGCATTTATGATCATTCTCATTTATTCCTCTTTCTTCTTTTGTTTGCATAAAACAAAACATCATCATAAACCCATATGGGAGCCTTGGAAACTTCAGTAGCAAAAAAAGGTACAATTGAAAAGCATAGTGGAAAGAACAAGCTAAAGGAAGAGACATAATAAGATAAAAATAATGATAATTTCATTAAAGGAAAAATAATAGAAGATAGTACCAAAATAAGATAAATGAAAAAACAAATAATAAAATATATTTAATCTCAGATATATAAATATTTACCTTGAAAATGAATGCACTCTTTGTCCGAGGGAAAATAATCCTTGATGGATTGACTAAACTGCAGAAAAGTATAAAAAGTACCAAAAAAGAATAAACAGGTAGTATATAAATTATATAAACCATTGAAAGTGACAAAATCAAACTCTTGTGGAGTTTATAACATATATAGAAGAAAATTATGGAGCAACAATAGCACAATGAGCATTAAATGGATCCAAACAATTTTAAGCTTTTTATTGTTCATTAAGAGGTAATCATTTAAGATCAGTCAGTTCAGTTCAGTGGCTCAGTAAGTAATCTCTGACACTTTGCAACTCCATGGACTGCAGCACGCTAGGCTTCCCTGTCCATCACCAACTTCCAGATCCTGTTCAAACTCATATCCATTGAGTCAGTGATGCCATACAACCACCTCATCCTCTGTCATCCCCTTATCCTCCTGCCTTCAATCTTTCCCAGCATCAAGGTCTTTTCAAATGAGTCAGTTCTTCACATCAGGTGGCCAAATATTGGAGTTTCAGCTTCGACATCAGTCCTTCCAATGACTATTCAGGACTGATATCCTTTACCATTGACTGGTTTGATCACCTTGCAGTCCAAGAGACTCTGAAGAGTCTTCTCCAACACCACAGTTCAAAAGCATCAATTCTTTGGCAGTGAGCTTTCTTTATAGTCCAACCCTCACATCCATACATAACTACTGAGAAAGTCATATCTTTGACTAGATGAACCTTTACTGACAAAGTAATGTCTCTGCTTTTTAATATGCTGTCTAGATTGGTCATAGCTTTTCTTCCAAGGAGCAAGCGTCTTTTAATTTCATGGTTGCAGTCACCATCTGCAGTGATTTTGGAGTCCTAGAAAATAAAGTCTGTTGTTGTTTCCATTGTTTCCCCATCTATTTGCCATGAAGTGATATGATACTGGATGGGCTTCCCTGAAAGCTCAGTTGGTAAAGAATCTGCCTGCAATGCAGGAGATCCCAGTTAGATTCCTGGGTTGGGAAGATTCCCTAGAGAAGGGAAAGGCTTCTCATTCCAGTAGTCTGGCCTGGAGAATTCCATGGACTCTATAGTCCATGGGGTTGCAAAGAGTCAGACATTACTGAGCAATTTTCTTTTTCTTAAATTTTTTTATTTTTTTATTTTATTTTTTTATTAGTTTTGCCATACAATGACATGATATCGCCATGGGTTTACATATGCTCCCCCTCCAGAACCCCCCTCCCTCCTCCCTCCCCCCAGGAAATCTTGGTGCACCAGCCCCGAGCATCAATCCTGGGCTGGCGATTGATTACACATATGATAATTAACAGGTTTCAATGCCATTCTCCCATATCATCCCACCCTTGCCCTCATCCACAGAGTCCACGAGTCTGTTCTATACATCTGTGTTCCTTTTGCTGTCTCGCATGCTGGGTTCTCGTTACCATCTTTCTAAATTCCATATATATGCGCTAGTATACTGTATTTTTGTTTTTCCTTCTGGCTTACTTCACTCTGGATAATAGGCTCCAGTTCCGTCCACCTGAGTAGAACTGATTCAAAAGAATTTTTTTAATGCTGAGTAATATTCCATTGTGTATATGTACCACAGCTTTCTTATCCATTCGTCAGTTGATGGGCATCTAGGTTGCTTCCATGTCCTGGCTATTGTTACTGAGCAATTTTCAAAAAAATCATTTATGGTAAGCTATAATAAGTTAAGTATGTATATTGCCATCTCTAGATTAACTACTAAAACTATTCTGTGTATAATTATTTAGCTAAAAATCTAATAGAGCAAGAAAAACAAAATAAATTAAAATAATTGAGTAATCCTCTCCCCCCACAAAAAGATAGGCAAATTGAAACAACAGGACTAAGAGTAGATAGGAAATTGACAAAGGAATCGCAAGATGGTAGATGTAAATAGCATACACAGATGTATATATAATTATAAGAATAATTGCCCTGAACATAAGTGAGCTAAACACCAATTATCTGACTGAATTTAAAAAATGACTATACGCTATTTACAAAAGAAATATTTTAATATAAATGTGAAACAGGCTAAAAGTAAAAAGATGGAGGTATTTAATTCCACCTATGAAGGACTTTTACAGGAAATGTATTCCAACTGTAAATAATGTGAGACTTAGGTAAAATATATGAAAATTTTGTTTTTGGTGTTTGACCATAGGGAGAGCAAACAGTGACCTCTAGGAGAAGGGAGACAAAGAAGTAGAGCAGTATAATTTCTCTGAGTAACTTCCTGGAGGCAAATTTCAAGTTGAAGCACAGGCAGTTGAAACCAAAACAGGGCCCTCAAGTGTTGCTGAGTGGAAAAACAGTTCAGAACATGGAGGATTGCAAGACAGAATTTTTAAAGCACATATTAGAAGAGGGAGCTCCACAGAGAGAAAAAAGAGTTCTGAAGATATACATAGGGTTTCCCTAAAATCTTTGGTTGAATTCTGGTTTAGCTTTATACGTGTTGGATCTCCATAAAGATGAGGAAACAATCTGTGAAGTGTAGATTGGATATTTTCTGAAGCTCATACAAAGCCTGAAATTAGTTTGTGTTCCCACAAGGCAGAGTAGTGAAGCCTCATACACAGGGTATCAGGTAGAGTTCTCAGAAAGTTATTGCCTTACAGTGGGGATAAATTAGCTCTATATTAAAGGTAGCCCTGGGTATTTTCTAAAACAGTATACAAATAAGCCTTGAAAATGTAAAATTTCCTGACAAATATAACTGCTTGCCAGAATAAAACCCAATGCTTTATAGAGGAATATAACAAAATCCAGAATCAACAATGTTAAAATCATATTTGGTATCCAATTCAAAACATGCCAGGCATTCAAGAAAAGAAAAAAATATAATCAAAGAACAATCAGTAAAAAACAGTGCCAGAAATGAGAGAAATCATTGATATAGTACACAAAAGCTATTGGAAATGGTCTTCATATATTCAAGGATGTTGAAGAAAATGCAAACATAATGAATAAAGAAATTGAAGATTTTTAAAAACCAAAGTGAAACTTTTAAAAGCAGTATCTGAAGCAAAAGAAATATACTGAGTGGGAACAGTAGTGGATTACATAGAACTGAAGAAAAGATTACCAAACTTGCTGCATACAACAATATAATCTGCATTTAAAGAAGCACAGAGCTAAAAAAAGACAAACAGATGTAATACAAAAAAGTTACAAAAAGAAGAAAAAACAAGCAGAGCATCAGTGACTTGTGGGATGATATTAGGTGGCTTAATATTGATGTAATTGAAGCCTCAGGAAGACACATGTGTGAGAAAGGAGGTTGCAAAAAAAATGAAGAAATAAGTACAAAGGGTTTTTAAAAATTTGATTAAAATATTAAGCCAAAAATAAAAGTTTCTTAATGAACTTCATGTAGACTAAATATAAAGATGATCATATCAGTGCATATGGAGAAGGCAATGGCAACCCACTCCAGTATTCTTGCCTGGAAAATCTCATGAATGGAAGAGCCTGGTAGGCTGCAGTCCACTTTCACTTTTCACTTTCATGCATTGGAGAAGGAAATGGCAACCCACTCCAGTGTTCTTGCCTGGAGAATCCCAGGGGTGGGGGAGCCTGGTGGGCTGCCATCTATGGGGTCACACAGAGTCAGACACAACTAAAGTGACTTAGCAGCAGCAGCAGCATACCAATGAATATGATAATTCAATTGCTAAAATAGGAGCTAATTAAAAATACATGGAGGATAACAATGATAAAAATAACAGCAAACATCTCATTAAAAAATCAGCAAGGCAGGAGACAATGGAGAAACATAATCATAAATTGAAAGAAAAAAATCCACCTAAATTCATGAACCTATCAAAATATATATTAAAACTATGAAGGTAAAATGTAGACTTTTCAGAAAAATGCAGACAGAATTAATTGCCAATAGATGCCACTATAAGAACTCATTTGAATGCAAAGTTCCAAAGACTAGCAAGTAAGGATAAGAAAGCCTTCCCTTAGTGATCAATGCAAAGAAATAGAGGAAAATAATGGATTCGGAAAGACTAGAGATCTCTTCAAGAAAATTAGAGGTACAATGGGAACATTTTATGCAAAGATGAGCACAATAAGGAAAAAAAAAAGGTATGGACCTAACAGAAGCAGAAGATATTAAGAAGAGGTGGCAAGAATACACAGAAGAACTGTACAAAAAATTTTTTCATGAACTAGATAATCACGATGAATCTCAAGTCAGACATCCTGGAATGCAAAGGCAAGTGGGCCTTAGGAAGCATCACTACAAACAAAGCTAGAGGAGGTGATGGAATTTCAGTTGAGCTATGTCAAGTCCTAAAAGATGATACTATGAAAGTGCTGCACTCAGTATGCCAGCAAATTTGGAAAATTCCGCAGTGACCACAGGACTGGACAAGGTCAGTTTTTATTCCAATCCTAAAGAAAGGCAATGCCAAAAAATGCTCAGGCACAATTGCACTCATCTCACATGCTAGCAAAGTATTGTTCAAAATCCTCCAAGCCAGGCCTCAACAGTACGTGAACTGTGAAATTCCAGATGTTCAAGCTGAATTTAGAAAAGGCAGAGGAATCAGAGATCAAACTGGCAACATCTGTTGGATCATTGAAAAATCAAGAGAGCTCCAGAAAAACACCTACTTTTGCATTATTGAATATGCCAACCTTTGACTGTGTGGATCACAACAAACTGTGGAAAATTCTTCAAGAGATGAATACCAGACCACCTGACCTGCCTGCTGAGAAATCTGTATGCAGGTCAAGCTGGACATGGAACAAAAGAGAAAGTAGTATATCAAGGCTGTATATTGTCACCCATGCAGAGTACATGATGCAAAATGCTGGGCTGGATGATGCACAAGCTGGAATCAAGATTGTCGGGAGAAATATCAATAATGTCAGATATGAAGATGACATCACCCTTACGTGGGTGAAAGCAAATAACAACTAAAGAGCCTCTTGACTAAAGTGAAAGAAGAGGGTGAAAAAGTTGGCTTAAAACTCAACATTCAGAAACTAAGAGCATGGAATCCAGTCCCATAACTTCATGACAGATAGATGGGGAAACAATGGATACAGTGACAGACTTTATTTTTAGGGGCTCCAAAATTACTGTAGATGGTGACTGCAGCCATGAAATTAAAAGATGCTTGTTCCTGGGAAGAAAAGCTCTGACCAACCTAGACAGTATACTGAAGAGACATTATTTTGCCAACAAAGGTCCGTCTAGTAAAAGCTATGATTTTTTCTGTATTCATGTATGGATGTGAGAGTTGGAGTATAAAGAAAGCTGAGTGCCGAAGAATTGATGCTTTTGAACTGTGGTTTTGGGGAAGACTCTTGAGAGTCCCTTGGACTGGAAGGAGATGCATCCTAAAGGAAAGCAGTCCTGAATATTCATTGGAAGGACTGATGCTGAAGCTAAAACTCTGATACTTTGGCCACCTGATACGAAGAACTGACTCGCTGGGAAAGATTGAAGGTGAGAGGAGAATGGGATGATATAGGATAAGAGGTTGGATGGTATCACTGACACGATGGACATGAATTTGAGTAGGTTCCGGGAGTTGGTGATGGACAGGAAATCCTGGTGTACTGCAATACATGGGGTCTCAAAGAGTCAGACACGACTGAGCGACTGAACTGAACTGAATACTAAAATAATATGTAGATAGTAAAAATGTCTCAAAATATATGAAGAAAACCTATAACTGAAATAGTAAATAAAAATATCCTCAATTATAGTTAAAATTGTATGTAAATTTTAGTATTTGATAGAAAAATTAGAATATTTGTACAACACTACTAAGAGACTTATCTAACTGATATTTATAGAATATAAATATATCACCATCCACAGCATACACATTTTTTTCAAGTACAAATAGAATATTCTGCAGGACAGGTAATATTCTGGAACATTAATTTTAACTTGACTTTAAAATAATTAAAATTATATAAATAATATTTTCTGATAATAACTGGACAAAATAAGGTAATAACAATAGAACAAAAATTCCTAAGTATTTGGAATTTAAACAACCCACTATCATACAGCCTCTGAATCAAAGAAACAATAATCAGGGAAATTAGAAAATATTTTGAACTAAATGAAAATACACCTTACCAAAATTTCTGAGATACAGTACTCAGAAATAAATTAGTAGCATTAAGAGCTCCTATCAAAACAAGAATAAAACAAGAAATCAATTACTAAAGCTTTCATCTTAAGAAGCTAAAAAGAGAAAAAAATGAAGCCATATAATGTAGATGTAAAGAAAAACAACATAATAAAGCAGAACTAAATAAAATAGTAAATGGACATACAGTAGAGGAAATCAGTGAATCAAAAAACTGATTCTTATAAAGATCAATAAATGTCATCAATGTATAGCTGAAATTATGAAGGAAAGCAATACATATCACCAATATCTGTTTGAAAGAGGGGATATTAATATAGACATGGTAGAGATGGAAAGGAATATTAGGATACATAAGGAAAATTTTACAACAATAAGTACAACTTAGATGAAACAAACTCCTTGAAATATACAAATTAAAAGATCATTCAGATAAAATAGAAAAACTGAATAAGTTTATATATATATAAAATTAATAGAATACATCATAAAAATAAATTTCTACAAATTATACTCCAGATTATTATGCTACACTAGTAACATTTAAGGAAGAAATAACACTTACTCTATACAAAGTCTTCTAGAGATTACAAAAGAAGGGAAAAGATCTCAACTCATTTTATGAAGCTAGCAATAACCTAATAGCAAAACTAGGTATTACATTACAAGAAAAAAAGCTATAAACAATATTCTTTTTGAACAGATTCAAAATTATTTATTGAAACTAGTAGACTGAATCTACCATTCTATAAAGGGTATAATACATCATAACTCATGAGAGACTATGTCACAAATTCAAGGTTATTGTTCAGTTATTAAAAATTCAAGGTTATTTTTCAAATTTTAATCAATTTAATTCTCCAAATTAAAAGAATTGAGAAAATCAAATGATCATCAAAATATATGGAGAAAAGTTATATGAACACTTCAACACCAATACATGATTTAAACTGTTTACATCAAAATAGGAATACAAGATAATTTGTTCAACCTCATAAAAGACACTTGTGAAAAATGTACAGGCTTTATATATGTTGTTGAAAGAATTTATGCTTTCACTCTAAGTTAGAGAACAGGTGAGGGATATCTGATCTTATCAACTCTTTGCAATATTTTATTGTCTGTCCTATTCATTTGAATAGGAAAAAAATTAATAAGATATAGTCAAAGCTATGGTTTTTCCAGTAGTCATATACAAATGCGAGTTGAACCATTAAGAAGGCTGAGTACCAAAGAATTGATACTTTCAAATTTTGCTGGTGGAGAAGACTCTTGAGAGTCCCTTGGACTACAAGGAGATCAGTCAATCCTAAAGAAAATCAACCCTGGATATTCATTGGAAAGAATGATGCTGAAGCTGAAGCTCCAATACTTTGGCCGCCTGATGCAAAGAGCTGATCATTAGAAAAGACCCTGAGGCTGGGAAAGATTGAAGACAAAAGGAGAAGGGGTGGCAGAGGATAAGATAGTTAGATAGCATTACCTACTCAATGGACACGAATTTGAGCAAACTCCGGGAGACAGTAGAGGGCAGAGGAGCCTGGTGTGCTGGAGTCTACGGGGTGGCAAAGAGTCAGACACAACCTAATGAATGAACAACAAGTCAGATATTCGAACTGGAAAAGGCACAAAACTCTCTATTACCATTTGACATACCTACATAGAAAGCTTAAGGAATTTACAACAATGATAATGGGGGAAATAAATCTTTAGCACAGTCACGAGATAAAAAGTATGCAGAAATGAATTATCTTTGTATATACTAGCATCAAATGATTAGGAAGTAAAACTTTTAAATACACCATTTACAATACCATTGAAAAGTATACAATACTAAGAATGAATAAGTGCAAGACTTCTGTGCTAGAAGATATAAATTATTCTTAAAAGAAATTAAAGTAGACCTAAATAAATGGAAGATATGTTATGCTTACAAATGAAAAGATTCAAAGTTATTAAGACATCAATCATTCTCAAGTTAAATCTATAGATATAACACAATTGTAATGAAAACTAGAATAGAAAAGAGAACATGGTAAATATATCTACAATTTGATGGAAATATAAAGGACATGGACGAGTAAAACACAATTTTAAACAAGAACAAAGAGAATTTACATTTTCTGATTTCAAGACTTATTATCAAGCTTCAGGAATCAAGACAGCATAGAATTGGTGTAAATATAGACATATAGATCAATGGAACAGAATACAAAGTCTAGAAATAGACCCACTTTATATTATCAATTGACTTTTTACAAAAGTGATAGATAATTCAAAGGGGAAAGAACAATCTTTAAGGCAAATGATGCCAGAACAATTGTTTATCATGTCAGAAAAAAAAATGGACATCAACTTTTATTTTCCATCATGAACAAAAATTAACTCAAAATGGTGGTCGACCCAAACGTGGGAACCAGAAATATAAAAATTCTAGAGGTAAGTGAAAAAGAATATACTTGTGGCTTTAGGTTAGGAAAATATCAAATAAGACACTAAAGTATAAAACAGCAAGCATTTAAAAAAATAAACTTGTTTCAATAAATTTTCAACTCTTCTTCTTAAAAAAACACTTTAAAAAGTGAAAAGGCAAGTCACAGATTGGGAGAAAATATTTGCAAAGCATAGCTGATAGACGATTTATATCCAGGCAAGACCACTGACATAATTTGTGGGTCCAAGTGCAAAATGGAAATGTAGAGTGCCTTAATCAAAAAGCAAGATAAATATTCTATTAAAAGTACAAATATAAAAAATGTTCTCCTTTAAAAGTATTTTATTACCTATTAAACATAATAGGGGCAACTGTTGTTCTAAGTACAACAAATTAATTATAATTTTAAATGATAATTTTACATTGTAAGAAAAAAATTTTATCATTTATCATTCATCTTTATATTATGCAATACCAATTTTATTTATTTATTCCTTGATTTGTTTGGTGCCAAAACTCAGGATTAAAACAATGCTAGTTTTAAGTAAAAATATAAGAGAATGACTTTTGTATATGAAGTCATTGATATTTTATAGCTTATACATGTAAACATATTTGTTCTTATCACAACAGTAGAAAAACTGCCTAAATTTAAGATTTTTCATTGTTCCTATTGACAGGTGCATGTTCTACCAACACTCTGCCTAAAAGAGATGTTCTCAATAATTATTCTAAAAAATAGCAACAAATTTAACTCAATGAAACTATGAGAAAAATATTACACCAAAATAAAAATAGGAGAGAAATTTTAAATTGAGATGAATATAGTCAAAGGCTTTTTCTTTTTTAAAAATCTATTCAAGTATATAGGAACTTATGAGACTAATCAAGAATAATATGGGGAAGGCACACATAACCAATAGCACAAGTACAAAAGGGGACTTTGCTACAAATCTCATAGTTATTAAGAAATCATATTGTGAACAACTTCATGCTGATACTTAAAACATTTACATGAGATGGACTGATTATCAGGCAATACACTATAAAATGGATGCAGGAATAAATAGGAATTATAAATGTTCTCATATATATTAAAAGAATTGCTCTATAATTAGAAACTTTTCCCACAAAAAATTCCAGGTCTAGATGAATGACATGATGAAATTTATCAGATATTTAAGGAAAAATTATTTTAATATTACACAAATTTTTATGAGGAATAAAAAATTAAGAATCACTTTCACAATTTGTTATATATTATGGAAGAATCATCTTGGTAACAAAATATGACAGGCAGCTTACAAGTAAGGATGAATTATATACTTCTGTCACTCGTAGATATTAATGCAAAAATTCGAAACAACATTTAACAAAATAAATACAGTAATAATAACACCTCATAACCAAATTGCTTTCTTCCATGAATCTAAGATTGATTAAACATTTAAAAACCAATGTAATATACCACAATAATACTTTAAAGGAGAAAAGTCACATGAATATCTTAATGAATGTTGAAAATATGTGACAAAATATTACACTTATTTGTAGTCTAAAAAAAATTGTTGAACCAGAAAATGAGTAGAACTTCTTTAATCTTATAAAGGGAAGCTTTCAAAACTAACAGCAAACATTATACTTAAAACTGAGATGATTAAGGTTTACCTTTGTGATCTAAAAAATACAAGCATGACTATAACAAATAATATTGCCTTTTTTAAGATGGATATTCCAAAATATATGAAATTAAAATAAATGAAGGCATTTTTAATATACAATTAAAATATTAGGACTCATCTCCTAGAGCATTCCTTGTAGTCAACTACTACTAATCTTGAACACTGAAGTGAATTTTCTAACCAATGTAATAAGGAAAGGAAAAGACATAATATTAAGTAACTAGAAGGGAAGAAATAAAACTCTCATGCCCTCTGCTAACAATAAATATGTGGTAAATGCAGAATAATCCACATATCAGTCTTTGGAAGCATATTTATGGTTTCTGCATATAATGCAATTTTTAAAAATTTATTTTATATAGAGCAACAAAACAAAAACTTTTTATAGAGATATGAGAGAGATGGTTATATTGTAGATGATTATCATTAATGATTTATCATTACTTGAAAAAATATCAAAAATCTTGGGAGAAAAGAAACACTGAAAATTGTGGAAGACTTCTATACAGTAATACATAAAATGTTATGAAGATAAATCAGAGAAACCTAAGTTTATAGAGAGATATCTTTTGCTCATGAATTGGAAGATTCAATATTTCAAAGATGCTAGTTCTTCCTGTATCGATATATAGATTCAATGTATTTCCAGGGAAAATCTCATTAGGGAGATTGTGGAAATCAACATTTTCTAAAATTCAAATAGATATGTAAAATACTAAGAACAGCCAAAAAACAATAAAAAATGAAGATCAAGTTTGAAAAATTTGCACTGCAATATAGAGGAAAACAATAGAATGGAAAAGACTAGAGATCTCTTCAAAAATATTAGAGATACCAAGGGAACATTTCATGCAAAATGGGCTCAATAAAGGACAGAAATGGTAGGGACCTAACAGAAGCAGAAGATATCAAGAAGAGGTGGCAAGAATACAATTTTCTTTGTATTGTAAAAAAAAGATCTTCATGACCCAGATAATCACCTACATCCAGACATACTGAAATATGAAGTCAAGTGGGCCTTAAGAAGCATCACTACAAACAAAACTAGTGGAGGTGATGGAATTCCAGTTGAGCTATTGCAAATCCTAAAAGATGATGTTGTGAAAGTGCTGCACTCAATATGTTAGCAAATTTGGAAAGCTCAGCAGTGGCCACTGGACTGGAAAAGGTCAGTTTTCATTTCTATCCCAAAGAAAGGCAATGCCAAAGAATCCTCAACCTACTGTACTGCACAATTGCACTCATCTCACACACTAGTAATGTTCAAAATCCTCCAAGCCAGGTCTCAACAGTACGTGAACCATGAACTTCCAGATGTTCAAGCTGGATTTAGAAAAGGCAGAGGAACCAGAGATCAAATTGCCAACATGTGTTAGATTAACGAAAAGGCAAGAGAGTTCCATAAAAACATATACTTTTCCTTTACTGACTATGCCAAAGCCTTTGACTGTGTGGATCACAATAAACTAGAAAATTCTGAAGGAGATGGGAATAAAAGACCACCTTACCTGCCTCTTGAGAAACCTGTATTCAGGTCAGGAAGCAATAGTTAGAACTGGACATGGAACAACAGACTGGTTCTAAATAGGAAAAGGAGTACGTCAAGGCTGTATATTGTAACCCTGCTTATTTAACTTATATGCAGAATACATCATGAGAAACGCTGGGCTTGATGAAGCACAAGCTGGGATCAAGATTGCTGGGAGAAATATCAATAACCTCAGATATGCAGATGACACTACCCTTATGGCAGAAAGTGAAGAAGAACTAAAGAGCCTCTTGAAAGTGAAAGAGGAAAGTGAAAATGTTGGCTTAAAGCTCAACATTCAGAAAACTAAGATCATGGAATCTGGTCCCATCCCTTCAAGGCAAATAGATGGGGAAACAGTGGCTGACTTTGTTTTTCTAGGTTCCTAAATCAACTGCAGATGATGATTGCAGCCATGGAATTAAAACACGCTTACTGCTTGGAAGAAAAGTTATGACCAACCTAGACAGCATATTAAAAAGCAGACATATTACTTTGTCAGCAAAGGTCTGTCTAGTCAAAGCTATGGCTTTTCAGTAGTCATGTATGTATGTGAGAGTTGGATTATACAGAAAACTGAGTGCCAAAGAATTGATGCTTTTGAACCATGGTGTCAGAGAAGACTCTTGAGAGTCCCTTGGACTGCTAGGAGATCCAACCAGTCCATCCTAAAGGAGATCAGGACTGATGCGGAAGCTGAAACTCCAGTACTTTGGCCACCTGATGCAAAGAGCTGACTCATTTGAAAAGACCTGGATGCTGGGAAAGATTGAGGGCAGGAGGAGAAGGACACAACAGAGGATGAGATGGTTGGATGGCATCACTGACTCAATGGACATGGGTTTGGATGAACTCTGAAAGTTGGTGATGGACAGGGAGGCCCAGTGTGCTGTGATTCGTGGGGTCACAAAGAGTCGGACATGACTAAGTGACTGAACTGAACTGAACTGATAGTATTAAAGTGGCAGTAACTTATTAACAATGTATTTCAATTTCTATCCTTCTTTGCTGAACAGTAAAACAATTTGGGGTTTACTGCCAGTTGGGTTGGGCAGAACTTTGTTTTATTAGAAATCAAATTGTAAACCCATGGTGATATCATGACAATGTATGGCAAAAACAATTAAAAAATAAAAAATTAAAAAAATAAATAAAATAAAAAAATAAAAACAGAAAAAAAAGAAATCAAATTGCTTCCTTTAAGCATCAAGTGTCTGAGAAAGTAAAAGAGGGTTGACTTGCATGTTGTGAGATTTAGTGGTTATGCCTTTTTCCCTCTTACCTTGGCTTTCAAGTATAAGAGACTGTCTTCTCAGTGGTTTTACACATCACAGCATGGACATGAAGATGATATTATCATAACGTACTGATATGCCTCAAACCTCTTGGTGTTATCCTTATTCATACATACCAACTCAACCACTAACATTAATGTTGTTTTCCTCTATTTCTTTGCACTGATAGCTGAGGAAGGCTTTCTTATCTCTCTTTGCTATTCTTTGCAACTCTGCATTCAGATGGGAATGTCCTTCCTTTTCTCCTTTGTTTTTCATGTCTATTCTTTTCATAGCTATTTGTAAGGCCTCCTCAGACAGCCATTTTGCCTGTTTGCATTTCTTTTTCTTGGGGATGGTCTTGATCTCTGTCTCCTGTACAATGTCATGAACCTCCATCCATAGTTCATCTGGCACTCTATCAGATCTAGTCCCTTAAATCTGTTTCTCACTTCCACTGTATAATAAGAGATTTGATTTAGGTCATAGCTGAATGGTCTAGTGGTTTTCCTTACTTTCTTCAATTTAAGTCAGAATTTGGCAAAAGTGAGTTTATGATCTGAATCACAGTCAGCTCCCAGTCTTGTTTTTGCTGCCTGTATAGAGCTTCTCTATCTTTGGCTGCAAAGAATATAATCAACTTAATTTTGGTGTTTGCAATCTGGTGATGTCCATTTGTAGAGTCTTCTCTTGTGTTTTTGAAAGAGGGTGTTTGCTATGACCAGTTTCTTGACAAAACTCTGTTAGCCTTTGTCCTGCTTCATTAATTTGCTTGTTACTCCAGGTGTTTCTTGATTTCCTACTTTTGCATTCCAGTTCGCTATAATGAAAAGGACATCTTTTTTGGGCTTAGTTCTAAAAGGTCTTGTAGGTCTTCATAGAACCATTCAATTTCAGCTTCTTCAGCATTACTGGTTGGGGCATAGACTTGGATTACTGTGATATTGAATGGTTTGCCTTGGAAGCGAACAGATATCATTCTGTCATTTTTGATTGCATCCAAGTACTGCATTTTGGACTCTTTTGTTGACCATAATGGCTTCTCCACTTCTTCTAACGGATCCCTGACCACAGCAGTAGATATAATGGTCATCTGAGTTAAATTCAGATATAGTGGTCATCTGAGTTAAGTTCAAAATTAATACTATATGCATTATTTAATTTTGTGCTTTATGCTTTAATAGCTCAAAAATAATGTGTTTGCTGTCAGTAACAGATTTTAGTTGAGACATAAATATGAATAAATATATGTTCCAAGCTCATTCTTAACTTGCAATATGCAAAACAAACACAAACTGAGAAAGAAAAGGCTTTGACAACTGAAGTAAAATATTAACTGTCAGGTAAATTCCTTATAATTAAATAAAACATTTTTTTGGCTAGAACATAAACTCTACTGTATATCATTTGTAGCTCAGGTGGTACAGTGGTAAAGAATCCACTTGCCAAGACAGAAGATAAGGGTTCACAGGTTTAATCCCAGATGCATCTTTGAGACTCATGTGAAAGGCTTGCCTAAAGAGTAGGATAAACACTTGGGCTATGAACTGACATTATAGCTACTATCCACTGAAGTCAAGACAGGCAGAACATTAATTTCAACCTGGATTGACTCTTTCCTAAAATAAGCAAAAATCCAACATCATCCAAAAGATTTTAATATAGCCTAGATTCTCACAACATAATTTATTTTTTTATTTATTTTTTCTTTACATTATCATGTTGGTTTTGCCATACATTGACATGAATCCGCCATGGGTATACATGCGTTCCCCTTCCAGAACCACCCTCCCACCTCCCTCCCGATTCCATCTCTCTGGGTCATCCCGGGGCACCAGCCCTGAGCACCCTGTATCAAGCATTAAACCTGGGCTCACAACATAATTTTTTAAATGCTAAAGATGCAATCTAAAATTATTAAATATACAAAGAACCAAGAAAATGTAACCAATTTCAAGGTAAAATATGGATGCCAATTCCAAGATAACTAAGATATTAGAATTACCAAAGACTATTTAATTTTTGGCTGTGCCACACAGCTTGAAAGATTTTAGTTTCAAACTTGGACCCCAGCAGTCAAAGCACTGAGTCCTAACCATTGGACAACTGGGGAATTTTGAGAATGACCAAAACTTTAAAATAGCTACTCTAGTCATCTTTCAGGAGATTGAAATGATGTTTTTAAAATAATTATAAAAAGTTTTCAGCAAACATGTAGAAATTATTTTTAAAAAGAGAACTAAAGGTAAATATTGGAACTGACAAATACAATATCAAGAGTAAAAAATTTCATGGTATGGGCTCTATAGCAGAATTAAGATGAATGACTGAAGTCAGTGAACTTGAAGACAGATCAGTAAGAATCTGAAAAGCAAAGAGACAATGGGTTAAAGGATAAATAAACAGAGACTCAGGGACTGTGAAGTAATAATAAAACATCAGACACTTGTTTCTAAAGTAGGTAACAAGAAGGTTAATATAGAAAAAAAATTTGAAGAAAAAAAGCAGACAATATCCCAAATCTGGGATTTTCCTATTGTTTGCATTCTACTTTCCCTCAATATTATTTTCTAAGTTTCCTAACAGGAAAATTCACTCCAACTCTGCCTAGTGGACAATTTTCTACTTATTACGTACACTGAAGTGAAAGTTGTTCAGTTGCGTCTGACTCTTTGCGACTCCATGGACAATCCATGGAATTCTCCAGGCCAGAATACTGGAGTGGGTAGCCTTTCCCTTCTCCAGGGCAGCTTCCCAACCCAGGGATTGAACCCAGGTCTCCTGCATTGCAGGCTGATTCTTTACCAGCTGAGCCACAAGGGAAGCCCATATACACTAACCTCATTTTTACAATTATTTATGTTGAAACAAACAAAAAGAAAACTAACTTGGAAGTTTCTTGTTTATATTGCTTACTATTCCAGAAATGAAAAACGTGGAACTTTTGGGAAAAGGCCTTAGAGGCAGAGGTTTTTTTAGGTGAGTTCATAATAATTTCAAACTTTCTCTAAAGTTATGTTTAGTCTCTCAGTGTTTCTACTTATATCTCCATTTTTCACATCACTGACAGGGTATTAATACACATAACTTGATTTGGAGTGTACACACGTCTGAACAATAAGCTAAAAATACAGTGATTTTATGTTTTCCTTAAAACTAATTCTCATAACACATGGAGTGAGCTATGGAAAGTCAGGTAGCAGAACTAGGCTTTAGAAGACACAGGCTTAGGTTATCATAGGGCCTAAGTTTTGCACAAAGTTTTAATACATTTATGTTGCAAGCTAGATACATTTATAACAAAGCAATCAATTCAGCCTCCCAATTTGTTCAAAGCAGTGGATACCAACCACACATTACGTAGCTATGCTTGGGGACAATGATCATCAACGTCAGAAAAAAGAACTGACATAAATATGACATGATGATCACAGAAGTTAACAACAGTACATGTATGGTGAGGGTCAAGGCAGTAATTTCTACTTAGGAAGCTTTCTCTTCCAAAGAAGACAATGACATACAAATAGGTAACACAACTGCATAGCTCACAGATCAGAGGTTGGCTTGATTATGGGTACAAAACTTCCACAAAAGTAAACAAAACTTTTTAGAGGTGACAAGATTTCTGTCTCCAATATTTTTCATTGTCCCTAGATGAATCATAAAAGCTTGCAATTACAGAGGAAATGGTTTGGGTTGTTGATATAGCAATCTTTAGTGAGTGCCTAATTATATTTTAGGCAGTGAATATGTGAGCACAGTGACTCCAGGGAAATGGATTTGATTAATTCCGGTTTGGCAAATCGGGGAGAGCTTTAGAAAGGAGTTGACATTTGTGCTGAGCCTTGAAATATAGGAAGGGATTTCAAGAGTGGTGCCCCAAGCAAATGGCTTATCTTGAGAAAAGATACAGTTGGAAAACTGTGAGCATGTTCAGGTGAAGGATGTGGCTAGAAGTGTGTCTTCAGGGGTTATCTTTGAAGGAATATAAAGGGTGGAGGAAGAAATTAAAATCAATGCAACTACTGTTTTTAGATATTAAACATTTTAAACAGTCTATAATATTTTCATTGAGCTTTTAACATATATCTACAGATGATAGACAAATGTCAAGAAGTAGGAATTTTAACATTCCTTTAATCTTGAGATTGATCTATTAATGGTCATAGAGAAATAATCTTTTTATACAAAATTTTCTTTGGTGTCATGTCACAAAATTAAATGAACTTTGCCTAAGATGTTATTTTTATTCAAACAAATGTTTGCTGGGCCATGCAGAGACAACGGGACACAGGGGGATTTTAACAGACTTTGCTAGGCTCCTCCTTGTCTACCACACCTAGTTCATAGTAGAGTTACCTATAATAGTTCCCTTTCTGGAAGAGGTCCTCTGTCTAGATTCTTTCAGGCAGTTAGGGGGAAGGTCAAAGGTTCTTCCTGAGTATTCATGGCCTTGATTGTTTTTAACTCAAAATGATCTATATGCCAAAGAGATATTTTGGTGTGGCAAATTTTGTTCCTCTGTACAGGTATAAAAAATTGAGTGGGTATTTTTCAGAAAAGAAAGTGATATGATATATCTTACACTACCTAATAAAAATTGAATATATCCAGGCTGGTGGAATGATGTATTGAATAATAATGGTGTTAAGCTTGGTCAGATCTGTGATGAGTAGTTTATAGTTGTGGCTTCTTAGCTATAAGCAACTATGCCCTATTATTCATGCTGAATGTTATACCTCAAGAATACCTCTAACCAGCACCTTCAACACTACCTTTCACATTAACTTTGTAGACTGCCTCAAGTGCCAGAATTCATATAAGTAGGAAACCTATGGAGGGAGCCAATGGAATGGATTCATCAAGTGTGTTTGGAGAACTAGAGGAAAAGTAAAGATGGAAGTTAATATAGCATATACCTAGATATTTAAAATATATAAATCAAGATATTAAATTTTCAAATTAAAATATGTTACATACCCCTATGTTGACAAATACACTTGCATAAAGATCTGGAAGAACAGGCTGAAACTGAGAACTTGGGGAATCCTTGGAGTTCCACGAAAGAATGTATTGGTGTAGGTGAAAATTTTCAGGTTCATCTGTTCAATACCAGCTATATTCAGCACGCGAGGGTCCTCACTTGTGAGAGTTTAAATACACATATAGAGAATGGCCAGATGATACATGGCAGCAGAATACTAATCCACAGCCTCTGCAATAATCATCCCAGGGGAACATATGTATACCCATGGCGGATTCATGTCAATGTATGGCAAAACCAACACAATAATGTAAATAAAATAAATAAATAAAATCAGAAAAAAATAAAAGATTAAAAAAATAATCATCCCAGAATGGTCAGTACTTGATTAATAACAGCCAGCTTCCCTAAGTTTTGTCTACATTTCCTATTCAGAACCAACTGTTGTCATTGTTCAGTTGCTAAGTTGTGTCCAACTCTTTGAAACTCCATGGACTGCAGTATACCAGGCTCCTCTGTCCTTCACTATCTCCCAGACTTTGCTCAAATTAGTGTCCATTCAGTCACTGATGCTATCCAACCATCTTATCGTCTGCTGCCCTCTTCTCTTTTTGCCCTCAATCTTTCCAATCATCAGGGTCTTTTCCAATGAGTCAGCTCTTCACAGCATTTATACTCTTATAAATACACAGTAAATTGTATTTTCTGCCTTATTATCTTTAGGGTAGGCATCTTATTCATCTTAATGCCCTAAGGTCTAACACAAAGTCAGAATTCAATGAAATACTAGTTGTTTATGAAAAACTATTAACTATATGTAAAACACAATAATTTTTCCTCCCACAATTCAAAGAATGGGATGGCTAAATATTTACTTGGCTTTAACTAGGTTCAAAGTTTTACTCCCTACGTTGGAGAGAAACTGGAAATTTTAAATGACTCCTTTACTGCCATCAATTCTAATATTCAAAGCTTGTTGCAAAATATGTTTGTGTTTTGAGGGGAGAAATGTTTTCCATTGTTTTTCTGTGGAGAGTTTGGAGAAAGTCTGAGAATTCTGAAAGGGGTAACATAATCACAGTTCTGAGGATTTTACTTTAGCTATTGGTCTTAAATTGCATTTTTATGTTATAAGGCACCTAGGGAAGCATTGGCCTAATAGGTACAATATAAATGAGAAATATTTAAAAAATACAGCTCTGGAGCCTGAGAACAGGATTTCTACTATTTTGTTGTTGTTTTGTTTTGTATTATTTTGTTGTTCTCATTCTTTCCAGTGGGGTTATCTTCAAGACAATTTAAATCTAATTTTTCTTGAGGCACTAAGTATACCAAAGCTCTTTTGCTGACCCATTGATTAAAAGTCAATTTTACATTTTCCTAGAAATTAGGGCAGGTGCCTCCTAAGAAATAGCAGTAGTCTTTCACTTTAATCACCTGTGAGTACCTCCCATGGTTTCATTTGGCATTTTATGGAGAATTACAAAGGTCCTGGCAATGATATTCCCATGGGAAGAGAGAAAGATGAAACCACTCTTGGAAATTTTGAATCCTGACTGGAGCAAAGATATTAGCATGTGGAATCAATGGTATAGCATGAAGGCGAAAAAATGCCTGATAAGCAGCTTCCCGTTATTCCGGAATTACTGTGAACAGAAAGTACAGAAATGTTCAGTTGAATGAATTGGAATGCTCTTGCATAAGGAATGTTTCTGTGGGTTATTTGCTTTTCCAAAAGGTGTCAAAAATGTATCTGGACCTTGTTGATTAGGAAAGAACTTCCACAGAAAGACATCGTTTTTATGTTCTGTAAAATATGCATGGTAGGTCTTCATTTTGGAAAATACATCTCCTCTTAACTGGTATAGAAATAATGGGTTCCCATCTTTATCGAACTCCCTGAATCGAAACTAAGCCCAGCTATCTACAACTTTGATATATAACCTCAAAAGGTCATAAAGGCTAATTGTAACTTCATGGAAATAGCTATTTGCTAAGTTTTATATTAAGAGATCACAGAAATGCTTACTAAAAGGAAAAGATTTCTTCATCTCTCTCTTCCCCAGTATCTTACCCTTTCTAAAGCTAAAATATCTGTCACTAAGAGAAGATGTAATTTCCTTAGCCCTGAATTTTCAGACTTGAGCCCTCCATGTGATTGCTTGATTCTTCTTGAAATCAGGTGAAGATATTCACTGTAGTAGAAAAATCTTCCTCAATAATTGAAAAAATTGCAATTGATGTTTAAGAGAAGATAACCATGGTGATATACTGATTTGCTGAAAAAATTCAAGACTTTAATAAATACATCTTTTTTGTGTGTGCTACCACTGATGCCATATAGGTATGTGACCCTGGGAAAAATCATGTATTATTTCTCAATTTCTCTATTTTTGAAACATTGACAATGTAAAATTGGCGATCTTAATTTACAGTGTAGTTATGAGACAAGAACTAAAATTATTATTATTGTTTCCCTTTCTCTCAAGAATACTCTATGCAAATGCAAAGAATCAATAGAATATAAACAATGAAACACTAACCAAACCAGGAATCTCTGCAATGAATCTCTACAGTGCCAAGAGACATTATTTTCCTATATAACCAGATAAGAATGCCAACATATGCTATTCTAAATATCATTATTTTTCCATTAATAGCCTATTGTGAATCTATCAATCAACATTCTTTCTAAATCACCTTGAATTTCCTTTTCTTTTTTCTTTCCTTCCTTCACTCTATTCTTTTTCTATTCCTATATCCCTCCCTTCCAACATTTACTGAGGGCCCAGTATTATTCAAGGCAATAGAAAAATACAGAGGAGAAAAAACATGGGATTCTAGAAGGCTTACAGAAAATGAAGTTTGTTACAATAGGAAGCTGCAAGTATTTTCACTTGACTGTATCTAAGGGTATATGAGGAAGCATGATAAGAGATGAAGCTGCAGAAGTAGGCAGGGGCAGATCAGGGAAGGCCTTCAGTACTTTCTACAGGGGTTTCTATTTTAGGTGATACAGAGCTAGTGAAGAATTTAATATTTTTGAACACTTTTATTTCGTCAACTGTAAGGGGAAAGGAAAGGTGAGTGAAAACTTTGTAGGAAAATCAGTTGTAAGAGGGTTTTAAGAATGTTGTTGAAAGATACTAAGAGTGTAAAACTGAGATTGCTCCCTGGAGATGGTGAAGAGGGGACAGAATTGAGATATATAAAAGGAAGAACAGAAGGGATGGATGGACAGTATGTAGAATGAGAAAAGGAGAGAATTTTAAGGGATGACTATAGGAGAAGGTGCAATTTGAGGAGACAACAATGAGTTCAGTTTTAGACATGTGAAATTTGATTGAGAGCCATTTGTAAAGAGAGAGCCTATAGGGAAATATCAATAGTATCTCAGTGTTTTCACATATCTTGTTTCCTCACCCTGAACATTATTATTATTATTATTTGGCCACTCCATGGCATATGGGATCTCAGTTCCTTGACGAGAGATTGAACGCATGTCCCCTGCACTGAAGCATAGAGTCTTAACCACTAGACCACCAGGGAAGTCCTCTGAACATTAATTCTTAATCTCTTGGTTTGGTTAATTCTTTGTTATCTTTTAAGTCTTACCCAAAATTATTGCTCAAAGATGTTAAGTCCCCTTCCTCATTTATTTGCTACTACAGTATTCTGTAATTTTCACTCCTAGAACTCCTAATACTTTATTTATATTTATCTGAATCATTATTTAATATTCATCCCTCCCAGTAAGTGGTAGAATCCATGAGAACAAGGGTAACACATCTGTATCCTTTTCTGCCTTATCTCCCAAGCCCAAAAGAGTGCCTGATGAAGATAAATGATTCTTAAGTGAATAAGTTTGAGTTTGGTTTTAGGGGTTAGCTCTGCCTAATGGTGGGCTTCCCTGGTGGCTCAGATGGTAAAGAATCTGCCTGTAATGTGGGCGACCTGAGTTCAATCCCTGGGTCAGGGAGATCCCCTGGAGAAGGGCATGGCAACCCACTCCTGTATTCTTGCCTGGAGAATTCCACGGACAGAGGAGATTGGTGGGCCACATTCCAGAGGGTTGCAAAGAATCAGACACAGCTGATAGACTAACACTTCACTTCATTGCCGAAGTGGAGTTGCATAGGGTGTTAACACATCAATCACTGATAGGAGATCGACCAAACAAAGCCATGAGAGTGGATGGAATTGCCTCAGTACAGTGCATAGAATGGCACAAGCATACAAGATGAAGGAAGTTAGGAAGTAAATTCCATGAGGTAGGAACACTGATTTGTTCACTTCTATATCTATGGACCTTACAACAGGTCTGGGATAAATAAGCATGATAATTTTGGGGGAGAGGGTATCAGTCAGTTTAGTTCAGTCTCTCGATCATGTCCGACTCTTCGGGACCCCATGAACTGCAGCACGCCAGGCCTCTGGGGGGAGGTATAGAGTACTTTATTGATGGTACTCAAGAAGGTAGGGCTCCCTAAGCCCCTCCCCTTTCTCAGGGCGTCTGGGATGGAAACCATGTGGAGGTTGGGAGATTCTCAGTGTGGAGCATGATAATATTTTTAAGGAAATAAAGGATTGAAATAGTACTGCTGTCTGGTTCTATCTGTCTCTTATTATAGTTGTATGTATTTTCAGGTGATTGTTTTGTTTCATGAGCAGCTTTTTTCTGAGGTTTTTAACTACTGTGTTTGTAAGTTCTCAGCTATTAAAACTATTTTGGGAAACAGAAATAATGAAAGTCCAGGTCCAAGTCTGTGTACATTTCTAGAAAAAGAATGAGCCCTAGGCATCATAAAATTAGTGTTAGTCATTCCTGTCTGCTGCTATACAACAACATTGGTCAGGGTTTTACTATGGAACTCACAGGAAAAAGTGGAAGGAGGCCTTAGATTATAGTCTATCTTTCATGAGGATCTGGAGGAGGAAAGGGAGAAAGGCTTGGAAGAGTGAATGCTGAGGGTAAGGGAATCACTTTGTATGCATTTTCGTCAATGGCTTACAGTAGCAAGGCTTTTGCACTGTCATGAATTTACAGTGAAGCCACTTGCAAAGTGAAATTAAACTGTAGATTTATTTGGAGAAAGGGACAGGTGGTCATCATCCCAAAGCATAAATAGGGGAGAACTAAGGACGAAAATGTAAAACCTCTCACCATCCTGTTCTTTCATCTCTGCTTCCATTAAGCAGTCTTTTTCTTCCAGCTAGCACTCAGCAAAGCACCATTTTCTAAAGTTTTTTTTCACTTTTATCAAAGTAATATGTATATATAGTTGTGGGATGTTTTTTGGGGGGGTTAACTTGATACACACTGAACAGCAACTTCCCTATTTTCTCTCCCCCCACTCCCTGGCAACCACCATTCTATTCTCTGCTTCTGGGAGTTTGACTGTTTTAGATACCTCATATAGTGGAATCATGCAGTATTTGTCCTTCTGTAACTGACTGACTTCACTTAGTGCAGTGCCATCCACATTGTCACAAATGGTGGGATTTCCTTCTATTTTAAGGATGAATATTCTGTTTTATGTATGTACCACATTTTCTTTTGTCCATTAGTCTGTTGATGGATATTTGAGTTGGGTTATTTTGTCTGTTGTGAATAATTATGTACATAGTTAAAAATGCCCCTAGATTTATGATAGCAGTTACATAACAGTTATCATAGCAGTTAAATATGATACTGTTAAATAGCAGCACCCTACTTTACCTATCTCTCCCACATTTTCTCTCTTCAGTTTTGTTTTCTTATATAGTTTTTTCCTCCAGATTTCTAAATGGTGTGCTAATACTATAAATGATTGTTAAATTTTAATATTTTCTTTTGAATTGCTGTTATGGACCCTAACATTTTAGTCATCTTATACCACTGTCCCTTACCACCATTTACCCTTCCTTTGTTTTTCCTCATATGGTTATAGCAATATCTAGTTTATTTTTCATTTGATGCATAGGTTTCCCTTATTTTTAATGCAACTGACCCTCTGCACCCATGGGCTACACATCAGCAGATTACTCCAACCAAAATTTAGGAAAAAAACAATTCCAGAAAATTCTAAAAGGCAAAACTTGAGTTTGCTATGTGCTGGCAATGGTTTACATTGTATTAGGCATTTTAAGTAATCTAGAGATGATTTAAAGTATATGGGAGGATGTGTGTGGGTTAATGCAAATATTGCATCATTTTATATAAGGGACTTGAGCATTCTCAGATTTTGGAACTCATGGGGGTCCTGAAACCAGTCACCCCTATGGATACTGAGGGATGGCTCTATATGTAAGTATTAGGTTGATTGTGTCCCCAGTGTGTAGTATGATTACATTTCCTTTCTTAGAAAATCTATTATTTTTCCTGGACTTTATAGTTGTCTGGCTTTTCCATTTTACTTGGTTTCCTTTGGCACTCTTCATTTATGATTCCAAATTCTCTAATATTGTAGAATTGTAAAACCCCTTTGAATACTGTTTTCTACATGGTCAAATAAATTATTCTTGGTTTCATTTAAAATCTTTCGTCATGTGTTATACTTAATTCGGGGAAGATCCCTTGGAGGAAGACAGTGCAACCCACTCCAGTATTGTTGCATGGAGAATCCTGAGGACAGAGGAACCTGGTGGGTGCCAGTCCATAGGGTTTCATGGAGACTGAAATGACTTAGCACGCACGAATGCATACATGTTTACCTCAGAGGCTTCTTTCTGTCTGGAAACTCTAGTCCTTTTAGTTCTGGGAAATTGTGTTAACTTCTTTAATTCTCTTTCTGGCATTTTCTTTTCTCTCTTTCTGAAACTCCTGCATTACCTGCCTGATGAGTTAGATTGATTCTTTAATTTTTATACTCTTATTTTCTACATTTTTTCTGCTCAATGATTTTCTCAGCTTTAATCTTCACAGTTTTATGAATTGTTTTTTTTTTAATTTTATCATTTAAGAAGCTTTATTACAGAAGCTGCAAACAAAAAAGTGGAGAGAGAATCTTAAAACTGTGATGCACCTATCATTCAGTTTAGTGATTAACTTTTTACCAATATTTCATTTCTCTGCAGTTTCTCTAGAGAAGGAAATAGCAACCCACTCCAGTATTCTTGCCTGGAGAATCCCATGGACAGAGGAGCCTGGTGGCTACAGTCCATGGGGTCACAAAGAGTCGGTCACGACTGAGTGACTGAGCAGCAGCAGTAGCATGTATTTGTTGAATGAAACAATGAAAACACGAAGGAAAAATATGTATATTTAAAAGCTTGAGAGCTTTTCACATATGCAGACTTAGTTATTATGCTTCCCATACATCTCCTTTCTCTGTGCAAAAATTCCCAGATTTCCTCTTCCACCCCTCCCATATAGTTGGCAGACCTTTTATTTCCTCATCCCTTGTCTGCTCAAAAGACCATGTCACTCTTAAAAGGCATTTCTCCCACAAATGAACCCGACATTCACAATGTGGTCTGATCAGTGGAAGAAAATAAAAGGTTATTGTGGACCTTATACCTAAGTGAATGCAGACTATTTCACAATTTTCATGTCAACAATACATCTACCACATTCACTCTGAGTCAACAAAAACATCAGTTTTACTTAAGCAACTCTTAAGAAATTCTATCCTTCTCCTAAAATTTGGAGTAAATTTTTACTAAGTAGTAGAATCCATCATATAGAGTTTTGATTTATCATTTCAGCCTGTCAGATTTTTTTCTATTGGTTTTATATATGTTAGTATCCAGTCAAGGTATGAAATCTACAAATTTGATAAGCTTATCTGTGTTCTTTGTCTTAAGTTTTTGATAAAAATGGAAATGATTAAGTTCAATATCCAAGCCCTATAATTTTCCACTAGGGATAACCTTCCAGATGCAGGAGGCCTGGATTTGATCCCTGGGTTGGAAAGATCCCCTGGAGAAGGGAACAGCTACCCCCTCCAGTATTCCTGCCTAGAGAATTCCATGGACAGAGGAACCTGTCAGGCTACAGTTCATGGGGTTGCAAAGAGTTGGACATGACTGGGTGACTTTCACTTTTGGGGTACTTTTCACTTTTCCTTTGGGGACAACACTCCAGATATGAAACCCATCTATGAACCAATACTCTTCACGTATATCATGAAAGCTCCTAACTCACATCACTGTTTTTTTTTTTTTAGAATTTTTAGGTTATGTCAAATGAGTCAAATTCTTTCTTTATTTATTTTTTAATTTATTTATTTTAATTGGAGGCTAATTAGTTTACAATATGGTAGTTGTTTTTTGCCATACATTGGCATGAATCAGCCATGGGTGTACATGTGTTTCACATTCTGAACCCTCCTCCCACATTCCTCCCCATCCCATCCCTCAGGGTCATCCCAGTGCACCAGCCCTGAGGACCCTGTCTCATGCATCAAACCTGGACTGGCGATCTATTTCACATATGATGGTACACATGTTTCAATGCTATTCTCTCAAATTATCCCACCCTTGCCTTCTCCCACAGAGTCCAAAAGACTGTTTTGTATATCTGTGTCTCTTTTGCTGTGTCTCATATAGGGTCATCTTTACTATCATTCTAAATTCCATATATATGTGCTAGTATACTATATTTGTGTTTTTCCTTCTGGCTTACTTCACTCTGTATAATAGGCTCCAGTTTCACCCACCTCATTAGAACTGATTCAAATGTATTCTTTTTAATGGCTGAGTAATATTCCATTGTGTATATGTACCACAACTTTCTTCTCCATTCATCTGCTGATAGACATCTAGATTGCTTCCATGTCTTGCCTATTATAAACACTGCTGCGTCGAACATTGGGCTATACATGTCTCTTTCAATTCTGGTTTCCTCGGTGTGTATGCCCAGGAGTGGGATTGCTGGATCAGATGGTAGGTCTATTTCAAGGTTTTTAAGGAATCTCCACACTGTTCTCCATAGTGGCTGTACTAGTTTGCATTCCCACAAACAGTGTAAGAGGGTTCCCTTTTCTTCACACCCTCTCCAGCATTTATGGTTTGTGGACTTTTTGATAGCAGCCATTCTGACGGGCATGAGATGGTACCTCATTGTAGTTTTGATTTGCATTTCTCTGATAATGAGTGATGTTGAGCATTTTTTCATGTGTTTGTTAGCCATCTGTATGTCTTCTTTGGAGAAATGTCTGTTTAGTTCTTTGGCCCACTTTTTGATTGGGTCGTTTATTTTTCTGGAATTGAGCTGAAAAAAGAAAAAGGAGTATGTCAAGGCTGTATATTGTCACCCTGCTTATTTAACTTATATGTAGAAAACATTATAAGAAATGCTGGACTGGAGGAAGCACAAGCTGGAATCATGATTGCCAGGAGAAATATCAATAACCTCAGATATGGGGATAACACCACCCTTACGGCAGAAAGTGAAGAACTAAAGAGCCTCTTGATGAAAGTGAAAGAACTGAGTGAAAAAGTTGGCTTAAAGCTCAGCATTCAGAAAACTAAGATCACGGCATCAGGTCCCATCACTTCATGGCAGATAGATGGCGGCTGCGATGGCGTACAGAGAACAGCGGCTATGACGGCACACTGAGCATGGCTGAGAGGTGCTACCCCAATCCCGAGGTCAGGGGCAGTGGCCAAGAGGAGCTACCCCACATCCAAGGAGCAGCGGCTGCATGGGCACAGGAGGGCTGAGAGGAGCTACTCCATGTTCAAGGTCAGGAGGGACAGCCTTAAGAACATACCCCTCGTCCAAGGTAAGGAGCAGTGTCCGTGCATTGCTGGAGCAGCCGTGCAGAGATACCCCACATCCAAGGTAAGAGAAACCCAAGCAAGAGGTAGGGGTTGCGAAAGGGCATCAGAAGGCACTTACTGAAACCATAATCACAGAACACTAGTCAATTGGATGACACAGACCACAGCCTTGTCTAACTCAATGAAACTAAGCCATGTCATGTGGAGCCACCCAAGATGGAACGGTCATGGTGGAGAGGTCTGACAGAATGTGGTCCACTGGAGAAGGGAATGACAAACCACTTCAGTATTCTTGCCTTGAGAATCCCATGAACAGTATGAAAAGGCAAAAATATAGGACACTGAAAGATGAACTCACCAGGTCGGTAGGTGCCCAATATACTACTGGAGATCAGTGGAGAAATAACTCCAGAAAGAATGAAGGGATGGAGCCAAAGCAAAAGCGACACCCAGTTGTGGATGTGACTGGTGATAGAAGCAAGGTCCGATGGTGTAAGAGCAATACTGAGTAGGAACCTGGAATGTTTGGTCCAGGAATCAAGGCAAATTGGAAGTGGTCAAACAGGAGATGGTAAGAGTGAATGTCAACATTCTAGGAATCAGCAAACTAAGATGGACTGGAATGGGTGAATTTAACTCAGATGACCATTATATCTACTACTGTGGGCAGGAATCCCTTAGAAGAAATGGAGTAGCCATTATGGTCAACAAAAGAGTCTGAAATGCAGTACTTGGATGATATCTTAAAAATGAGAGAATGATCTCTGTTTTTTTCCAAGGCAAACCATTCAATATCACGGTAACCTAAGCTTATGCCCAACCAGCAATGCTGAAGAAGCTGAAGTTGAATGGTTCTGTGAAGACCGACAAGATCTTTTAGAACTAATAACCAAAAAAGATGTGCTTTTCCTTAGAGGGGACTGGAATGCAAAAGTATGAAGTCAGGAAACACCTGTAGTAACAGGCAAATTTGGCCTTGGAGTACAGAATGAAGCAGGGCAAAGGCTAATAGAGTTTTGCCAAGTAACTGGTCATAGCAAACACCCTCTTTCAACAACACAAGAGAAGACTCTACAAATGGACATCACCAGATGGTTGACACCGAAATGAAGTTGATTATATTCTTTGCAGCCAAAGATGGAGAAGCTCTATACAATCAGCAAAAACAAGATCAGGACTGACTGTGGCTCAGATCATGAACTCATTATTGCCAAATTCTGACTTAAATTGAAGAAAGTAGGGAAAACCACTAGACCATTCAGGTATGACCTAAATCAAATCCCTTATGATTATACAGTGGAAGTGAGAAGTAGATTTAAGGGACTAGATCTGATAGACAGAATGCCTGAGGAATGATGGACAGAGGTTCAGGACATTGTACAGGAAACATGGATTAAGACCAACCCCATGGAAAAGAAATGCAAAAAACCAAAATGGCTGTCTGAGGAGGCCTTACAAATAGCTGTGAAAAGAAGAAAAGCAAAAAGCAAAGGAGAAAAGGGAAGATATTCCCATCTGAATGCAGAGTTCCAAAGAATAGCAAGGACAGATAAGAAAGCCTTCCTTAGCGATCAATGCAAAGAAATACATGAAAACAACAGAATGGGAAAGACTAGAGTTCTCTTCAAGAAAATTAGAGTTATTAAGGGAACATTTCATGCAAAGATGGGCTCAACAAAGGACAGAAATGGGATAGACCTAACAGAAGCAGAAGATATTAAGAAGAGATGGCAAGAATACACAGAACTGTACAAAAAAGATCTTCATGACTCAGATAATCACAATGGTGTGATAACTCACCTAGAGCCAGACATCCTGGAATGTGAAGTCAAGTGGGCCTTAGAAAGCATCACTACAAAAAAGCTAGTGGAGGTGATGGAATTCCAGTTGAGCTATTTCAAATCCTGAAAGATGATGCTGTGAGAGTGTTGCACTCAATATGTCAGCCAATTTGGAAAACTCAGCAGTGGCCACAGGACTGGGAAAACATCAGTTTTCATTCCAATCTCAAAGAAAGACAATGCCAAGAATGTTCAAACTACCACACAATTGCACTCATCTCACATGCTAGTAAAGTGATGCTCAAAATTTTCCAAGCCAGGTTTCAGCAATATGTGAACCGTGAACTTCCAGATGTCCAAGCTAGATTTAGAAAAGGCAGAGGAACCAGAGATCAAATTGCCAACAACTGGTGGATCATCAAAAAAGCAAGAGAGTTCCAGAAAAACATCTATTGCTGATTTATTGACTATGCCAAAGCCTTTGACTTTGTGAATTACAATAAACTGTGAAAATTCTTCAAGAGATGGGAATACCAGGCCACCTGACCTGTCTGTTGAGAAACTTGTATAGGTCAGGAAGCAACAGTTAGAACTGGACATGGAACAACACACTGGTTCCAAATAGGAAAAGGAGTATGTCAAGGCTGTATATTGTCACTCTGCTTATTTAACATATGCAGAGTACACCATGAGAAATGCTGGGCTAAAAGAAACACAAGCTGGAATCAAGATTTCCAGGAGAAATATTAATAACCTCAGATATGCAGATGATACCACTCTTATGACAGATAGGGAAGAAGAACTAAAAAGCCTCTTGATGAGAGTGAAAGAGGAGAGTGAAAATGTTGGCTTAAAGCTCAACATTCAGAAAACTAAGATCATGGCAACTGTCCCATCACTTCATGGGAAATAGGTGGGGAAACAGTGGAAACAGTGTCAGACTTTATTTTTCTGGGCTCCAAAACCACTGCACATGGTGACTGCAGCCATGGAATTAAAAGACGCTTACTCTTTGGAAGGAAAGTTATGACCAACCTAGACAGCATATTTAAAACAGAGACATAACTTTACCAACAAAAGTCTGTCTACTCAAAGCTATGGTTTTTCCAGTGGTCATGTATGGGTGTGAGAGTTGGACTGTGAAGAAAGCTGAGTGCTGAATAATTGATGCTTTTGAACTGTGGTGTTGGAGAAGACTCTTGAGAGTCTTTTGGACTGCAAGAAGTTCCAACCAGTGCATCCTAAAGATCAGTCCCGGGTGTTCATTGGAAGGACTGATGTTGTAGCTGAAACTCCAATACTCTGGCCACCTCATGGGAAGCGTTGACTCATTGGAAAAGACCCTAATGTTAGGAAGGATTGGGGGCAGGAGGAAAAAGGGACAACAGAGGATGAAATGGCTGAATGGCATTACCGACTAGATGGACACGGGTTTGGGTAGACTCCGAGAGTTGGTGTTGGACAGGGAGGCCTGGTGCGCTGCAGTTCATGGAGTCACAGAGTCGGACATGACTGAGTGACTGAACTGAACTGATCTTCCACCTCACTTATCCTGTCTTCTGCCTCCATTATTCTACTGCTGGTTCCCTCCAGAGTGTTTTTTATCTCATTTATTGCATTATTCACTATTGATTGACTCTTTTTATTTTTTCTAGGTCTTTGTTAAATATTTCTTGGATCTTCTCCATCCTTGTATCCAGGCTATTTATCTGTAACTCCATTTTGTTTTCAAGGTTTTGAATCATTCTTACTATCATTATTCTGAATTTTTTTTTAGGTAGACTCCCTATCTCTTCCTCTTTTTTTTCTTGGTTTGGTGGGCATTTATCATGTTCCCTTACCTGCCGAGTATTTCTCTGCCTTTTCATCTTATTTATATTCCTGTGTTTGGAATGGCCTTTCTGTATTCTGGCAGTTTGTGATTCCTCTTTATTGTGGAGGATCCTCCCTGTGAATGGGGTTGGATGAGTGGCTTGTAAGGTTTCCTGGTTAGGGAAACTTGCATAGGTGTTTTTGTGGGTGGAGCTGGATTTCTTCTCTCTGGAGTGCAATGAAGTGTCCAGTAGTGAGTTTTGAGATGTTTATGGGTTTGGTGTGGCTTTGGGCAGCCTGTATATTAAAGCTCAGGGCTATGTCCCTGTGTTGCTGGAGAATTTGTGTGGTAAGTCTTACTCTGGAACTTGTTGGCTCTTGGGTGGATCTTGGTTTCAGTGTAGGTATAGAGGATTTTGGATGCGCTCTTATCCATTAATGTTCCCTGGAGTCAGGAATACTCTGGTGTTCTCAGGTTCTGAATTTAAGCCTCTTGCCTCTGGTTTTCAATCTTATTTTTACACTAGCCTCAAGACTCCTCCATCCATGCAGCACTGATGATAAAACATCTAGGTTAATGGGGAAAAGATTCTCCATAGTGAGGTACACCCAGAAAGCTTCGCTCAGTTACATGGAGAAGAGAAGTGGAAGGAGGGAAATAAAGGTAACCAGGAGGAGGAGAGGGAGAATCAAAAGTGGAGAGAGCAATCTAGCCAGTATAGCCTGAAACACCCAGAGAGGTTCACGAGTTACATAGAAAAAAGAAGAGGGAGGAAGGAAATAGAGGTGACCAGGAGGAGAAAAGGGGGTGTCAAAGGAGAGGGACAGATCTAGCCAGTAATCAGTTCCCTAAGTGTTCTCCACAGCCTGGAATATCCAAAGAGATTCACAGAGATGGGTAGAGAAGAGAAGGGGGAGGTAGGAGATAGGGGTGACCTAGGGGAGAAAAAGGAGAGTCAAAAGGGGGAGAGGGTAATCAAGCCAGTAATCACACTCCTAAGTAAAAATGGGTACTGATGATTTGATTCTTAAAGGTACAAAATTGATAGCAAATATCAGAAAGCAAAGATTAAAGATCTAGAGTAGAGGTTAGACTATCAAAAATGCAATATTAAAAAATAAATAAATAAAATCACAAAACTTATAAAAAGTATACATTAAATTTGCTTTAAAAATAGGGTATTTCTTTGCAAGGTAATAGTAGGTTATAAAAATGAAAACTAAAGGAGTAATAAAGGACCTAAAATTTTAAAATGTTAAAAGCAATGATAATAGTAAAAATATATCTAGGAATTTTTCTGGAGCTGTTGAGGGCAGTGTGGTGTCAGTTGAGTTTCAGATAGTTCCTTGTTCCAGTTTATACTTCTCAAGGTCTATAGGCTCCTTCCAATATAGTTGGTGCTAACTACAGGGTTTTAATATGTTGCACCTATCACTTTCAAAGCGGTTTCCTCTGTTTATTTTTACTTCTGTTTGCAAGTCTCTTCAGTGTTTAATTTCTGCCCTGACAGAAGGGGGCGAAGGTAGTCACTTATTTAGCCTCACTTGTTCGGTCATGCTGTGGGGAGGGAGGAACACTGCAAACAAACACCACTGGCTTGTGTGGGGAGTGCTTGCAATGTCTCGGCCACACTGGGTTTGCCCTCGCTCATGGCGTGTTTGTTTTCCCAGTCTACAGTGCTCAGGCTCCAGGTTACTCTGCAGGGGAACTGTCTAAAGTGGGCCCTGGGTTGCGTGCAGGGCCCCCAGGTCTAAGCCACTCAGGTTTAGGTTCTCGGGTACTCCACAAAAGCACAGACTCAGTTGGGCCTGCGTTTTGTGCCCTTCCCAGGTCCGAGCAGCTCAGGCGACCAGGTGCTTGACAAGCGCTCTCTCCCCAGGTGGGGTGGGGCATCTTATCACGTCCACCGTCCTAGTGGCTCAGTTTCCTGGGTGCACAGCGAGAGCACCAGCTCAGGTGTGCCGCATATCTCCTCTGGAGAGCTGACCTCTGGCTGCGACCCTCCTGGTGGATGTCAACCATCCAGGATCCAAGGAATACTTAGTTAGCAACTGGGAGCCTGCTCACAGTTTGGTAGAGGATGCTGTCTCTGACCAAGATTGCCCCTCTCCCACTCTGTCGCCCCTCTGCCTCTCTGCTCCTGGCAGGGGATGGGCCAGGCCACAGCTGGCTAGCTCTCCTCTGTTATTCACTCAGTCCTTTGTTCTGTGAATGGGCCTAGCAGTGCCTTAGGTTAGAGCTTTTCACGGGAAAGTTCTCTCTCTTTTTTTCTCTCTCTCTCTGGCTGTCCCACAGTTTGGTTTGCTATCTCACGTTAGCTCCCTCAGATTGTCATCAGGGCATTCAGGCCCAGGCCCTACCCTAAGCAAGGCAGCCCGCACCTCCCTGTTCAGCCCCTACTTGCTGGCAGCGGATGCGAGCATCTGGGCTACTTCTCTGCTGGGAGTTGCTGTTAGGCACGTAATCTGTGGGTTTTATTTATTTATTTATTTATTTTTCCTTCCGATTATGTTGCCTTCTGAGATTCCAAAACTCCCCACAGACCCACTGGTGAGAAGGTTTCCTGGTGTTTGGAAACTTCTCCTCTTTTACGACTCCCTCCCCGGGACAGAATCCATCTCTAACTCTTTTGTCTCTCTTTTTATGTTTTATACTTTGTCTTACCTCCTCTCAAAGACAATGGGCTGCCTTTCTGGGTGCCTGGTGTATTTTGCCAGCATTCAGAAGTTGTTTTGTGGAATTTTCTCAGTTTTCAAGTGATCTTTCAACAAATTTGTGGGGGAGAGAGTGGTCTCCCGGTCTTATTTCTCTGCCATCTTAGAACCACCACCCCCTAACTCACATCTCCTTAACTCCACATTTCTCTGCATTGTAATTCCATTCAATTTTGATGTAGCAAACAACTATTATTTGCAAAACAATGTGATGGTAAGGATATTATACCAGGATAGTATTGTGTTTTTTTTCAAAATGTTGCTGAAATCCTGATTCATTATGTCTATGGTATCTTCTTTATCTGCTAATCTAAAATTAATGGCATATTTAGTTGTACTTATAAGACCCTAAATTCTATCACTTGAAAATCTTGGATCTTCAGTTAAGTATTGCTATCAACATATGCCACGTTTACATATAGCATGTGTGCTGAGGAAAGAAGATCCATAGTATAATAAAGATTAATTAATTGAGGTATTTTGACTTTTATTTTCCATGTCAGAATCATGACAGTCTTGGAAAAGAATTTTTTTTAAATGTCAGTAGGGCTCAGAAAGTAAAGTATAAGAATAAAATGAACAATCATCTAATGTATTGAATTGTCTAGGATCTGCCCTGAGTAGTATAGCATCAACCCAAAAGGAAGGATATGAATAACAGCAGTTCATTGAGGAGAAGTCCTTTGCTGAAAACAGACTTCTAAATGTAATTGAGTCCATTAGAATATTTGATCGAATTTATCTCAAAGGATGGATATTTCAGAAAGCTTCCTCTGTGTTCTGCTTTTCAGAAGAGTAAAGGCTATCCTTTGCAATGTTGGACCTTGGTGTTTTATAGAGGCTTTATGGCATGGTCTTAGTTATATATTCTTCTTCCCTTTTTAATTTAATGTTACTGAAGCAGTAATGCAGGTTTTATAGTGAAAGAAAATAATGAATAATTTTAGAAAGTGCTAGGGAATTAGAGAAATTATATTAAAGAGGAAGCTGTCTATTTCAATATAGCTTACCACTTCAGTTTAGATATAATATTTAAAATATTTATCAATTAGCTGACAATAAAATAGAATAGAGAATGTTTGAGAACTTATAGGTAGTGAAAAGAACCGAACTTTATCTTTCTCACCATCCACCTAAAAACCTAGTTTAGCCCTTTGTTATTCCTAATTAGTTTTAAGATGAAAAACAGAAACCAAAACTGTTGTAGCAGCAGAAAACTTACTTTTATGCTTGAATGGTCACCTCTAATGATTATGCAAATAAAATAACAAATCTGCCATTTTTGTTACTCTGTCTATTCATTGAATCTGCAGAATTGTTTCCCAGATGAGTTTAATGCCAACTCAGATTACACCCTGTTTCCTTGTAGCATGTAAGAAAGGAATCCTATATTGGGAAATACGAAACCTAGGCTCTGCCTCCTCGTTCATAAAGTTATGACTCTAAAGATATTTAAACAAAGGCCTCAACAGAGATCATTCTTCACCTGACTGAAAGCAAGAAAGAGCCTCCATCTGAGAACACTAAAGACTTCCAATATCTATGTTGAAAATACCTTTGAGGGACGTCCCTGTTGGCATAGTAGATAGGAATCCACCTGCCAATGCAGTGGACATGGTTTTGATCCCTGATATGGGAAGACTCCACATGTCTCAGAGCAACTAAACCTGTAGCCACAACTCTGAGCCTATGTGCTGCAACTACTGAAGTCTGCAAACCTAGAGCCAATGCTCCGCAACAAGAGAAGTCACTGCCATGAGAAGACTGCATAGCACAATGAAGAGTAGCCCCTACTAGCCTCAATAAAGAAAGCCTGTGTGCAGCAACAAAGACCCAGTGCAACCAAAACTAACTAAATATTTTTAATTAAAAAGCAAAAAAATGAAACAAGATAACTTTGACACCAAAGTCTAACTTACTCTTTAAAAATGAAACAATTATTATAACAAGTGTGCTCTATTGAAAATATATGTGAAATAATGCTAAGATTTAATACTTATGTGCAGTCCTTAGTATGTCAAGCTATGTGTTAAACACATATATATTATAATATGTACATATATTAGCTCTTCTAATTCTCACAATAGTTCTATAATCATTCCCTTATCACAGATAAGGCATGGGAGACTGGAAAGTTATTCAAGTTGCCTAAAATTACATAGTCTGTGTCAGTCAGGCTATAAATCATGGCAAAACTGACTGTGGAGCCCATGGTTTAAAACCGCTAAACTATATTGTCTCTTGATGAGTGACCTAGAAAAAGAATAGCCTTCATTAAAATCAATCACTAAAATATGGTTAACTATTATGCTACAAGTTATAGCATAATTGCTGCTGGGAATAGAACTGGAAATTTCTGTAGGTTGTTGAAAGATGGCTGTCACAGGAAAACTGATTTTTGTATGTTTTCTGTTCTGACAATGGAAGATGTATGCATTTGCCTTGGCTTTATTCATATATACAATGTTACTTGGCTTCTTTCTATATAAAAGCCATGCCACTGAAGATGTTTCATATATTTAGAAGGAAGCCAAGTGATATAAAATCTTACTGGAGAAGGCCAGGTCAAATAATCAAGTTCTTGACTATATAAAGAGAAGACAGCAACTCAATTAATATAAAATAAAAAATGTTAGGACTTATGTTTAATGAATATGCATGACTGTGGAAAAATTTTTGAAATTGCCTGATTTCTTCAGAATACCTAATTGATAATAGTTCTATTTTCAGAAAGATGGTGTCTGTGCATAGGCATTCTGTTTCTTTGAAATTTTTCATGTATCTGTGCTTATCAACTTTTTAAATTTAAATGTATTTGACATACAACATCATGTAAGCATAAAGCATACAACATGTTGATTTTATATATTTATATATGCAATATGATTGCCATTGTAGTGTTGGCTAACACTCTTATTATGTTACATAATTGTCATTTCTTTTTTTGTAATGGAAATAATTAAGATCTGGTCTCTTAGCAAGTTTGATGTTTATAGTGCAATATGTATTGTTGTCTATGCTGTGCATTAGATTTCCAGAACTTATTTATCTACTAGTTGCAGGTTTGTACCCTTAAACATCTTTCCTGTTCTTCCACCCCCAGGCACTGATAACCGCCATTCTTACTCTCTGGTCTTATAAGATTGGCTTTTTAAGGTTCTACATACAAGTGAAAGCAAAAGTGTTAGTCGCTTAGTCATGCCTGACTCTTTGCAACCCCGTGGACTGTAGTCCACCAGGCTCAGGCTCCTCTGTCCATGGAATTCTCCAGGCAAGAATACTGAAGTGGGTAGCCATGCCCTTCTCCAGGGAGTCTTCCCAACCGAGGGATTGAACCCAGGTCTCCTGCACTGCAGGCAGATTCTTTACAGTCTAAGCCATCAGGGAAGCCTCAAGAAATTAAGTTCCAACTGGAGGTGCCAAGGAGAACATGGGGCCTCATGCAATAATATAAAATTTGTCTTTCTCTGACATCTCATTTTTTATTAAGCATAATTAGAGATCTCAGAGAAAAATTCTAGTTGGTAAGATTAGATTTTATATCTCTGAAAAATTAGTTTCTATTCAAATTCCTGACTGGCAGCAATTTCCAGCTGTAGTCATAGTGTCCAGAGATGAAAGAATCAACTTCTAAGGGGCATAGAGTGCAAAGCCCACACATTTCAGTGACAACAAATATCATACTAGCATGAATCAACATATTACAATAGAATATGACTGACTTACCAAAGTTTCAAATCCTATGAAACACTGTGACAGATCTGAATGTATTTGAAATCTTTCATTTTAGTTTCAGGTTAATTATTTTCCTCTGCTACTGTCCCCATTCAGCTTATTTCTAGAGTTATTTAGATAATTAGTGTCTTATCTCCTTTTAATTATAGTTTTTCAATAGACATTGTTGAGATTCTATTTCAAAGGTATTTTGAAAACCATACTTTATTGTATTGATTGAAAATGAAGCACAAATATTAATAAAATGTCCTTTCTTTGCTATTAAATGAAGGAGATGGACAATGAGCAAAACATATTTAATTTGAGGATGATCATTTAGTACACATTCTACATTTATAAAAAGGCTAGACTGGCTGGTTGTACTCTTAGACACATACACATACAACAAAATGATTTAACAAAAGGAGAAAAAGAAGAAAAAATATAAACTTAGAAGACTACGGTTCATCACTGATTACCTAAACTGTGTACTGTAGTAAAGTAATGCCTCAAAAGCAATTTAAAGTAAATCTTCATAGGTGGGTAAAATCACTCTGATACAGGAAAAAAGAAGAAAACAAAATTAACAACTTTCAAGCTTTGGATGACAGATTCTGTCATTTTTATTTTCTATTATAGATAAATGGTATCCTAACAAAGAGAATCACTTTCACCAGGTTATGAATGTAGACCTAGGAGGTAGAAGATCTTCAAAATAGCAATTGAATTTAAATCCCCTTTCCTGTTACTATATTAGTCATACTCACATGAAAGTTAACATTAAGATAAAATAATTTATTGGGTTACATATTCCAATTCTGAGACATAAAATAAAATCTCCATGAGTACATATTCTAACTCACTAGGTTTAAAATTGTGATGGACCATGCCTAGAAGTTCCAGGAATGTTTGACCTAAGTTTTGTTTGTCTTCATCTTAATGAATTTATCTTTTAACAGAAAATGTACATTCTAATATGTAAGACACTAAATTTTAACTTCTTATTAAGACCCTTATCCCATTTACTCATGTTCAAATCACTACATTTTTCTGTAGATCTGGGAAGAAAACAGCTCCTGACATTTCTAGAACATACTTGAGAATTTTGTGTGTCATTGATTAAGCTTACAGTGCTAAACTTGTCTTTAAGATACTCAATTCATGATTATGAAAGTAAATTGCATAGGCCAATCTATGACTATAGTGTATCTAAGCCACACTCAATTAAATGTCTGGCAAGGCATAGAAACATCTGCTCAGCACATTTGATTCAACAGTAATTTCGATAGTCAAAAAGGAAGAAAAAAGAAAACAATTATGACATCGTATTGGTTTTAGTACTTATCGAAAATGTTTTTTCTTTCTTGTCTAATTTAAATGCTTATGACAAGAAACCAAATCAGTTGAAACTGATACTTGAGACTGCAAGGCAAGTCGTTTAAAAAAAGGCTATTATCATGTTATCATTTCATCTTAGATGAGTAAATCAGAATTTTCTGTTTTTAAACTCCCAAATAAAGAGAAAGCCAAATTTTTAGATGCTGAGGCATGAGAACAGCCTAATTAATCTCTCCTAATGTATTTATAATCAGTTATAATAATTATAAACTTATATATATATATACTTTTACATTTTATTTATATTTTTGTTTTTAACTATGCGTGTACATATAGTTTTACTTTGCAGATCACTGTAACATTTAATTTGAAAAAGGCCCCCCTCCCAAGTATTTGTAAAGCCCTTACTTTAATAAAAATAAAACTGGAATTAAAGTTTATTTATAAGATGCTAAGAAGGACAGGGAAGCCTGGAGTGATGCAATTCACTGGGTTTCAAAGAGCTGGACAGAACTTAGTGACTGAACAATAACAAGAAGAGGGAGCAACAGCAACAACATATTTACGTTTCTCCATATACCCTATAAAAAGAGAGAAAAAAATAGATAACGGAACTAAATAACTATGAACAGCACTTACAACAGAATATAATCAGGTGATAAAATTAGTTGATACCATATCTGAATGATATCAGGGAAGCAGTAAGGGTGGTGTCCAATCAACTTGAGATTGGAGAATCTGAAACAGCTAAGAAATATACACTGGAAAGCACAGAGGGCCAATGTGATAACAGTAGCTGAAAATAGAAGAGGTTTTTCCCTCTTCAATAGCGAATGCATGTAAGCAGTCCATGGGAAGAAGAATTGAAGGTGCTCTATTAGTCTAATTCCTATGAACATTCACATATGCTCTACTAGAGCTCACATCTAGAACAAGTCCTGTGCTGAGGAGAAACTTCTGGAAAGGGAATAAAAATTGAGCAAGACAGGGACAATAAAGAAAGAGAAGCTATTCAAGGTGGGACAAGAAAATAGAGGTAGGAAATTCAGGACAGCAAACAGCAATATTTTGGAACACTATAAGAAAACAACAGGAAAAGGAAATCTATTAAGTACAAGAACATTCCTAAATACTGCCCCTTTTTAAACAAATCAAGAAAACTTACTGCAAATAAAAGTAAGCAAGAGAAAATTATCAAAATTAAATCCTATTCAAATTTATTATGAAAATAATAAAGAATGGACAAGATAACTTGGCACAGACAATAAAAGAGCTCCAGAAACATGTGCCCCAAAAGCAGATCAAAACAGCAAGATACTATTCCAAAATAAGCAAGATTATTTAAGATAATAATCTATTTAAAATCAGAATTATAAAAATTCAGAAAGAAGGTAAAAGAAGTAAAAATAATTTCTGAAATAAAACTATATTCACAAAGCACACGAGTGAATAAATAAAACAGCTAATTTCTTAAGAGAAAGAAAAGACAAAAGGGAAATTATTAAAGAAAAAGATTTGAAAGAAAGTAAAAAATAATAAAAATAGGGAGAATGGACATAAAAATATTATATTTGATGAAGAAAAGCAACATAACGAAACAGAACAAAAACTAAAGAAACTAATTCAATAGAGTGTTCCTAAAAATAATTTAAAATATTTGAAAGTACATATTGAAAGAGCATACTGTGCACATGAGAATATTGACACAGGACTAAAAACACCATAATGTTTTATTAAAATTACAAGATTTAAATAAAATAATATCCTTTGGGCAAGTGGGATGGAATCGGGAGGGAGGTGGGAGGGGGGTTCTGGAAGGAGAACAAGTGTATACCCATGGCAGATTCATGTATGGCAAAACCAACACAACAATGTAAAGAAAAAAGTCTTTCTTAAATTTGTTACAATAAAAAAATTAAATAAAAAATCAATTTAAAAATTGAAAAAGCTTATAAAGAAAGGAAAATTAAATTATTATCAGACTTTTTTGAGAACAATGATTTATGCTAGATGAAACTAGTAGTATATTTAAGTATTCAAGGAAAGAAATGTGTGACAAGTATTTTATGTTCAGCAAAGCTAACTTTCAGCTATTAAGTGCATAAGATTTTATCAAAATATAGGAACTCAGCTAATATTGTACCCATGAATCCTTCCTAAGGAATATAATAGAGAACAAGCTTCACATACAAAATGACTAAAGAGACCTTAATATTAGAATAGGTTGTTTTAAGCATTAAATGTTTAGTTACCTGCAGAACTAAGGGTAAATGAGGTACTAAGAGGGAAAGAGGATATTCTGTGATGGTTATATGTTTTGCCAATAAAGACACAATCAGTTCAATTCAGTCAGTCATGTCTAACTCTTTGCAATCCTATGGACTGCAGCACGCCAGGCTTCCCTATCCATCTCCTGGATCTTGTTCAAACTTATGTCCATCAAATCAGTGATGCCATCCAATCATCTCATCCTCTGTTATTCCCTTCTTCTGCCTTCGATTCTTCCAAGCATTAGGGTCTTTTCCAAAGAGTCAGTTCTTCTCACCAGGTAGCCAAAGTATTGGAGCGTCAGCTTCAGCATCAGTCCTTCCAGTGAATATTCAGGACTGATTTCCTTTAGGATGGAATGGTTGGATCCCCTTGCTGTCCAAGGGACTCCCAAGAGTCTTCTCCAACACCACAGTTCAAAAGCATCAATTCTTTGGTGCTCAGAGTTCTTTATAGTCAAACTGTCACATCCATACATGACTACTGGAAAAACCATAGCTTCAGCTATACAGACCTTATCAGCAAAGTTATGTCTCTGCTTTTTAATGTGCTGTCTAGGTTTTCCATAGCTTTTCTTCCAAGGAGCAAGCATCTTTTGACTTCATGGCTGCACTCACCATCTGCAGTGATTTTTGAGCCTAATAAAATAAAGTTTACTGCTGTTTCCATTGTTTTCCCATCTATTTGCCATGAAGTAATGGGACCACATGCCATGATCTTAGTTTTTTGAATGCTGAGTTCAAAACATTGAAATAATAACTGAAACATTGAAATAATTTTACATGTACTTTATTTTATAACCATTTAAAAATAAGTGGAAAATAGAGTACATTTAAAATTATTTCTGTTTCAGTAATCATATTGGAGGTGGTAATAGTATTGGTATTCTGAGATTAATAAATATGGAAATATAGATTTTAAAAGTGAGCAGTTAGATCATATTCTGATTTTGCCATCCCCATAGAGTTTTCAGTGTAGAAGAAAAGAGATTAAATTTTATAGAAAGAAAGTTAATTAAAACTCTATAAACCTGAACATGAATAGGATATATATATATATATATATATATATATATATATATATATATTCTCCTTAAGAATTCATGTTGATACTCCTATCATGGTCACTAATACAGATGTATGGGGATTCCCAGGTGGCACTAGTGGTAAAGGACCCACTTGCCAATACAGGAGACATTAGAGATACAGGTATGATCCCTGGGTTAGGAAGATCCTCTGGAGAAGTGCATGGAAACTCATTCCAGTATTCTTGCCTGGAGGATCCCCATAGACAGAGGAGCCTGGCAGGCTACATTCCATAGGGTCACAAAGGGTCGGACACAACTGAAGCAATTTAACATGCACGTATGCAATACAGATGTATACATGCATAAGAATCTTGAGAGTGGCCAAGATGGGAGAGTAGCAAGACTCTGAGCTCACCCCCTCCCATGGGCACACCAAAATTGCCATTACTTACAAAGCAAGTATCAATGACAATTACTTCAAGACCACCAGCAAAGATTTTCTACAACTACAGACATAAGGAACTACAAATGAGACAGGTGGAAGGGCAGAAATGGAGTATAAATCAACATGCGAGACAGCAAAAGGAACTCAGATGTATAGAACAGACTTGTAGACTCTGTGGAAGAGGGCAAGGGTGGGATGATATGGGAGAATGGCATTGAAACATGTTAATTATCATATGTGAAATCAATCGCCAGCCCAGGGTTGATGCTCGGGCTGGTGCACTGAGATGACCCAAGGGGAGGGAATCGGGAGGGAGGAGGGAGGGGGGTGCTGGAGGGGGAGCATTTGTAAACCCATGGCGGTTTCATGTTATTGTATGGCAAAACCAACACAATAAAGTAAAGAAAATTTTAAAAAAAGACTCATAGCCTTTGGTTGTGTGACTGACAAATTGGTGGATGATTACAATTACAGAGGTTACCCCAAAGAAGCAAAGTGTCCGAGCCCCACATGAGGCTTTCCAGCCTGGGAAATCTGCACCAAGAAGACAAGTCACCAGAACATTTGGCATTCAAGGCCCATGGGGCTTATTTTCAGGAGAGTCAGAGGGCTATGGGAAACAGAGACTTCACTCTTAAAGCGTGTACACAAATTCTCATATGCTCTGGGACTAAGGGAAGAAACAGTAATTTGAAAGAATCCTGAGTCAGACCCTTTTGCTGATCTTGGCAAGTCTCCCAGAGAGGCAGGAGGCATTTGGGACTCACCCTGGGGGCACAGATGATGCAAGTAGTATTTAGGGGAGCTTATCTTACAAGGAGGACACTAGTTCTGGCAAGTGTCATTTTAGAATCCTACCTCTAGCTTAGTGCTAGATCCAGCCCTGCCCTTCAGATGGTCATAAACAGTAATTTGATGTCCCAGACCAAGCAGCTAGCTGAGTGAGGACACAGCCCCACCCACCAGTGGACTGGCTGCTAAAGGACCACTTGCTCCAGGACCTGGCCCAGTGTAGCAGAGGGTCCAGGGCCCAACCCAACTCACCAACAGGTCAGCATCAGTCCCAGCACCCCTTGTTCCCCAGCCCAACCTATATGTGGGCTGACACCAACTCCAGATTCCCAGGGACTGCAGTCAGAGACCCCGGGACACAGCTCCATCTACCAGTGAGTTGGCACCATCTCAGGAACCTGACTTTACCAATCAGGGGCAGCATCAGGCCTGGGACTATCTGGGGGTGCCCCCAAGCAGGCCAACACCTGGATCTAAGGGCGCCACAGACAGAGATCTCAGCAGCCTGTCTCTGCCCATCAGTGAGGGGGCACAGATATAGAAACTTAAAAAAAATGGAAAAGATCAATGAAACTAACAACTGGTTCCTTGAAATGATAAACAAAATTGATAAATGTTAAGTCAGATTGGTCAAGTAAAAAGATAGAGGACCCAAATAAATAAAATGAAATAGAAATTACAACCAACACCACATAAATACAAAGGATCATAAGAGAATACTATGAACAATTATACAGCAATAAAATGGACAACCTAGAAGAAATAGAAAAATTCCTAGAAATGTACAAGCCCCCAAGACTGAATCAGTATGAAATAGAAAATATGAACAGACTAATTACCACTAATAAAATTGAATCAATAATCAAAAAGGCACCAACAAACAAAAGTCCAGAGCTAGATGGTTTTGCAGGTAAATTCTACAAAACATTTAAGGAAGAGTTAACACCTATCCTTCTCAAACTATTCCAAAAAATTGCAGAGGAAAGAACACTTATGAACTCATTCTATAAGGCAAGCATGACTCTAACAACAAAATCAGACAAAGATAGGAAAAACAAAAAGAGAGAAAATTATAGGTCAATATCAATGAAGAATATAGCTGCAGAAATCCTCAATTAAATACTAGCACATTGAATTCATCAATACATTAAAAGGACCATACACCATAAACAAGTGTGATTTACTCCAGTGATGTAAAGATGTTTTGATATTCACAAACCAATCAACATTATACACTACATTAACAAACTGAAGAATAAAAATCACATGGTCATCTCAATAGATGCAGAAAAAGATTATGACAAAATTCAACATTCATTTATGATACAAACTGTCAACAAAGTGAGTATAGAGGGAACATACCTTAACATAATAGAGGCGATATATGACAAGCCCAGAGCTAACATATTCAACAGTAAAAAGCTGAAAGCTTTTTCTCTAAGATCAGGAACAAGATAGCAGTGGCTACTCTCACCACTACACAAAGAACAAACTATCAGAAAGAAAAATAAATCATCGCATTTGCAAACACATCTAAAAGAATAAAATGCCTATTAATAAATCTAACAAGGGAGGCAAAAGACTCATACTTAGAAACTATAAGACACTGATAAAAGAAATTGAAGATGACACCATGTTCATGAATTGTAAGAATTAATATTGTTAAAATGACCGTACAACCCAAGGCAATCTATGGATTCAATACAATCTCTATCAAAATACCAATGACATTTTCCACAGAATTAGAACAAATAATTCTAAAACTTATATGAAAGCACAGAAGACCACAAATAGTTAAAACAATCTCAAGAAAGGAGTGCAAAACTGAAGGTATCATGCTCCCTGAATTTAAGCTATTCTAGAAAGCTACAGTCATCAAAACTGTATGGTATGGGCACAAAAGCAGACATGTAGATCAATGGAACAAAATAGAAAGTCAGAAATGGGCCTAAACGTATATGGGCAATTAACCTATAACAAAGGAGGCAAGAATATTCAACATCAACCTCTTCAATAAATGGTGTTTGGAGAACTGAACAGCTACATTTAAAAGAATCGAGCTGGACTACTTTTCAAATCATGTACAATACTGAGCTAAAACCTTAAATGTAAGACCTGAAACCATAAAATTTCTAGAAATAGAACATAGTATCCTCTGTTACAGGTCTTGGTAATATACATTTTTTTGGATATGTTTCCTCAGACAAGGGAAACAAGATAAAAAATTTAAAAATGGGACTACATCAAACTAAAATACTTTTGCACAAGTAAACAAGCTATCAACAAAATGAAAAGGTGACCTACTGAATGGAAGAAGATATTTGCATACAATATATTTGACAAGGGGTTTACATTCAAAGTACATAGAGAACTCATACAATTCAACATTAAAAATGCAAACAACCCAATTAAAATAAGGGAAGAGGACCTGAATAGATATTTTTCCAAAGAAGATGTACAGATGGCCAATAGTGGCTAAGATAGTAAAGAATCTGCCTGCAATGTAGGAGACATGGGTTTCATCCGTAGGTTGGGAAGATCCCCTGGAGAAGGGAATGGCAACCCACTCCAGTATTCTTGCCAGAAGAATCCCATGGACAGAGAAGCCTGGTGTGCTACTGTCCATGAGGTTGCAAAGAGTCAGGTACGACTGAGAGACTAACACACACACACACACACACACACACACACACACACACACAATATTCATAATGAAAAGATGATCAACATCACTAATCTTCAGGTAAATGCAAATCAAAACTCCAATGAGATCACCTCACACTTGTCAGAATGGCTATTATCAAAAAGACAACAAAAAACAAGTGTTGGTGAGAAGGTGTGGAAAAGGGAAACCCTTGTGCACTGTTGATGGTAATGTAAATTGGTGCCCCCAATATGGAAAACAGTGTGGAAATTCTTCAAAAAAATTAAAAATATAAATACCATGTGACCTAACAATTCTACTCTTGGATATATATCCAAACAAAACAAAAACCTCAAAAATATATACACCCTCAACCCCATGAACACTATGAAAATGTAAAAAGATAGGACACTGAAAGTTGAACTCCGCAGGTCAGTAGGTGTCCAATATGTTACTGGAGATCAGTGGAGAAATAACTCCAGAAAGAATGAAGGAAATGAGCCAAAGCAAAAACAATACCCAGTTGGGGATGGGACTGGTGATAGAACCAAGGTCCGATTGTAAACAGCAATATTGCAAAGGAACCTGGAAAGTTAGATCCATGAATTAAGGCAAATTGGAAGTGGTCAAACAGGAGATGGCAAGAGTGAACATCGAAATTCTAGGAATCAGCTAACTAAGATGGACTGGAAAGGGTGAATTTAACTCAGATGACCATTATATCTACTACTGTGGGCAGGAATCCCATAGAAGAAATGGAGTAGCCATCATGGTCAACAAAAGAGTCCAAAAGGCAGTACTTGCATGCAATCTCAAAAATGACAGAATGATCTCTGTTCATTTCCAAGGCAAACCATTCAGTATCACGATAATCCAAGCCTATGCCCCAACCAGTAATGCTGAGGTTGAATGGCTCTATGAAGGACTAAAAAATCTTTTAGAACTAACACCCAAAAAAGATGTTCTTTTGATTATAGGGGACTGGAATGCAAAAGTAGGAAGTCAGGAAACACCTGGAGTAACAGGCAAATTTGGCCTTGGAGTACAGAATGAGGCAGGGCAAAGGCTAATAGAGTTTTGCCAAGAGAACACATTGGTCATAGCAAATACCCTCTGCCAACAACACAAGAGAAGACTCTACACATGGACATCACCAGGTGGTCCACACAGAAATCGGATTGATTATATTCTTTGCAGCCAAAGATGGAGAAGCTCTATACAATCAGCAAAAACAAGACTGGGAGCTGACTGTGACTCAGATCATGAACTCACTAATGCCGAATTCTGCCTAGGGAAAACCACTAGACCATTCAGGTATGACCTAAATCAAATCCCTTATGATTATACAGTGGAAGTAAGAAATAGGTTAAGGGAATAGATCTGATAGACAGAGTGCCTGATGAACGATGGATGGAGGTTCATGACCTTGTACAGGAGACAGGGATTAAATCATCCCCATGGAAAAGAAATGCAAAAAAGCAAAATGGCTGTCTGAGGAGGCCTTACAAACAGCTTTGAAAAGAAGAGAAGCAAAAAGCAAAGGAGAAAAGGGAAGATATTCCCATCTGAATGCAGAGTTCCAAAGAATAGCAAGGAGAGATAAGAAAGGCTTCCTCAGTGATTAATGCAAAGAAACAGAGGGAAACAACGGAATAGGAAAAACTAGAGATCTCATCAAGAAAATTAGAGATACCAAGGGAACATTTCATGCAAAGATGGGCTTGATAAAGGAGAGAAATGATATGGACCTAATATAAGCAGAAGATATTAAGAAGAGATGGCAAGAATACACATCTTCATGACTCAGATAATCATGATGGTGTGATAACTCACCTAGAGCCAGACATCCTGGAATGTGAAGTCAAGTGGGCCTTAGGAAGCATCACTACGAACAAGGCTAGAGGAAGTGATGCAATTCCAGTTGAGTTATTTCAAATCCTGAAAGATGATGCTGTGAAAGTGCTGCACTCAATGTGCCAGCAACTTTGGAAAATTCAGCAGTGGCCACAGGACTGGAAAAGGTCAGTTTTCATTCTAATCCCAAAGAAAGGCAATGCCAAAGAATGTTCAAACTACTGCACAGTTGCACTCGTCTCACACGCTAGTAAAGTAATGCTCAAAATTTTCCAAGCCAGGCTTCAGCAATACATCAACCGTGAACTTACAGATGTTCAAGCTCGTTTTAGAAAAAGCAGAGGAATCATTTGCTGTCTCACATGCAGGGTTCTCATTATCATCTTTCTAAATTCCATATATATGCGTTACTATACTGTATTGTTATTTTTCCTTCTGGCTTACTTCACTCTGGATAATAGGCTCCAGTTCCGTCCACCTGAGTAGAACTGATTAGAATGAATGTTTTTAAATGCTGAGTAATATTCCATTGTGTATATGCACCACAGCTTTCTTATCCATTTGTCAGTTGATGGGCATCTAGGTTGCTTCCATGTCCTGGCTATTGTAAACAATGAGGCGATGAACATTGGGGTACACGTGTCTCTTTCAATTCTGGTTTCCTCGGTGTGTATGCCCAGCAGTGGGATTGCTGGGTCATATGGCAGTTCTATTTGCAGTTTTTTTAAGGAATCTCCACACTGTTTTCCATAGTGGCTGTACTAGTTTGCATTTCCACCATCAGTGTAAGAGGGTTCCCTTTTCATGCAAGACAGCAAAAGAAACGCAGATGTATAGAACAGACTCGTGGACTCTGTGGAAGAGGGCAAGGGTGAGATGATATGGGAGAATGGCATTGAAACATGTTAATTATCATATGTGAAATCAATCACCAGCCCAGGGTTGATGCTCGGGGCTGGTGCACCGAGATGACCCAGGGGCAGGGAATCGGGAGGGAGGAGGGAGGGGGGTTCTGGAGGGGGAGCATATGTATACCCATGGTGGTTTCATGTCAATGTTTGGCAAAACCAACACAATAAAGTAAAGAAAATTAAAAAAAGAGAGAGAGAGAAAGGCAGAGGAATCAGAGATCAAATTGCCAGCATCCGCTGGATCATTGAAAAAGCAAGAGAGTTCCAGAAAAACATCTACTTCTGCTTTATTGACTATGCCAAACCCTTTGACTGTGTGGATCACAATAAACTGTGGAAAATTCTTCAAGAGATGGGAATACCAGACCACCTGACCTGTCTCTTGAGAAACCTGTATGCAGGTCAGGAAGCAACAGTTAGAACTGAACATGGAACAACAGACTGATTCCAAATAGGAAAAGAAGTACATCAAGGCTGTATATTGTCACCCTGTTTATTTAACTTGTATGCAGAGTACATCATGAGAAACAGTGGGCTGGAAGAAGCACAAGCTGGAATCAAGATTGCCCGGAGAAATATTAACGTCAATATGCAGATGACACCACCCTTATGGCAAAAAGTAAAGAGGAACTAAAAAGCCTCTTGATGAAAGTGAAAGAGGAGAGTGAAAAAGTTAGCTTAAAGCTCAACATTCAGAAAACTAAGATCATGGCATCTGTTCCCATCACTTCATGGCAAATAGATCAGGAAACAGTGGCTGACTTTATTTTTTGGGTTCCAAAATCACTGCTGATGGTGATTGCCACCATGAAATTAAAAGGTGCTTACTCCTTGGAAGGAAAGTTATGACCAACCTAGATAGCGTATTTAAAAGCAGAGACATTACTTTGCCAATGAAAGTCCATCTCGTCAAAGCCATGGTTTTTCCATTGGTCATGTCTGGATGTGAGAGTTGGGCAGTGAAGAAAGCTGAGTGCTGAAGAATTGATGTTTTTGAACTGTGGTGTTGGCAAAGACTCTTGAGAGTCTTTTAGACTGCAGGAAGATCCAGCCAGTGCATCCTAAAGGAGATCAGTCCTGGGTGTTTATTGGAAGGACTGATATTGATGCTGAAAGTCCAATCCTTTGGCCACCTCATGTGAAGAGTTGACTCACTGGAAAAGACCCTAATGTTGGGAAGGACTGGGGGCAGGAGGAGAAGGGGACGACAGAGGATGAGATGGCTTGATGGCATCACTGACTCGATGGATGTGGGTTTGGGTAGACGCCGGGAGTTGATGATGGACGGGGAGGCCTTTCATGTTGCGATTCATGGGGTCACAAAGAGTTGGACACGACTGAGGGACTGAACTGAATATTCACTGTAGCATAATTTACTATAGCTGAGCTATGAAAGTAGTCAAAGTGTCCATCAATACATGAATGGATAAAGAAGAAGTGGTATGTTTTTGCAATGGGCTATTACTCAATCATTTCAAAGAATGTAATGGTGACATTTGTGATGACTCAGATGGACATAGATAATATTATGATAAGTAGAAATAAATCAGACAAATAAAAACACATTCTGTATGATTTCACTTATATGTGGATCCTAAAAACAAATGAACATAAGCAAACATAAATAGGACTTCCTTGGTGGCTCAGTCGGTAAAGCATCTGCCTACAATGCGGGAGGCCTGGGTTCAATCCTTGGGTCAGGAAGATCTCCTGGAGAAGGAAATGGCAACCCACTCCAGTGTTCTTCCCTGGAAACTCCCATGGACAGTGGAACCTGGTAGGCTACAGTCCATGGTGTTGCAAAGAGTCGGACACGACTAAGCAACTTCACAAACATAAATAGATTCATAGATACAGAGAACAAACAAGTTCTGAGAGGGAAAGGAGATGAGGAGGTGAGGAAAAGAATAGGTGAGGGAGATTCAGAGACATGAGTTTTCAGTTACAAAATCAATGAGTTATGATTATTAAATGTACCATGTGAAGAATATAGTGAATAATTGTGCAAAATCTTTGTATGGTGACAGATTGTAACTAGACTTATCATGGTAAGCATTTTGAAAAGTAAAGAAATATCAAATCACTATGTTGTATACCAGGAAATAATACAGTGTTGTAAGTATATCATATTGCAAAAAGAAAAGAAACAACTCATAGAAAAAAGGATCAAATTTGTGGTCACCAGAGATGGGGTTTGGGGAGAGGAGCATCGAATGAAGGTAGTCAAATGGTATAAACTTTCAATAAAAGATAAATAAAAAATAGGGATGTAACCATGACTGAGTGACTGAACTGAACTGAACTGATACAACTTGATAAATATTATTAACACTGCCATACATTATATATAAAGTTGTTAAGGAAGTAAATCCTAAGAATTCTCATCAGAAGAGAAAATATTTTTGTTTATTTAATATCATATCTATATGAGATGACAGATGCTTACTATTTATAAATACTATTACTATTTATTATTATTAATAAACTTATTTTGATAATAATTTCATTACATATGTAAGTCAAATTAGACTATACCCCTAAATTTATATAGTGCTGTATGTCAAATATATTTCAGTGAAACTAGAAGAAAATATTTTTTTAAAAAAAATTTTTCTAGGTTAGTTAACTAAAATATCCAAGTACAATCCCAACTCAGTAAAAACAAGCAAGCCTAGTGTCCAGATTGCAGTCTTGAAATATCATTTACCACTACCTAAAACAAGAGCTTCTTGGAGAAATGCTGATTCCAGTAAATGTTTAAAAAATATACAAAACAAACTGGAAATTCTTGTAATGATAGACAGTAGGGAAGCTACCAAATATGAGTAGGTCACATGGACTTAGGAACCAACTTGAAAAGATTCCCACTGACCAGAAAGGGTATAACAGAAACTTCTGTAATAGCAATTCCTGCAAAGGGCTGAACCGCATGAAATAAGTTTAAATCATGAGTTATACAAATATTTTTAAAATCAGTCACCTTTAGAGGATGATAAGGAAGCAATTCATTAGCTTAAAAAGTGGTAAATAAAGGGAAATGCATAGCAAATGAGGGGTGTTATCACTTTATAAAAGTATCCAAAAGTTGTGTAAGAAATAATATTAGAACATTTCTAATGAATGAACAGGTAAAAGGCATTAAGTATCAAGAGTGCTAACATTACAAAAGAAGAGGCAACCAGATATTTTGTGCCTCCTATACTCTTGCCATACACTATCTATTCATTTTTAAAAGTGATAAAAATCTAAGTCTCATATAGTTTCCGGATCCAGTTGCCAATTTATAAGAAACTCAGAGGACAGTGATGAGGAAAGTGATGATTTTACTATGAGTTTGCAAAATAAGGTTCTAAGACCTAGAGATGCATACCTGGGTGATAAAATTATTTTAAAACATTAAGAATTGATTGCTAAAATGGAAATATTATGTCTTTACAAAGCAATAATTGCTTTAAATATATATGGATGAAATTCTCCAGTCAAAAGTCAGAATGGCTTTTGCCACCCTCAGTTTTTGCAGTAACCTCCTAATTGATCTCCTAAACTAGGGCTTTTGGTACTCCTGCAGTCTATTTTCTAGACAACAGAATGGTCCTGTTAAAACATATTTGTTACCATACTTCTACTCAAAATTTTTCAATAGCTTCCCATCTCTCTCTGAGCTGAAGCTAAATTTGTTAAAATGGTTACTCTGCCCTATTTTATCTTGTCCATTTGCCTCTCTGATTGTATTGCCTTCCACTCTTCTCCTTTATTAATTCTACTCAAGCCACATAGACTCCATGCTATTCATATAATACACTAGACGTGTCACAACCTCAGGATCTCTTACTGTTCCTTCTGCCTGGAATGCTTTTTCCCTCATTTCCTTTTGTCAATGTCAACTCTTCCTTGTCTGCAACCAATCTTGAATGTTATCTCTTCCCTATCTCAAATGCAATCTCTCAGGGCAGAGGTTTTTGCTTTGTCCTGTGTAGTTCATTGTTTGCCACTGTCACCTAAAACACTGCCTGATACCTAGGGGTACTCAAAAATATTAAACAAATATATGATACTAATATTTAATAATGAGAAATTGAATATACAGATAATGACTAGAGCATATATAAAAATAGAACTCTGAGCTACACAACCTCAGAAAGATCAGGACTTGGTCAATGACTGCCAGCTTTCCTAATTTTGCCTCCTTTCAATTCAAGTACAATGAGAGAGAACCAAATGTGTACCACAAACCAATCAGGTAGGATGCTCCACTTCTAGAAAGCACATATCCAGCTTCTGAATACCAACAGTTTCCAATCACACATAACTGAAGCATTCTCTTTTTTCCACTATAGTTTTCCTACTTCTTATCTGCCTTTGAGTCTCTGACAAAGCTAAGGCATGGTGACTGACTCCCTTGCTGAAGAAACTATGAATAAATATATTTTATTAATGATCATTTTGCTTGTCTTTATTTTCATAATAATAACAATAGATATCTTCTCACCATTATGTTAAGCATAAACAAAAACATTTTAAAACATCAATTTCAAAAAATCTGTAATATACAATCTAATATAGACAATGGGCTTCTCAGGTGGCACTAGTGGTAAAGAACCCACCTGCCAATGAAGGTGACATAAGAGACACAGCTTCAATCCCTGGGTTGGGAAGATCCCCTGGAGAAGGAAATAGCAACCCACTCCGGTATTCTTGCCTGAAGAATTCTATGGACAGAGGAACCTAGCTGGCTACAGTCCATAGGGTCACACAGAGTCGAACATGACTGAAGTGACTTAGCACGAATATAGGAAATGTGTTTGCCCTGCCAAAATAAGCACCTTTGAGACAGACTGCTTCTCCTTAGAGTCTTTTACTGTACAGAAAGTCTGAAGTTATTACTACTCTAGCTTTCTATGGGAAGACACTTTATTCCCAAAGACAGTGCTTCATGAAAAGTACAGACCACCCAATGTAAAGCTGAAAAGAAGGTCGAGGTGCTGAGCAGCTGACTAGACTCATTCATGTGCTAAGTGACTTTTTCCACTCCACCAAATTTATAATATGGGTAAAGTATTTGTTTTAATTGAATTAAAGATTACGACAGCACATGTGCTTCCCTGGTGGCTGAGTGGTAAAGAATCTGCCAGCAAAGCAGGAGACATATGCTGGAGATGTGGGTTCAATCCCTTCTGGGTTACAGTCCAGGGGGATGCAAAGAGTCCAATACTACTGAGTGACTGAGCACCCACATACTACATGAAGTAATTAAAAGTGCATTAGGTGGATTTGTTTTATAACTAAGTGCTACAAACTGTATTCAAGTAAATATAATTACCAAGAAGGTGATCAAACTTATTCTGATGTCTAAAATTTGGGCCATTTGGAAAATTCAGTAAGATTTGGGAAATTTATGTCTCAAAGAAATTCTTAGAGCTCAGGCAAACAGAACTAAAATAGAGCAAATGCACTGTATAGGGTCATTATCCATGTAAAGTCTACTCTTGTGTCATTAAGTTTTAAATAATTATTCTAGACCTAAGAGAGTGTTACTTATGTTAACCTGCCCCACCCCACTGAATGACAAGCCAAAACCTAACAACTTCCTTTCCTTGAGCATGCTGACTCCTCCAGAAATGTAACTTAAATTGACCAACAGAACCTGTCTGCCCAACTGAAATTATACAACCAGGCTCCAAGATTTCTTTGTGCACCAAATAAGGGAATTAACCCTGTTACTAGCCAATCAAATCTGATTTCCCCATTAGAGCTTCTTCACTCCTGTGCGTCTCTGTGTATAAAACACCTTCAATTTGCAGAGCTCTTTGGAGCTCCCTTTTATTTTCTGAATTGGATGCTGCCTGATTCATGAATCACTGAATAAAACTAATAAAATCTTAACATATTGTTGGTGTATTTTTCTTTTCTAGATACTAAAGAATTTAATTCTTATGTCTTTGTTGTTGTTGTTGTTCAGTCACTCAGTCATGTCCAACTCTGTGACCCCATGGACTATAGCACACCAGGCTCCTCTGACCTCTACTATCTCCCAGAGTTTGTTCAAACTCATGTTCACTGAGTCGGTGAAGCTATGTCTCAGGTCAGAATTTTACTGCTTTCTGTCAAAGGTCATTGGAAAATGGATGGAAAAAGAAGTAGATTTTAGCATAATCTTTAAAATAAAAGATCAAGATTGAAATGCAACAAAAATAGGAATTTGGATAAGAATAGGTAATATTTTATTCATGCTTCCATAAATGGAATCATCACCCCAATATATCTGTATTGAGAGGTGGATATCTACAGCCACTTTAGTTCTGATTTTTAAAGTGCAAAAACAGAGACTTAATAGCTATATCTGTGTCAGACAGAAAATAACAATTTTTCCAATCTGGTTCTCAAATGAATGCAAGTTATATATAAACTCATAGAACATCTGATGAGTTTTCTGGAAGGGTTCTAAATAAATCCTAGTGAGGGGAAGGTAAAACTGGACATTTGTTTCAGGCCATTTGGGGAGCTTAAATGATACTATATGACTGGGATCAAATTGCTGAAGAATTTTGTTTGAGCTAAGAAAAACTGATTGATTGAGTAGTGGGATTTACTTTTAATTATCCTATACTATTCTTTTAAAAATGTTTCTTTTTTTAAAACCAGTTTGCTTAGACATTCTTTCGTCATTATTCAGCAGCATGAATTTAAGAGCTGCTTAAAATGAGATTTTGAGAGATACCGCATGAAATAATGGAAATAACAGGAGCTTTAAATCAAACTGAACTAAACTGAATTATCTTATGTGCCTTGGGCAAGTTACTTAAGCAATTTCCTCTCAGTTTCTTCATTTGTTAAATGGAGAGAATACTCTGCACTGCAAATTTATTGTATGCAAAACACCTAGTAAGGCAGCTGACATAATATGGACTCAAGAAAATATAGTCACTGTCATTGCGTTTATTGTGTAGCTTGCCTTAAAGGTGAAAGAAACATCCAAGATAGTTAGATGACTTTAAATTATCCCAGCAAAAGGCGGATACTCTTCAAATTGCCCTCCATCACCCCAATCACCAAAATAAAACAAATCTCTATTTATCAAGTAACTTCCACAAGCAAAAACATTATACAAAGAATTCTAAAACTGGGAGAGTGATGAAAGTAAACCTTATAATACTTTCCTCTTTTCTTTGTGTAAGTTTAAATTGCCTTTTAGGCTTCCCTGGTAGCTCAGTGATAAAGAATCTACTTGCAATGCAGGAGACACAGGTTCCATTCCTGGGTCAGGAAGATATCCCGGAGGAGGAAATGGCAACCCACTCAAGCAGCCTTGTCTGGAAAATCCCATGGGCTGAGGAGCCTGGCAAGCTATAGTACAAGACGTTGTAAAGATTCAAACATGATCAAGTGACTAAAACAACAACAAACTACCTTTACTCCTGTGGACAGTGAGAATTGCAGATTTAAGTTTTGTTCAGTGACCTTACTGAGGATTATAGCCCAGGAAACAGCAGTGGCTCTGAGGTGACTTCTCTAAAGTGGTAGAGAACAAGCCAGTACATATATGATTTTGGCTAAGGAATTTGTGCAGTTAAGCATACATCTTGGTAAAAAGTTACAGCTGGTTACAAGGATCAGATATCTCAATTAATGATTCTACTCCTTTTCTATATATAGGAAGATACATGAATCTGGGTCCATTAAATTTTGTTCCTGAGATATCTCTAAATACCTAAGGAGTCTGTTTTTTAGTCATGAATTCCTTTCAGGGTATACTTTCATTCAGTGATGGCAGTGGCTAATGACTTCATATTTATAGAACTGGATGGTGGGCAAAATTATTTTATCTTCCCTCGCTACTGACAGACTGGTCTTCTCTGATTCTGAAAACTTATAGATTGATCAATTCAGTTCAGTTCTGTCACTCAGCTGTGTCTAACTCTTTGCAACTCCATGAACTGCAGCACTGAACTGCAGCCAGTGTACTGCAGCCAGGCTTCCCTGTCCATCACCAGCTCCTGGAGCTCCTGGAGCTCATGTCCATTGAGTCAGTGATGCCATCCAACCACCTCATCCTGTCATCCCCTTCTCCTCCTGCCCTCAATCTTTCCCAGCATCAGGGTCTTTTCCAATGAGTCAGTTCTTGCATCAGGTGGCCAAAGTATTGGAGTTTCAGCTTCAGCATCAGTCCTTCCAATGAATAGTCAGGACTGATTTCCTTTAGGATGGACTGGTTGGATCTCCTTGCAGTCCAAGGGACTCTCAAGAGTCTTTTCCAACACCACGGTTCAGAAACATCAATTCTTCAGCACTCAGTTTTCTTTATAGTCCAACTCTCACATCCAGACATGACTACAGAAAAAATCATAGTTTTGACTAAATGGACCTTTGTCAGCAATGTCTCTGCTTTTTAATATGCTGTCTAGGTTGGTCATAACTTTTCTTCCAAGGAGCAAGAGTCTTTTAATTTCATAGCTGCAGTCACCATTTGCAGTGATTTTAGAGCCCCCCAAAATAAAGTCTCTCACTGTTTCCATTGTTACCATAGATTCCATAGATTCCAATCAATTCCATAGGTTGATCATGAGCATTTATTTATTTCAATGCATACTCCTAGCAACATACTAGAAATACTGACTTTCACTTTTTAATAAAATAATGGGTCTAATCATATTTACTTACACATACAAGATATTCATCAGTTGTGCTAAAATAAATACCTGTAACTAGGAGAAACAGTAAACTATGGAGTTTCAACCAAGAAAAAAACATATATTATTTTTTGGAGGCAAATAATGGATATAACTCAAATATATCAACTGTTTAAGTTTATCCCTTACCTCTAAAAATTGAGCCATCCTACATTAGAATCTGACACATGTTCATGATAACATTCTTAGTGAGCATTTCCAAAGCTTAATAAATTCTGCATCTGCACTATAAAAAAGTAAGAATAAAATATGATTTAGTAAAATATTTCTTTAGATGGTTGGAAGATAAGAAGATCCAAATTTTTGAGCATGCTACAATTATTTTCTAGAATTTCTAATGTGAAAATAAAAACCATTCTTTTCAAAAGGCACATGCAGTACCTCAAAACTATTAATTATCTTAAATTTGCAAGAATTAAAAACACAGTTAGATGCCAAGTTAGTATCAGGTGCTTCAAACTATCTGTCATACTGCTAACAAAAGAACTATTTTTGTGATATGCATTTTTTTGTTTCTGCAAAGTTGTGCCATTCAACAAAGGAAAAGAATCTAACAAACTTTCCTAAATTTGTATAGTTAGCATTGAAGAAGTATGATAAGCGATCTCATCCTTAATTTTTGCATATTTAAAATAATTAAAACATATCTGGTAAAAAAAATTTTGCTTCTTGTTTCAGCTTTTATTTTTCCAGGGAGGTTATAGAAGCTTGGCTACCTACTGCTTGTTATATCTTGTAGCTTTTCGGTTCTTGGAATTATAGAGTTCTTTGCCTGCTAATAATAATAATTTTTAAAAGCCGATTCAGTATAAGGATTTTATGATAAGTGAAAGGTGAAAGTTTAAAGGTATCTTATTATTTAATTTCTGCTTTTATTGCTTTATTTATTTATTTATTCACAGAAAGGCATTTTATTTTAAATATGGGAGTGTGTATATGTCAATCTCAAATTTAATAAATGCATTTAAGCTTATTGTTTTAAACTTATTAATTAGAAGTATTCTTAGCTTTTAGTCCTATCTTATTTTTTATTTTTAATCACATGTTTTACTTTGTTCACTTTATTGTAACTCTTTATTTTCTTTGATAAGTTATATCTTATTATCTGTCCTATATCCTTTATGTGAAATTTTATTATTTTATCAATTCAAATGTCTTGACTTTAATCTTCACTTGGTCTTAAAGTTCCTTTTTAATGTCTACTTTTCTAACTTAAATATTTAAAATTTCCCATTTTATTATTTTTTTAGATTAACTCATATTTTATTTTAATAATGTATCATTTTCTTTTCATTTTACTGTATTAATTTATCCCCATTATGATTTGATTTTATAATAAAGAGAAAGTGGGACTATAGAGGTAGGATTCATAGCCCACATGATAGATAGGAAATATTTTTCTCTTTTCCTCTAAACTACTTTGGCAACTATTTCTCTTGCTTCCAGAATGAACGGCCTAGCCTTTTAAAGATTGTTTATCAAAAGTTTCACCGAGGTTTGTAGACACCCACAAGTTAACCTTCTCCAGGACAATTACTTTGCTCTCTGTACATATAGCAATGGAGCAGTACTATGTACTTAAAATCTCAAACCATCTAGGCTTTATATGAGGAATACATTACAACAAGATGCATGGTCTCCAATTTATTTATTCCTTGAACAAATACAAGCTCAGGCCTAACCTTTAAAAGAAAATATATGGTGTTAAATGTCAAACAGATATTTATGGAACGTAGTAATACATTGGCCTGCTTCTCATATATTTCCAGTTTGGTTAATCTCACTTCTCATCAGGGTCATAGCAAAGGTGATATTCAAAATATTTAACAAGTAGTACAGCACAGGCATCAATAAATCAGGCTTGGGCACTGGACTACTGGAAGAGCTGCCAGATGAAATAATTAATATACCTTTACTAGTGTGTACAGAGTCCCCTAAACCCTACATCCTCCTTGTATGGATAAAGGAAAAACTGGCTTAGAAATTTGGGGTAGGAGGAACTATAATCTCCATCTCTGCTGAAAGCTCTATTAATTTATGGATTCCCAGGTGGCTCAGTGGTAGAAGAATCTGCTTTCTAATGCAGGAGACTGGGGTTTGTTTCCTGGGTTGGGAAGATGCCTTGAGGTGGAATGGCAACCCACTCCAGTAATCCCATGGACAGAGGAGTCTGGTGAGCTATAGTCCATGGGGTTGCAAAGATATGGCTGAGCATGAGGACACACCCTGTTACTAGACAATGTGAGTTAATCTAGAATCTGGTCTACTGGAAGAAAGAAAGGCCTGTTTCCACAATGCTGCAATATTGGATATATCTTTAGGAAATGTTTTAGGATGACAGAAAGAAATTAGACCTGTCTTTTCCAATCTTTAGATTCTTTAAAGAGGAAGATTTTGTCTCAGGAATACTGACATAACAGCAATGTCTTAAGATATTAAGAATATTTTATGAAAGCCCTAATTCAACTATTACTCAATCATACTGAGTAATCATACCTCCTATTCAGCATCACCAAATACCATCTTCTATATGAACACCATCATCTCATGAAGACTGTAAGTGAGAATCTCTGACAATCATTTATGTAAGTAAGAAGCTTTGAAAATCTTCCTGGTCTGAACTTTTTCCAGAAAGCTCACCCTCTGCTCAATTTCTAGAACTGTGATGAGCACTAATGAGTCCCACAACTTTTCAGTTTTAGATTGTAACACATGTAATTTTTATGAGTCTCTTTTAATAATATTTTTAGATTATGATGAGAAATAGTAAATTATTCAAGCCATATTACATACAAAATTACAAACACAGTCATCCTTAATTTAATTTGGATGTTACCAGGGAAGAGGAAATTCTGCCCCCCTGCCCCCCGCCCGCTACCCCTCTTGATTTTTTGTAGCTGGAGTAAGACGCATTAACATGAGAATAAGAAACAAATTTTAATTCATGCATATGGAGATCTCTTGGAAATGGGACCTAAGAAGTGGTGAACACAGGAAGCTTTTATATATTTTAGACAAAAAATAAAACAAATTTGAAAGGAACTGACAGGCCAAAGAAACTGAGGTTTAGGGTGCCCAATTAGTGAAGAATCTAAACAGAATCTGGGCTAGGGGTAATAAATTAAAGAAGTAACGAACTTTGTTTACATAGGCATCATGGCACTAATTTTCTATTTTTGACAATAAGGACATCCTTTTATCACCAGATGTAGTGAGTTTGCCTTTCACATAAGAGATTTATTTCCTGCTTTCAGGGTGACAGTGAAGAGGGTCACAGTATCCCCTCTTGCCTTGGCCATTTCTTCAATTCAGTTCAGTCTCTCAGTCATGTCCAACTCTTTGCGACCACATGGACTGCAGCCTACCAGGCTGCCCTGTCCATCACCAGCTCCCGGAACCTGCTCAAACTCATGTTGGTCGAGTTGGTGATGCCATCCAACCATCTCCTCCTCTGTCATCCCATTCTCCTCCTGCCTTCAACCTTCCCCAGCATCAGTCTTTTCCAATGAGTCAGTTCTTTGCATCAGGTGACCAAGGTAGTGGAGTTTCAGCTTCAGCATCAGTCCTTCCAATGAATATTCAGGACTGATTTCCTCTAGGTTTGACTGGCTGGATTTTCTTGCAGTCCAGGGGACTCTCAGGAGTCTTTCCAAACACCACAGTTCAAAAGCATCAATTTTTCAGTGCTCAGCTTCCTTTATAGTCCAATTCTCACATCCATACATGACTACAGGAAAATCATAACTTTGAATAGATGGACCTTTGTCAACATAGTAATGTCTCTGCTTTTTAACATTCTGCCCAGCTTTGTTATAGCTTTTCTTCCAAGGAGCAAGTGTCTTTTAATTTCTTGACTGCAGTGATTATGGAGCCCCAAAAAATAAAATCTGTCACTGTTTCCCTATCTATTTACCATGAAGTGATGGGACTGGATGACATGATCTTAGTTTTTGCAATGTTGAGTTTTAAGCTAGTTTTTTCACTCTCCCCTTTCACTCTCATCAAGAGGCTCTTTAGTTCCTCTTTGCTTTCTGCCATCAGGGTGGTATCACCTGCATATCTGAGGTTATTGGTATTTCTCCTGGCAATCTTGATTTCAGCTTATGCTTTATCCAGCCAGGCATTTCAAATGATGTACTCTGCATAGAAGTTAAATAAGCAGAGTGACAATATACAGCCTTGAAGTATTCCTTTCCCTATTTGGAACCAGTTCATTGTTCCATGTACAGTTCTAACTGTTACTTCTTGACCTGCATACAGATTTCTCAGGAGGCAGGTCAGGTGGTCTGGTTTTCCCATCTCTTTAAGAATTTTCCACAGTTTGTTGTGATCCACACAGTCAAAGGCTTTGGCAGGAGTCAGTAAAGCAGAAGTAGATGTTTTTCTGGAACTCTCTTGCGTTTTCTAAATGGTAATCTCTATTCTTGGGGGGGGGAGGAGGAACTTTTTGTATTTAGCTATATATTTTTGGAGCACAGGAAGGTGCTCACCATTTTGCCTATTTTTAATACAGTATGAATCTACTTCAATTAGAGAATATTCTGGCATAGGTTTAACAACATTTATGCTAAAATATACCTCAATGAAACTGTTTGAGAAGGGACTAGAGAAGCCTATACTCTGAGCTTACTTAGAAATATTTCGGAGTTGCTTTTGCTTATTAAAGAATCTTAAATTACTTATGTAAGATTAATATTATATTAAGCAGTCAAAGGATAAGAACATTGGTTTTGCAGTTTCATGGAATATCTTATGCTGGAGAGACATATAGATTTCTACTGAAATAAAAAATTCCTAATCTCTGAAATAAAATGTCTCAGGTAGAAATAACCCTCAAACTAAGCATTCAATAGTTCTGAATTAGTTAAAAAATGAAGTGGATTTTGATGTTCCCATTGCTTTAAATCTCCAGTTGTATGTACAGTATATAATTTTAAAAGCTGAGAATGTACAAGGTTATAATAATATGTTTTATAATCTTGAAGATCATTTTCTTTCTGTTCATGGAATACTGCTTAAATAACATGTAGAGATTAATGTTCAAAGTCAGTCATTTTATTTGCTGAATGTTATGCTAGTTAAGTGAAGAGTTGACTCACTTGAAAAGACCCTGATGCTGGAAAAGATTGAGGGCAAGAAGAGAAGATGAAATGAAGAGGATGAGATGGTTGGTTGACATAACTGACTCAATGGACTTGAGTTTGAGCAAATTCTAAGAGATAGTGAAGTACAGGGAAACTTGGCATGATGCAGCCCATGGGGTCACAAAGAGTCAGACAGGACTGAGCAACTGAACAACAACAATACTAGTTAGACTTGGGTAGTATTTAAAATATACTAGGATTTACATACAAAAGAATTAACATCCCTTAGGTAACCCTTTCCCTTCTCTGAACTTCAGCATGCTACAAAAGAAGAACAACGCATCCTGATGATTTCTAAGGTCTGTTGTCTTCTAACATACATATTTCTATGATCCTACATATGAAGTTTTCAAAAGATAAAAGTATGTGAGTTGTAGTCCATAAGCTGTTTAGACTTTGAAACCTCTTTTTTTTTTCTGGCTTGCTGCTGCTGCTGCTAAGTCACTTCAACCGTGTCCAACCCTGTGCGACCCCATAGACAGCAGCCTACCAGGCTCCTCCGTCCTTGGGATTCTCCAGGCAAGAACATGAGTGGGTTGCCATTTCCTTCTCCAATGCATGAAAGTGAAAAGTGAAAGTGAAGTTGCTCAGTCATGTCCAACTCTTCCCTACCCCATGGACTGCAGCCTACCAGGCTCCTCCATCCATGGGATTTTCCAGGCAAGAGTACTAGAGTGGGGTGCCCCCGCCTTCTTTGTTTTTTGTCTTAGGAGAAGAAAAAGTTGCATGAAGCCAATTTATGGACAAAAGAAACAGTCTGGAATGTCCACTATTAACATTTTAATTGGCTTTAGTCATTGAATGTTTCTGTACATTAGGTGAAAGAGATAACAAAATAAACACTTAATGACCATGTGTTTTTTTTTAAGCTAGATTAGTTTGTCAAAATAGTCTGAAAAACATTTTACTAGAGATTTAATAGGATGGACCTTCAGGTGGCTGGGATATTCCAGAACATTGTCCTCAAATGTGATGTCACATCATAACCAATTGATCATCTTTTTTGTTTCCCTCATGGAAAGTCATTTTATTTTGAATTCTGTGGTGTGTACACATCAATCCCAAACTCCCGATCTATTCATTCCCCCATCCTTACCCCCTGGTAGCCATCTTGCTAAGCATACAGATTCCTAGGCTCCAGTGTGAAAGATTTTATTTCATTATCTCAGGGGTAAGACCTGAGACTTTGTAGTTTAGTTGGTAATGGAGGTGACTCTGATATGGCCAATATGTTTACACTCATGAATACCACTGAGAGCCTGAGTTGGGTGACAGAGTACAAGGCTTTGACTTCTAACAGCTAGATTGAGAGCACTGAGTATACACTGGCTAGATGGAAAGAAAAGAGACTCTGTGAGTAGACTTTAAAAGAAAAAGTTACTAATTTACAGTATCTCTTCCAGTACAGTTGAGAAAATGTTTTGGCATGGAAGTAGAAATGAGTTACCCTTATTTCCTACTGCTGTTCTTCAGGAAGGAAATATTTTAATATTTATTTATTTGGCTGCACTGGGTCTTAGTTGCAGCACATGGGATCTAGTTCCCTGACCGAGAATCAAACGCAGGCTCCCTGCATTGGGAGGGGGGAATACGAGATACTGGATCAGCAGGGAAATTCCCTTCAGGGATGACTTTGACATTATTATATCCATGTTCTCGATTACCACAAAACTAACGAGGTAAAAAAATTCTATGATAAGTTCTTCTCTGAAATCCTATAATAGTAAGAGTTACAGCAAACATCTTATAATAATCATGATGTGTCAAACACAATTTGGACTGCTTCTTGTGAATTAATGTAGTCCATCTTGCAACAATCATATAAGTACTAAAAATATTCTCACACCTTATGGCTTTGTATCATGCTTTACTGAAATGATAGGGATCTTTAGTCAGTAAATCCGTTACAGTCATACAATTATCTTTACATGCACTCACACACATTTGCACCAATGGCTCTTATTTCTGTCCTGCTACAATGAAGAAAGTACTGCTTCTATCAAAAATCTATCCATCTATCTATGTTTGTCTATGTACCAAAAATTAATTTCTTCATTTTTGTTCTGGATCACATACCCTCTCACCTTCTCAAGGAGGTTACTCCTTTATTTGTGACCCCTCTCATGCATCATTAACTTCTTTATCTCTACATTTTCTGGAGTCTGATATTATAGAATGAATTCTGTGATCACATACCTAGCCAGCAACCATTTTTTTTCTGCTCTGTTTCTTTCAAAACCAAGCTTCTTAGAACAGATATTACAAATTTTGTGAGTACTCTATGCATTCCTTTATGCCCTGCTATCTGGCTTCTGTTATTCTTTCTACTGAATTTCTCCTATCAAAGTTGCCAATCACCTCTAGGTTGCAAAACACAATGGACACTTTTCTTCCCTCTTTCTTCACCTCCCACTCCTTCACAGTCTTCTTTGATGATTCTTCCTCCTACACTATGTAGGATAATATCCAAGAATTATGTCCTCAGTCTTTGGCTATTCTATCTTGACATTGCTTTTCTAGGTGATAGGGTCTGATTCCTTTGTCTTATGATTTCCATATTACACAAAAGGAAATTGAGGTTCAGAAAAACAAAAGTAACTTGCCCTAGATCATACAAATATATAATCCCTGCAGAACACACTCATTTTCTCCAGAGTTTATGCTAAGCTAAATGCTTAACTTAAAGCAGAATTGGTTTGGACAGAAAAACATGGGATCTAGAGTCATATCTGGCAGTTGTTTAAACCACATCTGTAGCACTGACTGTTGTGTGACTATGAGTTAATTATGTAATCTCTCTATGCCTTAGATTCATCATTTGTAAGGAGAATAGTAGTAGCATCTACTTCAAAAGATAATTGTATTCAATGAGTTAAGACATGTAAAGCTTTTAGAACAGTGCTGCCACATAATAACTGCTTAACAATAGTAAGGTATTACATTATTAGCCAATTTATACAGTTTTCTAATTACTTTTTGTATTAGTTTGTTATCTGTCCTGAACTATGCTGCAAATATCTTAAGGACAGGGACAATATTTAATATTTTGATAGATCCTGATACCCCACTACAACAATGTCTAGTATAAAAGAAGTCACATGGAAATTTCAATACACATATGAGGGGAAAGTCACATTCATAGGTCATTGTCATCATTGTCATCATTGGACAGGTCTGACTTTTCCCTGGAAGATGTCACATGAAAGACTTGTCTTTATTTGAACTGACTTTAAAAACAACAATACTAAAACCCTCTCAACCAGAATTTGCTGAAAATAATTATTTAAAGTATTTTAACTATATGATTTCCAAGGCATTGGCCAACAGTTGAAGCAAACAATGAACTAATAAAATATCTTAGAAGGAAAGATGAGGAAAGAAATGTTCATAAGAATTTTGGAAAGTTCCCATATATTCTGGGGAATCTAGGAAGTACACCATGTATTCCCAGGACTATGAAAAGAGCTAGAGTTATGAAACTACTCAAAAAAAGTCTTGAAAAGACTTTAAGCTCTTACTGTTGGATAATTAAAATCTCAGTGCAACCTTAAACTGGAAGTTCAGTTCAGTCTCTCAGTAGTGTCCAACTCTTTGTGACCCCATGGACTGCAGCACACCAGGGTTCCCTGTCCTTCGCCAACTCACAGAACTTACTCAAACACATGTCCACCGAGTCAGTGAAGCCATCAAACTATCTCATCCTCTGCCATCCCCTTGTCCTCCCAAACTCAATCTTTCCCAGCATCAAGGTCTTTTCCAATGATTCAGTTCTTCACATCAGGTGGCAGCTTCAGGATTAGTCCTTCCAATGAATATTGATGACTGATTTCCTTTAAGATGGACTGGTTGGATCTCCTTGTCATACAAGGGACTCTCAAGAGTCTTCTCCTCCAATACCACAGTTCAAAAACATCAGTTCTTTGGTGCTCAGCTTTCTTCATAGTCCAACTCTCACATCTGTACATGACTACTAGAAAAATAATAGCTCTGACTAGATGGAAATTTGCTGGCAAAGTAGTCTCTGCTGTTCAGTATGCTGTCTAGGGTGATCATAGCTTTTCTTCCAAAGGGCAAGCATCTTTTAATTTCATGGCTGCAGTCACCATCTGCAGTGATTCTGGAGTGCCCCCAAAATAACTTCTCACTATTTCCATTGTTTCCCTATGCATTTGCCATGAAGTGATGGGACTAGATGACATGATCTTAGTTTTCTGAATATTGAGTTTTAAGCCAACTTTTTCACTCTCCTCTTTCACTTTCATCAAGAAGCTCTTTAATTCTTCTTCACTTCCTGTCATAAGGATGGTGTCATGTGCATATATAAGGTTATTGATATTTCTCCTTGCAATCTTCATTCCAGCTTGTGCTTCATCCAGCCTGGCATTTCACATGATCTTCCCTGCAATGAAGTTAAATAAGCAGGGTGACAATATACGGCCTTGATGTACTCCTTTGCAAATTTGAAACCAGGATTTTGCTCCATGTCCAGTTCTAAATGTTGCTTCTTGATCTGCATACAGATTTCTCATGAGGCAGGTCAGATGATCTGGCATTCACATCTCTTGAAGAATTTTCCAGTTTGTTGTGATCCACACAGTCAAAGGCTTTGGCATAGTCAAAAAAGCAGAAATAGATGTTTTTCTGGAACTCTCTTGCTTTTTCTATGATCCAGTGGATGCTGGCAATTTGATCTCTGGTACCTCTGCCTTCTTTAAATCCAATTTGAACATCTGGAAGTTCACAGTTCATGTACTATTGAAGCCTGTCTTGGAGAATTTTGAGCATTACTTTGCTAGTGTGTGAGATGAGTGCAATTGTGTGGCAATTTGAACATTGTTTTTGGCATTGCCTTTCTTTGGGATTGGAATCAAAGCTGACCTTTTCCAGTCCTGTGACCACTGCTGAGTTTTCCAAATATGCTGGCATATTGAGTGCAGCACTTTCACAGCATCATCTTTCAAGATATGAAATAGCTCAACTGGAATTACATCACCTCCACTAGCTTTGTTCTTAGTGATGCTTCCTAAGGCCCACTTGACTTCACATTCCAGGATATCTGGCTCTAGATGATTGATCACACCATTGTGATTATCTGGGTTAAGAAGACCTTTTTTTACAGTTCTGTGTGTTCTTGCCACCTCTCCTTAATATCTTCTGCTTCTTTTAGGTCCATGCCATTTCTGTCCTTTATTGAGCCCATCTTTGCATGAAATTTTCCCTTGGTATCTTTAATTTTCTTGAAGAGATCTCTAATCTTTCCCATTCTATTGTTTTCCTCTATTTCTTTGCACTGATCACTGAGGAAAGCTTTCTTATCTCTCACTGCTATTCTTTGGAACTTTGCATTCAGATGGATATATCTTTCTTTTTGTCCTTTGCCTTTTGCCTCCCTTCTTTACCCAGCTATTTGTAAGGCCTCCTTAGGCAATCATTTTGCCTTTTTAAATTTCTTTTTCTTGGGGATGGTCTTGATCAGTGTCTCCTGTACAATGTCATGAACCTCCATCCATAGTTCTTCAGGCATTCTATCAGGTCTAATCCTTTGAATCTATTTGTCACATCCATTGTATAATCATAAAGTATTTGATTTAGGTCATGTCTAAATGGTCGAATGATTTCCCTTACTTTCTTCAGTTTAAGTCTAAATTTTGAAATAAGGAGCTCATGATCTGAGGCACAGTCAGCATCTGTTCTTGTTTTTGCTGACTCTATAGAGCTGTACCATCTTTAACTGTGAAGAATATAATCAATCTGCTTTCAGTATTGACCATCTGGTGATGTCCATATGTAGAGTCTTCTCTTGTGTTGTTGGAAGAGGGTGTTTGCTGTGACCAGTGCATTTTCTTAGCAAAATGTTGTTAGCCTTTGACCTGTTTCATTTTGTACTCCATGGCCAAAATTTCCTGTTACTCCAGTTATTTCTTAACTTCCCAGTCTTGCATTTCAGCCCCCTAGAATGAAGAGGACATCTTTTTTGGGTGTTAGTTCTAGAAGGTCTTGTAGGTCTTGATAGAACCGTTCAACTTCAGTTTCTTCAGCCTTACTGACCTGGGCATAGACTTGGATTACTGTGATATTGAATGGTTTGCCTTAGGAACGAACAGAGATCTTTCTGTTGTTTTTGAGATTGCATCCAAGTACTGCATTTCATATTCTTTTGTTTACTATGAGGGCTTCTTCATTTCTTCTAAGGTAATCTTGCCCGCAGTAGTAGATATAATGGTCATATGAGTTAAATTCACCCATTCAAGTCCATTTGAATTCCTTGATTCCTAAAATGTTGATGTTCACTCTTGACATCTCCTGTTTGACCACTTCCAATTTACTTGATTCACAGACCTAACATTTTCACGTTCCTATGTAGTATTGCTTTTTAAAGAAAGCATCAGACTTTACATCCACCACCCATCACATCCACAGCTGGGTGTTGTTTTTGCTTTGACTCTGTCTCTTCATTTTTTTTCTAGAGTTAGTTCTCCACTGATCTCCCATAACATATTGGGCACCTACCGACCTGGTAATTTCATCCTTCAGTGTCATATCTTTTTGCCTTTTCATACTGTTCATGGGGTTTTCAAGACAAGAATACTGAAGTGGTTTGCCATTCCCTTCTCCAGTGAACCACATTTTGTCAGAACTCTCCACCATGATCCAATCCATGGGCCTACAGGATATGGTTCATAGTTTCACTGAGCTAGACAAGGCTGTAGTTCATGTGATCAGTTTGGTCAGTTTTCTGTGATTTTAGTTTTCATTCTGTCTGCCCTCTGATGGATAAAGATAAGAGGCTTATGGAAGCTTCCTGATCAGAGAGTGACAGGGGGAAACTAGGTCTGATGGGCTGAGCCATGCTCAGTAAAGCTTTAATCCAATTTTCTATTGATGGGTGGGTCTGTGTTCCCTTCCTGTTGTTTGACCTGAGGGTAAACTATGATGGAGGTAATGAGGATAATGGCAACCTCCTTCAAAAGGTCCCATGCACTCACTGCAGTGCCCCAAACCCTGAAGTAGGGGGCATCAACCCAAGCCTCTGCCAGAGACTCCTGGACAAATCATGGGCAAGTCTGGGTCAGCCTATTTTGGGGTTACTGCTCCTTTCTCCTGGGTCCTGGTGTGCACAAGGTTCTGTTTGTGCCCTCCAAGTGTCTGTTTCCCCAATCCTGTATAAATTCTAGTGGCTCTATGGTGGTATTAATGGCGACATTCTCCAAGAGGGCTTATGCCATACCCAGGTCTGCTACACCCAGAGCCCCTGCCCCTGCGGCAGGCCACTGCTGACCCGTACCTTCACAGGAGACTCAAACACAGTTCTGGCTCAGTCTCTGTGGGGTCTCTGGGTCCTGGTGTGCACAAGGTTTGTTTGAGTCCTCTGAGCTTATCTGATGGAAAGGGGGTTTGATTCTAAATGCAATTTCGCTCCTTCTGCCATCCTGCTGGGGCTTCTCCTTTGCTATTAGATATGGGGTAAATTTTTTTTGGTGGTATCCAACATTCTCCAGTCAACAGTGGCTCAGCAGTGAGTTGTAGAAAGATGAATGCATGTCCTTCCACTCTGTCATCTTATGCCACAATGAAGTTAAGTTAGAGTTGTCAGTTAACTGGTAGATCATGGAAGGAATTCTCTAAAATGCACACAGAGTCCCTCAGCAAGAACTAGGAAACTTGTTGGTCCCAATGATCTAAAGAAATCTCTATTGAATCACTAAGCATGATGGAGAGGTCTGACAGAATGTGGTAACTGGAGAAGGGAATGGCAAGCCACTTCAGCATTCTTGTCTTGAGAACCCCATGAAGAGTATGACAAGGCAAAAATATAGTACACTGAAAGATGAACTGCCGAGGTCAGTAGGTGCCCAATATGCTACTGGATATCAGTGGAGAAATAACTCCAGAAATATTGAAGGGATGGAGACAAAGCAAAAACAACACCCAGTTGTGGATGTGACTGGTGATAGAACCAAGGTCCAATGCTATAAAGGGCAATATTTCATAGGAACCTGGAATGTTAGGTCTATGAATCATGGAAAATTGGCAGTGGTCAAACAGATGGCAAGAGTGAACATCAACATTCTAGAAATCACTGAACTAAGATGGACTAGAATGGGTGAATTTAACTCAGATGACCATTACATCTACTACTGTCGGCAAAAATCCCTTAGAAGAAATGGAGTAGCCATCATAGTCAAAAAAAGAATCCAAAATGCAGTACTTGGATGCAATCTCAAAAAAGACAGAAAGATCTTTGTTCGTTTTCAAGGTAAACCAATCAATACCACGGTAATTCAAGTCAAAGCCCCACCAGTAACGCTGAAGAAGCTGAAGTTGAACAGTTCTATGAAGACCTACAAGACCTTCTAGAACTAACACTCCAAAAAGACGTCCTTTTCATTATAGGGGACTGGAAAGCAAAAGTAGGAAGTCAAGAAACACCTGGAGTAACAGGCAAATTTGGCCTTGGAGTACAGAATGAGGCAGGGGAAAAGCTAATAGAGTTCTGCCAAGAGAACGCACTTGTCATAGCAAATACCCTCTTCCAACAACACAAGAGAAGACTCTCCACATGCACATCACCAGATGGTCCACACTGAAATCAGATTGATTACATTCTTTGCAGGCAAAGATGGAGAAGCTCTACACAGGCAGCAAAAATAAGACCAGGAGCTGACTGTGGCTCAGATCATGAACTCACTAATGCCAAATTCAGATTTAAATTGAAGAAAGTGGAGAAAACCACTAGTCCATTCAGGTGTGACCTAAATCAAATCCCTTATGATTATACAGAGGAAGTGAGCAATAGATTAAAGGAACTAGATCTGATAGACATAGTGCCTGATGAACTATGGATGGAGGTTCATGACATTGCACAGGAGACAGGAATCAAGACCATCCCGAAGAAAAAGAAATGCAGAAAACCAAAATGGCTGTCTGAGGAGGCCTTACATATAGCTGTGAGAAGACAAGAAGTGAAAAGCAAAGGAGAAAAGGAAAGATATACCCATTTGAATGCAGAGTTCCAAGGAATAGCAAGGAGAGATAAGAAAGCCTTCCTCAGCAATGAATGCAAAGAAATAGAGGGAGAAAATAGAATGGGAAAGACTAGAAATCTCTTCAAGAAAATTCGAGATACCAAGGGAACATTTCATGCAAAGATGGGCTCAATAAAGGACAGAAATCATAAGGACCTAACAGAAACAGAAGATATTAAGAGATGGCAAGAATATGCAGAAGAACTGTAAAAAAGATCTTCTTAACCCAGATAATCACAATGGTGTGATCACTTCCCTAGAGCCATACATCTTGGAATGTGAAGTAAAGTGGGCCTTAGGAAGCATAACTATGAGCAAAGCTAGTGGAGGTGATGTAATTTCAGTTGAGCTCTTTCATATCTTGAAAGATGATGCTGTGAAAGTGCTGCAATCAATATGCCAGCAAATTTGGAAAATTCAGCAATGGCTACAGGACTGGAAAAGGTCAGTTTTCATTCTAATCTCAAAGAAAGGCTAAGTCAAAGAATGCTTAAACTACCACACAATTGCACTCATCTCACATGCTAGTAAAGAAATGCTTAAAATTCTCCAAGCCAGGCTTCAGCAATATGTATGCCACGAACTTCCAGATGTTCAAGATGGTTTTAGTAGAGGCAGAGGAACCAGAGATCAAATTGCCAACATCCGCTGGATCATTGAAAAAGCAAGAGAGTTCCAGAAATACATCTATTTTTGCTTTACTGACTATGCCAAACCCTTTGACTGTGTGGATCACAATAAGTTGTGGAAAATTTTGAAGGAGATGGGAATACCAGACCACCTTGCCTGCCTCTGGATAAACCTATATACAGTTCAGGAAGCAACAGTTAGAACTGAATATGGAACAACAGACTGGTTCCAAATAGGAAAAAAAGTATGTAAAGGCTGTATATTGTCACTCTGCTTATTTAACTTATATGCAGAGTACATCATGACAACTGCTGGGCTAGAGGAAGCACAAGCTGGAATCATAATTTCTGGGAGAAATATTAATAACCTCAGATATGCAAATGATACCACCCTTATGGCAGAAAGTGATGAAAAACTAAAGAGCCTCTTGATGAAAGTGAAAGAGAAGAGTGAAAAAGTTGGCTTAAAGCTCAACATTCATGAAACTAAGATCATGGCATCTGGTCCCATCACTTCATGGCAGATAGATGGGGAAACAGTTGAAACAGTGGCTGACTTTATTTTGGGGGGCTCCAAAAATCCCTGCAGATGGTGATTGCAACCATGAAATTAAAACACACTCATTCCTTAGAAGGAAAGTTATGACCAACCTAGATAGCAAAGTAAAAAGCAGAGACATTACTTTGTCCACAAAGCTCCATCTAGTCAAGGCTATGGTTTTTCCAGTAGTCAGTATGAATGTGCGAGTTGGATAGTGAAGAAAGCTGAGAACTGAAGAATTGATGCTTTTGAAGTGTGGTGTTGGAGAAGACTCTTAAGAGTCCTTTGGACTGCAATGAGATCCACCCAGTCCATCCTAAGGGAAATTGGTCTTGGGTGTTCATTGGAAGAACTGATGTTAAACCTGAAGCTCCAGTATTTTGGTCACCTGATGTGAAGAGCTACCTCATTTGAAAAGACCCTGATGTTGGGAAAGATTGAAGGCAGGAGGAGAAGGGGACGAGAGAGGATGCGATGGTTAGATGGCATCACTGACTCAATGGACATGAGTTTGGGCAAACTCTGGGAGTTGATGATGGACAGGGAGGCCTTGCTTGCTGCAGTTCATGGGGTCACAAAGAGTTGGACACGACTGAGCAACTGAACTGATAATGAATACTTCAACTCTTTTTCAACAAGAGTTAAAATAATTATTTAACCCTCCTTTAAAGATATTCACTCATAATTTCAATTTCTTTATCCCACTCCTTAATTTCAGGCAGTAAATCCCATGATAATTTCTAGTGTCAGGGACACCTCATTGCAATAAAGGAATATGCTCTCATACACCATTATGTGCTCACAAGCAATACACAGATCTGTAGTATACCTAAATATATGATAAAATGTATGCTTTAAAATTTAAGTAAACTCCTCAATATTAAATATCTATTGTAAGCTATATTTGTCATTTGATTGCTTTATGGAATGAATAATTTGAATAATGTTTATCTGCCAGAATCTTTGCTTCAGAAAAGTTCTGTACTTGAGAACTAAGAAAATAGAACAATATAAAACCAATCCCATGATGACAGGACAGGGAGTACTGGAAATAAATGAGCCGTGCTAAGCCCAATGATATTCATCTGTAACAGAAAATGTTAATAGATAATGGTTGTGATTTGAACTTATCATTGATTTTCATTTCTTTGCCATAAATTGCCCACATGCTATTAGCAGCAGGCCAAGTTGGTTGCTACAATGCTCTTCTCCAAAGCCTATAAATTATGAGCTTTAAATCAAAAAGTGCTCCAGTTGCTCTTGAAGGTTATACTGCTCTAGTTCTGTTGATGAGCTGAACTTTCTAAGACCATGAAACATCTTCAGGTTAAACTCAGTGAGAACAATGAACACAATGTTCAACTTTTTTTATTATCTAACCATGCTTTGTGTGCTAATGTTTAATGATAGCATCAATACAGAAATTCTGAGCTGACTGTACTAGATAGCAGAGGTGTAATAAAAAATTAACTTTTCTCCAACTATTCCACTAAACTTGAAGTAGAAGGCATCAGAGGCACTCTCAAAGAAAGTCTTTACTGTAATACTTACTATATTTTGATCCACTCAGTTGGTTGTTTGGTTTTCTAATTGCATAGAAGTTCATAATGGTAAACAAACTGTGAATTGAAATAGATATTATAGTTGAGCACATTTTCTTAGTAAATATATACTCTTCCAGAATAGAATATGTTTTTCATTTAATACAGATGAAATAGAATTTCGATAAAAGATTTTACTGGCCATCACGGTGAGAAAAAGCAAGAATGAGTGAGTTAGAATGATTTTGATAATACAATCCAAAAGAGTTGAAGGAGACAATAAACAGTCCTAGGTTTTGCAGATTTTAAATATTCATTTACCTTAGAGGGGACCTAGGAGATGTTTTATGGGAAGTTTTTGTAGTCCAAGTATCAGGTAATTTTTGAGACACAGTGTGGCAATTAGCTCCCACCTTCTGGTATCCTTGCACCCTTCCTCCAATGGCCTTTTGGATCTCTGCTATATTGTGAGTAGCCCTATGGGGAGGCCCATGAGTAGAGACTTTAATCAATTAATGTCTTTGGCCAACAGCTATCAAAGAATAGAGGCTTATCAGCAACCATGTTATAAGCTTAGAAGTAGATCCTCCAGCCTTGAGATAACAACAGTCTGACTATAATCCAATGAAACACTCTGAACTATAACAACTCTGCTAAGCTTCTCCCAAATTCCTGACCCTCACAAAGTATTATGACAATACATACTTGCTTTATTAAACTGTCTAGTTTTGGGGCAATGTGTTACACAGTAATAGATGACTAAAACACTCCACATATCATTTTTTACATACTGTATTTCAAGATATATTATAACATGTAGAACTTTGAATGGAGAAATATATGACATTTCAAACATTGTACATTATTCCAGAAAAGGTAGACTGCTTTAAGAGTTAGAATCTTCAAAATAAAAAATCAATTTCTTTTTACTGGATGGCCTTTGAGAAGATTGTCTATGTTCAATAAAGTAGTAATTATCTCATTTCATAGAAGTCTTGATAGAAGATTCATCTCATGGATTTTCTTGGATAAAGAGCAATTTAGAAATAACTGTCTTTCTGTCAGTAAAAGTTACTTGATATATTTACAATAATGCAATCAATGGCAAGGCTTAAGAGTAATAAAAGTGGTAACTGAAAGTTTTAAAAAGCGATTATGAGGTGTTAGGCCATGAAAATATTTTTTTTTAAATTTATGAATCAATTCCTGAATAGATTTTTAAAACAGAGCCCTTAGAGAGCATTTGGGTAAAAGCAATGAATGGGTAGTTTGATCTTCTGTAGATAGAAGAAAATATTTCCTTGTTGCATTACTGTAAACTGTTACCTGAGAACCTGACAACAGTTTGAAAACCACTGCTTAAAAAGTACATGTCTACCTAGAATTATATGTTTAGATTGTAAAGTTTAATTCTTATAATGAGGTAAAGTTATAATCAGCAGTTTGGCTATATATACAAGAACGGATTTTTTTTTAGCTCACTTGCTTAACACTATTATTTCTCATTTTTAAAATATTTTCTATTCCTTAGAGTCAGGAATCATATGCAACTTCCTCCTGATTGCTGACATCACCTATCACTGGAAAATCAGGTACAATTACATGCTAATATAGTAGGCAATTTTGAAACCACTTTTATTTCTGTCACTCCAGGTATATGCAAATGTAAATGATTAGATTTTTTTGTGATATTAGCAAAGCTACAGTTTTTCCGGTAGTCATATATGGATGTGAGAGCTGGATTATAAAGAAAGCTGAGCACCAAAGAACTGACACTTTTGAACTGTGGTGTTGGAGAAGACTCTTGAGAGTCCCTTGGCTTCAAGGAGATCCAACCAGTCCATCCTAAAGGAAATCAGTCCTGAATATTCATTGGAAGGATTGATGCTGAAGCTGAAGCTCTAATACTTTGGCCACCTGATGTGAAGAACTGACTCACTGGAAAAGACCCTGATGCTGCAAAAGACTGAAGGCAGGAGAAGAAGGGAACAACAGAGGATGAGATGGTTGGATGGCATCACTAACTCAATGGACACGTGTTTGAGCAGGCTCTGGGAGTTGGACAGGGAAGGCTGGTGTGCTGCAGTCCATGGGGTCGCAAAGGTCAGACATGAGTGAGTGACTGAACTGAACTGATCTGCTTTAAAGATATTATAATAGGGCTGCTCATTTAACACATATAATCCTTATCGAGCTGTTTTCTAAGCACTTGTTAACATTCAAAATCCTATGACTTCAGTATTAGTGCTATCTCCATTTTACTGACTGGGAGGTAAGGGATAGAGAGCTTCAGTAATTTGCCCTGAGTCACAGAGCTAGTAAGCGATGGAGTTGATTCCAGGCAGTCTGGCTTCACAGACAGTGTACTTGTTCACTAGACAGCATTCCCTCGGGAGAAGTTAATCCACAGTTCCCAGTCAGCTGCAGCACACTCCGGAGCTTAGAGACTTAAAATGCAGTTTAGGTATTTTCCTTACACTCAGAAGTCTTCCTTTGCCTCCCTCAATCCACCTTCTGTTCTACTCCCATAAAATGAGTGTATCTCTGCCATTGCATATATCTTTCTGTATCTAAATTGCTTGATTGCGAGTTATTATAGACAGTGAGATCTTTGAAGACAAAAATCATGTCTTATTTATCTTTACATTACCAGAGTTTTGTTTAGCATAGGGTCTGACACTCTGTAGGTATGTAAAATTTGGTGAACAAAGCTGACCTGAATATTACTGCATGTCATGAAAAATTACTATTACCACACCCAACATGTAAAACAATGATCTATTAAATGCTTATAATATGCAAGACACTATACTATACATCTTATACACATATTACTCCATTTTATTCTTACAACAGTACATGTAAGGCAAACATAGCTATCATCATTTTACTCATAAAGGGACTGAGGCTCAGAAAGATTAAGTGATTTGTTTGCCTAAGGTCACAGCTATTAAGTGGTAGACTCAGTTCGCCCAGACTCTAGTCAATAGGTCTCATAAAGCCTATGCTCTTTACCTACCTAGTAGGCTGATTCCAAGAGGCAATTTTGATGGGATTTTTTCCCTGATTCCTGACTCTAAACTGCTGAATATCCAAAGTTATATCCAAACTTATGGATATTGTATATTACCTTAACCATTAAGATACTGAGGCTAGGCCGAGAAATTGAGGCTGTTCAAATGGAGGAGCAGGTCCAGAGAGGCACATATTGAAGCCATTAGAGCAGTGCATGTATGGACCTTCAGAGCTGTGAAATGTACTTATGGGTAAATTGATAGCCCTCCTTTGCATCCAGCTTTTGTCCCTTTCTCTTCATTGCAATTATAGGTAATGTGTACTCATTCCTGTTAAGGACAGGAAAACTTACATTTCATCTACAGTAAATCAAGGAGGGGAAAGTCATTTACCTAAGATGCTGTTTGAATTGGAGAGACCAGGGAAATATATTTTGTGTTTGACATTCATCAGGAAACATGAGTATAATGAAAGATTTGAATCAGTCATTTTCCGTACTTAGAGCTAAGGAAACTGTTGTATTTAGAACCTTATAAAATACGATTATACATAAGTTTTCTGTGCATGTATTTTACACAGAATAGACATGCATTAGTATCAAAGCTGAAAAATAATATCAATCTCCTAAAAGTAAGCCTATAAAACTGAAGCTTACTTGATTAAAGGTTGCCAAATACTTAACATAGTTTTAACTGAATTTTACATCACACAGAAGGAAATGAGAAAAGAAAAGTCACATTCTTAGTAAAACTTCAAAAGTCAATAAACTTTCTCTAAATGCAACACATTTTCAATGACAAATTTTATAATGAGGGATATTTTCAGTTCAAAGCTGAAGAATTCTTATGAAGTGTAGTGATTATAGTAAGATATGAACATTTATTCACCCATTATAGGTTCACCAGGAGGAATGAACAAACACTTATATATTTTATCATAAACTAAGAGAACTAGCAGTTGCAGGAAGAAAACGTTCAAGTGAAATTTCATGACAAGAAATCCTTGATGGTTTGATATGGGTTCATCTACATCAGAAAAACCAACAACTGTATATTCCATTAGGGAATTCCTTACAAGCAATTATGATGAGTAGAGATGGAAAAAGAAAAAGATAAGACAGTCTTTACTTTGAAGACATTTCTGAGTCATTTTGACCTGCTTTCCTTTGGATAAAACCACATGCTAGTTTTCTTCATAAAACTTTTTAGATGTTGAACTTTTGATGAAGGAATGGTGACTTTATTCTATTCTTAGTTCTTCACTAAGTTCATGATGGATAAGAAGCTAAATTCAAACAGACAGAGGAAAAGCTATATAATGCATGTTTCTCTTAGAAAAGTGTATAAATTAAAAAACAAAATCCCAGAGTAATATAAAATTATTTAGTTCTCTAATTTCATTATTCAGGCTACATGGATTGTCTGTGCACATTAATATGCTGTAGCAGAAATTGTGTTCTTCTGGTATTTACCCCTATCATTGTACAGGAGGCAGTGATCAAGAACATCTCCAAGAAAAGGAAATGCAAAAAGGCAAAATGGTTGTCTGAGGAGGCCTTACAAATAGATGAGAAAAGAGAAGCTAAAGGCAAATAAAAAAAGACAGATAAAAAAAATAAATATTTTTTTTAAAAAAAGGACAGATATACCCATCTGAATGAGGAGTTCCAAAGAATAGCAAGGAGAGATAAGAAAGCCTTCCTCAGTGATCAGTGCAAAGAAATAGAGGAAAACAATACAATGGGAAAGATTAGAGATCTCTTCAAGAAAATTAGAGATAATCAGGGAACATTTATTCAAAGATGAGCACCATAAAGGACAGAAATGGTATGGACCTAAAAGGAGCAGAAGATATTCAGAAAAAGTGGCAATACACAGAAGAACTATACAAAAAAGATCTTAATGACCCAGATAGCCATGATGGTGTGATCACTCACCAAGAGCCAGACATCTTGGAGTCTGAAGTCAAGTGGGCTTTAGGAAGCATCATTACGAACAAAGTTAGTGGAGATGATGGAATTCTAGCTGAACTATTTCAAGTCCTAAAAGATAATGCTGTGAAAGTGCTGCACTCAGTATGTCAGCAAATTTGGAAAACTCAGCAGTAGCCATAGTACTGGAAAAGATCAGTTTTCATTCCAATCCCAAAGAAAGGCAATGCCAAAGAATGCTCAAACTACCACACAATTGCACTCATCTCACATGCTAGTAAAGTAATGCTCAAAATTCTCCAAGTCAGGCTCCAGCAATATGTGAACCATGAACTTCCAGATGTTCAGGATGGTTTTAGAAAAGGCAGAGGAACCAAAGATCAAATTGCCAACATCCCCTGGATCATCAAAAAAGCAAGAGAGTTCCAGAAAAACATCTATTTCTGCTTTACTGACTATACCAAAGCCTTTGACTGTGTGGATCACAATAAATTGTGGAAAATTCTGAAGGAGATGGGAATATCAGACCATCTGACCTGCCTCCTGAGAAATCTGCATACAGGTCAAGAAGCAACAGTTAGAACTGGACATGGAACAGACTGGTTCCAAATCGGGAAAGGAATAAGTTAAAGCTGCATATTGTCATTATGCTTATTTAACTTCTATGCAGAGAACATAATGCTAAATTCCAGATGGGATGAAGGACAAGCTGGAATGAAACTTGCCAGGAGAAATATCAATAACCTCAAATATGCAGATGACACCACCCTTATGGCAGAGAGCGAAGAACTAAAGAGCTTCTTGATTAAAGTGAAAGAGGAGTGAAAAAGTTGGCTTAAAAATCTACATTCCAAAAACTAAGACCATGGCATCCATGGCAAACAGATGGGGAAAGAATGGATACAGTGACAGACTTTATTTTGGGGGGCTCCAAAATCACTGCAGATGGTGATTGAAGCCATGACATTAAAACACGCTTACTCCTTGGAAGGAAAGTTATGACCAACCTAAACAGCATATTGAAAAGGAGAGACATTACTTTGCAAACAAAAATCTGTCCAGACAAGCTTATGTTTTTTTCCAGTAGTCATGCATTGATGTGAAATTTGGAAAATACCTAAAGCTGAGCACCGAAGAATTGACGGTTTTGAACTGTGGTGTTGGAGAAGACTCTTGAGAGTCCCTTGGGCTGGAAGGAGATCCAACCAGTTCATCCTAAAGGAGATCAATCCTGAATATTCATTGGAAGGATTGATGCTAAAGCTGAAGCTCCAATACTTTGACCACCTGATGCAATTAACTGACTCACTGGAAAAGACCCTGATGCTGGGAAAGATTGACTGCAAGTGGGGATGGGGAAAACAGAGGATGAGATGGTTCAATGGCATCATCGACTCATGGCCATTGAGTTTGAACAGGCTCTGGGAGTTGGTAATGGACAAGGAAGCCTGGCATGTTGCAGTCCTTGGGGTGGCAAAGATTCGGACATGACTGAGTGAATGAACTGATACATATGTATAAAATTGTTGTGGTTGTTTTTATATATGTATATATAAAATTGTTCTTTTAGTTGTGTCCAAATCTTTGCAACCCCATGGATTTTAGCTCACCAGGCTCCTCTGCCCATGGGATTTCCCAGGCAAGAATACTGGAGTGGCTTGTCATTTCCTTCTCCAAGGGATCCTCCCAACCTAGGGATTGAACCCACATCTCTTGCATATGCAGATGAATTCTTTACAGCTGAGCCAGTTAGGAAGCACATATATAAAATTATCATGCTGTAAACATTAAATATATATGGTTCTTACTTTAAAGGTTTTAAAATTAGAAAAGGTGGTTGAATTTTTAAAAATTTTAAAACTATTTACAAAACAGACTCAGAAATATAGAAAACAAACTTGATTATCAAAGGGTAAGAAGGGAGAGGGATAAATTAGAAGTTTGGGATTGACGTATATACCCTACTATATATAAAATAGATAACCAACAAGGCTCTATTGTATATCACAGGAGACTACTGAATATATGTAATAACCTATAATGGAAGAGAATGTAAAAAGTGTGCATATATATAAATATGCATAAAACTGCATCATTTTGCTCTATACCTGAAACTAACACAACATTGTAAATCAACTATATTTCAACAAAAAATTTAGGAACACATATATACCCAAGGCAGATTCATATCAATGTATGGCAAAACCAACACAATAATGTAAAGGGGAAAATAAATAAATAAATCGTTAAAAAATTAAATAAATATTAAATGATTTATTTAATACATTATAATTTATCACATCAAATATATACACACAATG